>PVLA01001573.1:0-43950 GCA_004027455.1 Hydrochoerus hydrochaeris | reverse complement strand
ACAGCCTACTCAGCACCCTGTGCCCAGCCGCCTTCATCACCTGCTAGCATGGCCCTGGGAATGTTCCCCAGGCCTCTGCCTCACCTTCACACATTCTACCCGAGGGGCTCTTCCAGTGAGACCTTTCAGAGACTCCGAGAGCAGGATTGTGTAGTGTCTGCTTCTGGGACCCTTCATGGGCGGGACCAGCCTGCTTTCATTTGCACCCATTCCTCACCATCCCCATGTCCCTGTCTGCAGTCACTGCTCTGGCCAAGTTTTCTGGACACCAGTTATGAAGACCCTCAAGCCCTGTTCAGAAGTTGCTTCTCTGGGACTTGGCAGAGTGACTTGTAAATAGTAGGGGCTCCTTGTCTACCTGTTGTATCCAAAATCACCAGGATGTGCTGAAATTCATGCCCATGTAAGCCCAGGTGCACGCCGAGGATGGACAGATAGAGACAGTCAGGAAGGGTGGGCCATGGCTGGCTGACACTCAGCCATCAGGCAGCAGCAAGTGGCAGCTGCATCCAGCTGTCCAGGGTAACTGAACTAATCAGGAAAAGGGTTAAAATAGTACTGGAAGGTCACTTTCATCTTGCAGGTGGGGAGAAGCGAAGCAGTGCCCCTACACCCTTCTGTGTAGCTATTTGCCTACACTTATGTAGCACAGAATAGCAACTGTGGCACCAGAGAGCTTTAAAGGCCCAGGTCCAACTGAGGCTGGGCTTACAGGGCCCAGAGCAAGGCCCTCTAGTCTGGAAGGAACCATATCATCACTGGAGAAAAGCACCCAGAGACATCATGGATGAGAAAAGTCCTTAAAGCTCTGCTGGACTCATGAAGCTCTTGGAACTGGTCCACTCCCACCTGAGACACCATGGGGTGCGATACCATGTCCACTTCCAGGGACCTGACCCTCATCGCCAACAACAGAAGTGGGCTTCTCCTCTCCCCAGGGCCATGAGCAAAGGAGCAAAGGACCATCTAGAATTTGTCTATTTAATAAAGACATAGGCAAAGTCAGTCTAATGTCTAGTTTAAGTTTCAAAGAAATGCTTCACCTCAACTTTGACCTCAAATTCTGAGAACACATGAATGAGAAGTCTCAGCCCCAGGGAGTTTTTTTGGTACTATAAACATCATTATCATCAATATGACATTAACAACCATGGTCAAAATTGTTTATACGGTTACTCACAATAATCCTAGGGGTTAACACTATTAGTATTTACTATTAAAATTTTATAGATGAAGAAACTGAGGCATAGAAGGCTTGAATAGCTTGGCTAGGGCAATAAAGCTAAGACTGGAGACAGATGGGACTCAGATTCGCCGGGTCTGATCCCACGAACAGCTGCGCTCTGGTGCTGGCTCTTCCCGAAGTTATTCTCTAAACCCTTGGAGGGAGGTGGGTCCTCTCTCTTTCCACGCTCCATGCCAAGGATGCCGCTCGCTTCTCAGAATGCTTCTCAATAACAGTTCAGACTTCTAGCCTTGCAGAGATTATCCTTGCAAAATTCAAAGCCCCAACCGGAGGCCCAGAAAGCATCACAAGATCAAGTTAGTGACTATTGTTAGATTTCAAAATGCCCTTCTTTAAAGTTGCTATACTCTGGGCTGGGGCAGCAATCCAAGACAGCTATGCTAAGACACAGTGCAGTTACAGATTACAGGATCAGCAGAGCGATAAGGGCACCAGTAACAAGTGTACTTTTTAATTTCCAGGAGACCTCCTGTTCCTGGGGAAATGACAGTGTTTGCTTCAGAGGGGCACTAGTGTCCATTGATATAGGTATATGACTGGCCCAGGTACGTATCTTGAGTTCAAATTCACTGCAAATTGGCTGAGTACACCCTTCATAGCACAGAATACCACAGTTGAACAAATGAACCTGATCTGCTTGTAATTAGCAAGAAATCTTGGCTCTGGTAAGTGACTGTGGCCTGACAAGCCGCAGCTGCCCCAGGGCGAGAACCATATCAGTGTTTCCTGAGACCTGCTACACACCGTATTGGACCTTGGGGCGCTGGTAAAACGGGCAGCTAGTTCACCCCTCTGGTGGGCGGCTGTGAGCCTACCAGGGCGTGGGCTAAGAATCAAACATCCACCCCCCACCAGCAAGTGAGAGCCCAAGATCCGAGCATGTCTTGCGAGTTTGACTATAGGCAATATAGCAAATAAGGGGGATTTTCTTCTGCCATCTCTTTGGAGGCAAATATTTTTATCACTGTTTTGCTCTGTTCTGATCAATGGTATTGCTCTATTCAATATTCTGTTTTTATAATTTTGGTATTTTTTTCGATATTGCTCTATCTGATTGAAGGAACAACTATTGTGAAGAAAACCAGATATACTATTGTACCTATTGCTGTTATCTCGGTAACCTGCTGTGAGGTTCTGTACCAATTTCACTGCACTGCCTCAGTTGGCTATGTCCCGTCTTGTTCTGCTGTATTTTACTACCTTCAAAATAAAATAAATAAATAAAATAAAAAATAATAATAAATAAGAAAAAATTTTAAAAAAGTAAATAACAACAACAAAACAGATCAGTAAGGTACTGAGCAACCTGTAACATGATATAACTAAACAGATAATGGACTTAAAAAGCAAAAGGAGGAAAAACGAGTACTCTAAAGGATATAACTGCATGTATACTTAAGGGTGTAGGATTGATAATTATGTTGCTAAGTTTTTGTTGGATCGGTGAATAGAACTGTCTGCAGCCTCACTGTTTGAATGTCCACTTTGTGTGCTTTAATTTTGTAACTTGAACAACTAAATCCAAGAAGACAATATGTAATGTATCAACTAGTGATTTCTTACTGTTCATTCTTTGGGAAATTCTGTATTGTTTCTACCCTTTCTTTTTCTGTTTTGCTTTATTTTTCCCCTCCCTTTAAATAAAATTTTAAAAAATCTTTCTATTAATCCAAGTCAGTAGTGTCCATTCCACAGCAAGCCCACAGCTAGCAGCTTCTTTCCATGGCCTGCTTCAACCACCCCTCTCACCCCAGCCATCTCTCAAGTCTGCCCTTTTCTCTTTTTTTGGTCTTTTTTGAAACAGGGTCTCGCTATGCAGTTCAGGCTGACCTTGAGCTCACTTTGTAGCCCAGGCTGCTCTCGAATTTGCAGCGGTCCTCCTGCCTCAGCCTTCTGAGTGCTGGGATTACAGGCGTGAGCCATCACACCTGGCTTTTTAAGCCTTCCCTTTTCAAGGGCCTCTCAAGAAAGGTGAGAACTGAGAAGTGGAGTCATCCCTAACATCCTATACTTCAGGACAAATGTTGTGGCCCCTCTGCCCCGCCGCTTCTTTGTTACTTTCCCCTACATTTCTGGCTGTGATCTACCCAGTAGTTGAGCTGTTGGTCAGATGTGGGGGGCTCTAACAAGTCCTGGTCACCATTGGTTTCCGTCATTGTTAAGTACTCACCACTTTCGGAGTCCAACTTTACAGTTTTCCACTTCCGAACTCCGAAGACTAACATAAGGGAGTTCAAACTCTGCCAACTTTTTCACAACTAGAGAAAAAGAAAGACAGACTTACTGGTTCAAACTGGGACAGAGTTTACAGGTAGAAGCATTAAGAGGAGAAAGTAAGATTTAAAAAAATCACAATAAAAATATTCTCTCGAGTGTGTATGCAATTTTAACTTTCTAAAGTGCATTCAAAAACCAAATGTTATTTGGTCCTTGTCAAAGCTCAGTCCTCTGGTGAGGATATTTTACCCCATGATGCAGATGAAGAAATAGGTCAGAAGGGCCTAGTACTGGGGCCAGCACAACACAGCTCCCAGGCCTGGGCCACACCCAAACCCCAGACCACCTCCTAGCCACTTGTGGTCATTCATGGGATGACAGGTGGCCTTACTCCTGACAATGGCACTGCTTGTCCCTGCCCACTGTGAGCAAATACCTCACCTCCATTGCCCTGAACCTCTGAACCAGGGCTGAGGACAGTGGTCCAAGGAACCACCTGGGTAGGTGACCTCAGCTGAGCCTCCCGCATCTCCACACCCCTGCTCACACCTGCCCGCCCTGCCTCCTGGCTGCCTTCATTGCTCTTACCAGAGAGGCTGCCCTCCTTGTAGAACCGAATGAGAAAGAGGCCGAAGTAGCCTGAGAGCTCCCGGCTCAGCCCAAGTTTGTGTGACACCACCTATGCCAGAGACAAACAGAAGGGGCACCGTTAGGCTGCCAACCATCTTTCCGGACAGGGCCCTGCAGAGGGGAAGTGAGCCTGGTACATCAGTAACAAGTGTTCTTGGGGCTGCCTGGAAGCTTTTTTGGAATCTAAAAATGGTACATATTCATTTTAGAAAACTTAGAAATACAAAAAATCATAGCAAAGCAAATAAAAACCAGTTCCACCACAATGAACACCCCGCACTGAGGCTGGCTGTCCACTCTCAGGCGTAGACACTGATCCATTTTGGTACCCAATGTCCCTGGTGCCCAATGTCCTCGGAGGGTGGTGATCATTCTCTACAAACACCTTCTGCATACTTCCGTCACATCCGTCCCTGGGACCCACACACCAGCTCCCCTTCCCGTCGGCTGGATTCCTGGACACTCAGAAAAAGGCTATTTGCCACACTCAGCTGGCATGAAAAAGCACACAGGCCTCACCTGCCCCTACCACCCCAGGCTTATTTCTCTTTGATGCTCCTTGTGATGGTCAAGTGTCATTTACGGTGGCATTTGTTGTGTGAAAACTTCAGACCCCAGGCATGGGCTGTTCCTTCCATGTTCCTCTTGGACGGTACCATCCGTCTGCTTCCATTTCAACACCAGTGGCTTCTTCTTCACCACTGGGTTACCAGGCCATGACCTCTCAACACTGGACCACCTCTGACCTTCCCTTAGTGAGAACTTACACAACACAAAAGGTTGTTTCCCTCCCTGCCAGTGCTCTGCTCTGAGTTCTTAGTAAGAATAACCACATGCAAATGATTTCCTGGCACTTTTGGTTTTTGAAAAAAAAATTGACACGTAAACATTATACACAGTTACAGGATATCACATGCTATTCTGATACATGTGTAGACTGTGTCTTACCTAATTTCTCACTGCTGAGACACAAAACCCAATCTCCACAAGTGAAAGGAACAGTGGTTTTGGGCAGAACCAAAATCTGTTTCCTAATCCAGGGCTATAGGCAGCTCCACTGAGGCAAGTGGCCAGACAGGCTTGGGCCTTCAGGCTCGTTAAGAGGCCTTTGAGAAATCCTTGTTACTCTCAGCCAGGCCTTGTCATGACCCGTGTGAACAGGAACTGTTTCAGAACCAGTCTGGTACCAAACCATGGGGCACCCATAATGAAGCAGTCTGCTTGTGTCCAGGCCACATCCTGATTATGTCTCAGGAAAGTGACAGTAGCCTTAGAAAGGTCCTCCCAGAGCCCTGAAAATCACAGAGCAGGTAAAATCAAGAAGGTCCAGAGAACTGGCTGTAGCCTGGATTCTTGGGTCAATATCCTGCACTCCAATACCACCTGCAGATAAGTCACCCACTGGGTAAAACTGTACCATGAAGCTTCTTGAAGGTGGCCATAGCCCAGTCCCTGCCTTTCAAGCAGATTTTTTTTCTAAAAATTTCTGGCAGCTGGAGTTTAAACAAAGTTTACCTCTAGGACTCTTTCAGCAGTAGCTGATGTTAGAATTTCTACATTAATACTTCTTCCATTGGGTAGAAATATATCAAGAAAAGCTTTCTCAGCAGTGATGTTAAAAGTGTTCTGTAAGGAGAAGGAAAGCACAGTCAGTTTCCACCACTTCACAGTAAGAGAACGGTTAGCAGCCACCTTTCCCACCACTGTTTAGGAAGAGAGTGCTTGAAATACAAGAGTGCCCTGAGCAGAGACAGGAGACAGTGACTTGGGGACTGGCATGGGGTTGCAAAGTGGCCAAGGCAGAGCAATAACATGAAGCTTGAGTAATTTCCAAATTTAAAAAAAACAAAAAACAGCCCAGGAAGAGACAAGTCATCACCTCCCAGGAATTGGCCATGCTGAGACTGGGAGAAGCCCACTAAGAAACCAACTAGGCAGTCTTTCTGGTAAGCTGTGTAAGCCATGTGGGGCCCAGAAAGAGAGAAAGTAGTCAGTGCCTCCCATGAGCCCACCAGCATGCAGGCTGAGAATCACGCCCTCCCCCTCCCCCACTGGGCACCCACCAACAGCACCGAACAACTGGCTGGTTCGGAGCACAGGCTGAATTGATAGCAACTGAGGGACAAAAAGTAACTGTATTGTTTGGTTGACTTTGCAGGTCTGGGGCCAGTGGTCTGAGCATCTCTTGGGAGGATGACAGTATGCAATATAGCACATATAGGGGATTTCCTTCTATCTTGTTTTTGAAATCCAGTATCGATCTCACTGTTGTTTGGTTCCAATTTATTGTTTCGTTTGGTTTGATTTTTCTGTATCTGATGGAATGGACAATTACTGTGAAGATAATAAGATATACTGTGGGAGCAACTGTTTTCCTGTTATCCTGATTCAAAGTTCTGTACCAATCTCACTGCTTTGCTTTGATTGGATTTATTCTGTTTTGTTTGGTTGGGTTTTATTATCTTTAAAATAAAATGAAATAAAATAAAATACCAGGGCAACTATTTTGGAGAAAGAACACTTTTGATAAAATCATCTACCTTTCTGGCAATAATCTCACAATGAAGTCACAGTTCTGAGTATTTCCAAGTATCTCTAAAAGTTTCCACGTCTCAAGTTTTTGTTCTGACACAAAGTATGTGTCACTTTCTCTCACATGAACCGATTCTCCAACTTTGGACACTGGGTGAGTACCCGACAATTTAATTCAGTTCTGATATGGTTTACCTACAACTGGCACCAGATCCCACCAGGGAAAGGGTCAATTCTAAAGATTTCCCCACTTCGCATGTCAACTACAAAAGGAGTGTCCAGCCTACCCCCATTTCCGAAGAGCTGATTACCAATCCAGGCATTCTTGCAACTCTCTTTAAGGGTCATAATTTGCTAGAATGGCTCAAAGAACTCAGGGAAATGTTTCATTTGTTATTCCTGATTTATTTTCAGGGCTTCAACTCAGAAATGGCCAAATGAATGTGATGCCAGGGCAAGGTGATGCTCAGGGCACTCATGCCATTGGTGGAAGTGACCCTCCCAGCACCCCCACATCTTTGCCAGCCCAGAGGCTCTTTGAACCCCATCATTTAAGGTTTTCTGTGCTGGTCCCATCACTCACAGCATGTGATATTGTGTATACCTGGACAAGTAACTTCCCCTCTCCATACTTCATTCCTTCAGCCCCCAACTAAGGATAATAACCATGGTCACTTCAGAGGACCGAGTGAGGGTTTGTAACGCCCAAGGAATGTGGCCCGTGCTCATCACAAACACCCAGGTGGTGGCCCCATTGTCTTGTTACTGCTGCAACAGGATTGAAAAGGAAGTTACATAGTTTCAAGATGACTTAGTGACAACAGGTAAGAAATAGAAGCAGCAAGAAGGCTTTGGAAAGGTGTTTGCAACATTCCAATGCGATCAGGCCCTTAGCCCACATATCCCACATCGTAAACCATCTCTTGGGTCCATCTCCTCTCCAGCTCTTCCACCAGCATCGTCGACCCTGCCAACGCCATCAGCTCCTGCAGTGGCCTCCCCAAGGTCTCCTCTGTCCAGTCTTCCCACACAGCCTCCACAGAAAGTTTCTTAAATGCAAACCTTAAAAGGTTGCTCAGAGCTCCTCCGTGTCCTCACACTGCTCAGTGGACACCCGATGCTTTACCACTGGTCATGAAGAGAGAAATCAGTGCGCTGCTGCCCACCTTTCCCTCCAGCCCACCCTAAGGCTGCCTCTCCCTTAGGAGGAGGAAGGAAGGTTAGGCCACAGCCCTGAGCTGGGGTGATAATCTTGAAGCAAGCAGCCATTCTTACCAGGGTATGAAGAGAGGATCTGAGAGAATAAAGCCAATGTGGTGGAAGGCGCCATGTGGAGTAGGGGATGAAAACACGCAGCCAGCTGCACTTCCATGACTTTTCAGTTAAATGAATACACTTTCTCCTTTTCAAAAAATTTTATGATTGAAAAAGGGTCTAGGGCTGTAGGTATACCTCAGTGGTAGAACATGTGCTTAGCATGTTCTGGATGCTGGGTTTAATCCACAGAACCAAATAAAACTGACCGACATAAGAACTGTAGTTGATTTCCACCCCTGAGTATTGAATGCTTCTACCTAAAGCTAAGTTCCACGGCGGACTATGTGTACTGGGAATAGTGCCCTATACAAACAGACAGTTGAAGAATCTTGGTGCCATATTTCTTAAAGTTGCCCAAGTGATAAAAAGAACTAAACAGTGGCACCTGTGGTGGAGCATTTGGAAATGGAGAGTGTACACACATAATGCCCCTCACTAGCCGCGCCATGCGTGCCTACCCCACAGGGACATTAGAAGAGAACACCAAGGTTTGAAGTGCCCAGTGTTCTGCTCTGACATGATGATGCTGGTTTCAGCTGACGTAACTTCTCACAGTGAATCATGTCCACCTTGAGGAGGCAGAGGGTTGAAGGATGAGCCAAAGTGGTTGGCAGTGTCCCTGTCACTTCCCTTTCTCTGCCTACTCAGCGAGCATGGCGTTCTGACTCACATCCTAGTCCAACCCTCACCACTTGCCTCAGGATGCCAGCCACACCTGCCTCCTTCCTCATTCCCCTGGTTAGCCTCACTTCCTATAAATCACAAAGAAAATTGAAGATGGGAATTGGCTCCACTTCCGCTCATACCGAAGGCCTCACCCACTCTTTATCCTACCTTCACTTTGAGAGGTGCCCTCCCACTGCTTGCTTCCAGATGGCATTCAAACTTCCTTCCTCGAACACTGCCCAGGCCCTCCTGCATCCTTTCTTGGCTCCTTCCTGCTCTCGGGCAAATGTACTGGAGTCTCTCTCACCTCAAACGACAGGAGGATGGGGCCTCTGAGTAGTTCATCTCCAGGAAAAGAAATCTGAGCTGCCTGACCACAGGGGAAACTCTGTCTTTAGTACTATTACAAGTATGTGAGGAATCAGAAGCATAAGAGCAGCCAAGCATATCTTTTTTTCTTTTAAATAATCCAGGTTTAAGTCTAGGAAAAATAAACATGGTTCAAGTAATTAAGTGGTTACTGGTTCTGCATTAAAAAAATTTTCCCAGATTATATAATAAAGAAAACACTAAGGATTTAATTTTTTAAAATTGTGACATAAAAAAGTTGGGGAAAGAATAGACTTGGAAGAGAGGATAGAAACTGCAATCCTCATTCTCATAACAGTCAGCGGAGAATTTTTAAAAATTGAGGAACATTATACGAGGTAATTTCATATGTATGATTACCTTCCAGACTTTCAAATGTCTGAAGAAAAAACCAAAAAATATTTGAAACACATTGCTTCTGGAAGGCAGAGGGCTGTTATATTATCACCTTTCTAACACTATTTAATTTTTGAAACTATAGGCATGTTTCACTTTCATTAAAAAAGAAACATTTTAAGAACAAGACACTAAAGGAGATAAATAGCATCGAAGAATCTTTATGCAATGAGATAGATGAAGTAGGTTTGGATGGGTAATCAAGAACAAATCTGGCTCTGTTTGTGATATACTTGAATTTTACTAGAAGGTCTTTATGGGTTACTTATAATTAATAAAGTGTAAGAGCAATAAAAAAAGAGGAAAAGTCAGGTTGGTGAAGATGGATTGTATAGAGCACAAAACATAAAATAAGCCACTGTCTCATTGAGGGGGAGGTCAGGATTGACACAGCACAAGTCACACTAGAACACTCCAAAGAATGCATTTAGTTTTAAGATATCTCGAAATCCTCAATTTTCAAGGACAACCTTGCCATACTTTAAAATGTGCAAATCAAATCTAATAACCTGAAAAATCTCTGAATTCCACCAGGAGCTCAGTGTGCTTTGTTGATGGTCTGTCGTGATCACATCAGCCTGATTCTAGAGGTTTCTTAGTCACAAAGAATGTGTGCGTGGATCACCAAGCTCTAAACACTCCCGACACCCAGTGATGTGCCCTCACTGTTCCTCTGCGAGGCACAGGGGAAACATTTCCCAGACACAGCCACTGTGGGCAGATGCTCTTATGCTAGTTGCCTGCGACCCAAGCCTCTCCAAATGGCTTCCTGGTCCCCCTTTTCCTCAAACATGCAGCGTCACAGCGGGTCTCGAAAAATACCCCGCTTGATAAACCAGGAGCATAAATCAGTATCAAGTCTAAAGACGTTAGTTTTACATTTTCCAAATTACCTTTTTCTGTAAAGTGATTGCAGGCCAAAAACTTCAGGATATAGTGAGTTAAGGAAAGAGGGATCTGGATTCATGACAGAAGAGGGGACACAAAGGCTTGGGGTACGGGGCTACCTCCCCTGGGAACATCTCATAACATGAATGGGGCGGAGCCTCTGGGTTTGGGACCCCAGGCTTTCTGTTCATTAAAAGCACATCTATAGGCAAGTTGTTCAACCTGGAATGACATCACCTCCATCAACAAGTCAGGAGGAATAACACGGAGCATGGGGCCCAACACAGCAGCCGGCTGTTCGGGGGCAACATGCTTTTTTCTATTCAGTTGGGCTTTGGCCTCTTTGATAGGAGCTTTCTTCAAAGGAGCTTCTGAGGTCTCCATTAATCCTTCCTGAGGTCGCCATTAATCCTTGCAGGAGGCTGAGAGATGGAGCTGCCCTTCTATTTTCTGAACCTGGAAAGGCCAGGCCTATGACATGTGATTATTTGGCAGTGACATCAGGTGCTGCAGGCCACTGCACTTATCAGATGCCGTGACAACCTCCAGAGGAGCACTGCCTCCTCCCTGCTCTGTGGACTCCTGCACAGCCCTGTAGATGCACTGTCACTACTCATTCTGGTCCTCCCTACCTCCCTCCAGCCCCGCTGAGCAGGCATCAGTCTCACACTGCACTGCAAACCCATCGCTCTGGTTGGGAGGGGGTCAGGGCAGGGTCTTTGGCAGCAGGAGAGGAAGAGGGGATTCACCCTCCATAAGAAGTAGTTTCTGCTTCCCTTTCACCCATCCTGAGTTTCTTTGTACCTCCAGATATTACACCTGTTGTTGACCCTCATGGGCAAAGAAACTGAAATATATATTCTCTCTCTCTCCATCCATCCATCCATCCATCCATCCATCCATCCATCCACCCATCCATCCATCCATCCATCCACCCATCCATCCATCCATCCACCCACCCATCCATCCATCCATCCTCCCTGCTCTTCCAGAAAACCTCAAAGACATCACTTTCTTCAGAACACACTAGGCCTATGGAAGTCCCTTCCAGCTATCTCCTCACCAGGTCACATGGAGAAGATGACACTATTTGCATTGCCCACCAGATAAATGGGCAAGTGGCCTCTGGAGGTGGCAGGACCCACAAATGCTGTGACAGGACTGAGAGGCGGGAAATCAAGGCACACCACTGGCCTACAGCTCAGTGCTCGGTGCGCTGGGCACAGGGCAGGGTGCCCTAGCACACTGCCTGTTACATACTGATACACCGAGGACATTTCTCTCCAGGAGATAGCAGCTCTGTGAGTGGCCGGGCATCACTTAGTAGTGTCTCCCCAGCCTCTAGTGGCGCTGGCTCTCAGTAACCATTCAATATTCACTTGCTAAGTGCAGGACAATGTGTGACAGGATGAAGCAGGATGAATACAGGACAAAACTCCTGATTTAAATTTAATTTCATTTTCAAATTGTAACACACACTCCCTTTCTAGACATCTTCAAGAGCAAAGCACCTCCATCTTGGTCTCCTTTTTGGAAGCAACAAGGAAATAACTAGAAGGGAAGCCATCTTTAAGGGAATTTAAAAATAGTCCTGGGCTAGAACCACAGGTGTTTAGCAGGTTGTGGAGCACGGTGGAATCAAAGCTGACCAGGGAGTGGGGAACAGAGGGCTCGAGCAATAATATGTGTGGATACCCCATTTTTGCTAAAAGTGATTACTAGGCATGACTAGGAAAAAGAACTGGTGCCAGCCACAATGCTCACCACTCTCTAAAGGTCAGCGTGCTGGAAGACAATATGCTTCTTGAAAGGCATGGGTTCATTTAATCCCCAAAGCATCCCTGGGTGACAAGAACTCTTTTCCTCATTTCACAGATGGAGAAACTGAGATTCAAGCTGTCTTACGGCATCTAACTTGAAAGTAGGCAGGTCAAGATTTGAACCTAGACCATCCCACTCCTGAGCCTGAACTCTTGACCACTAAACCAGCCCCAGGGCTACAGATTTGAGTCAATGAAAGGATTTAAAATGCCACATCATGACGTGAGGAGCTGTTAGACAGACTGCTTGGGCCTGAGAGCAGAGTATTAATGAGAAAGATCTCAAAAACAAGCAGCAAGATGCAGAAATACAACAGACAGACAAAACCTAATGTCTGCAACATCAGGCATTAGCACACAGCTGGCACCACGTGGAGTGGCCCTTTGTAAGGGGAACAGTGACCTGCAGAAGACAGGAAGGGACAAGAGGGAAGAAAAATGACTGATTACAGGCAAAAACAAAAACACTATGTACCTAAAAAGTTACACCACTAAGCTAATGAGACTGATGGATATATTGATAAAATATGGATGGATATATTGATATGCCACCCTGAAGACACTGCTCAAAGACAAAGAGCTGAAAATGGAAAAGTAAAATCATCAAAAAATGAAAACAGCATCAGAAGAGAAAACAGATACTGCAACATGCAGCTGAGAGCGGAAGGCTTTTGTATAGTCATAAAGGCAAAATAGTGAGGTAAGAAATTTCAAATTATCAGGAAAAAAAGAGAAAACAAAGCTCCACAATGCTCATATTCCATGAACAATTTTTTAAAATCATTGAAAGCAAAATCAGTAATGTATGCCCTAAAGAACCAAAGCCAAACTTATCTTTCCAGATACAAATATATAATCATCGGCAAAGCTAAGTTTTAAAAAGCAAGGTTCAAGAATGTGATCATTAATCATGATATGTAAACTTGGGTGGATTAAGAAATACCTAGCAGGGCCAAGGATTTAGCTCAGTGGCATAAGCACTTGCCTGACAAGTGTGAGGTCACGAGTTCAATCCCTGGTACGAAAAAAAGGAAAAAAAAAAAAAAGAAATACCTAGCAGATCTGTAAAGCCTTACTCTTGGTATCTGGGAATGACTGACATGTAGGCCCATAAATCAGGGCTTATAGCCTGGATAGAATAAAAAAGTAAAGATCAAGAAGCGAACCTGTCTTGAAGAGCTCCACTCTCGCAGAGTAGACCCTTTGCTGCTGTTATCTCTGGACATCATCTTCCAGGTCTCTGGTTTCTTCCTGATTCCCACGGCTATCTCCAGTGAGCTTCTAGGCCTTTGACCTTGGACTGGTGCTGCATCTTTGATCCTGTTTGTTTCTCAGCTTCCATCTTCTTAAACTGAGCAACTCCTAGCCCTTCCAGGCACCAGTGCCAGCCAGCCGGGGAGGACTTTCCCTGCTTTGATCTTGTGAGCTTACCCTATAAACCCCCTTGCATAATTTATACATGTATTTTCTATTGCTTTGGTTCCTCTAGAGAACCCTAATACAAAGAATTATACCTAGTGTGTGCTTATTTGTAAAACGGATAGTATATGTAAGTATGCAAATGTGTAGAAAGAACACATGCATGGAGTTATAAACAACAACCGTCTTCAGAAGGGGAGTCATGGGGAAAGCAAAGTGACTTTTCATTGTACATACTCTTCTGCTGCTTGAATTTTACCACCATCACCACTTCAATAACAAAAATAAAGTATGTGTATATTTAAGCCATCAAGAGGGTATAGAAATAAAAACTACCATATGATGGAAACCTTGAGGGCCATTTCTCAGGTTGAGAAATCTCCAACCTATCAACCCACTTGGACCCCTATCTGAGTGAAATGCCCTCCGGTCTGCAGATTTGATCAATGCCTTATTCCTCTCTCCGCTAGTGCTCCCATTCAACAGCACATTGTTCTATAACTTCAATCCTTCCAGAGCTTTTCCTCCCAGTCAAGCCCATATGTGCAGGCATAAAATATTTCCATATGTACAACTGCAACGATAGATGTGTTAAATAAGTCGACTTGGCCAAGTTTCAGCCCAGAGGCCAACTGGCCAGTGGTTCTCTAGGCTGCCCAAGGAAAAGGAGTTGCTCGTGTCTCAGCTGAACTTTCTCTATTTACAGGAAAGTTAGGAGCCGAGAATATCCAAGTAGTGTGAGAGCTGCTGAGGTCTGCTGAACTATAGTCAATACCACGGCACCCTTGGAAATCTCAGGGGAGCACTGGGCTCACCGATCAGCGGGAGAGCCCTCCATGACTCCCAGGGGTGACTTCTCTTTCTCTGCACTCTAAGGCTATCTTCTTAGGGGCTGGTTTTAAGTTGAACAATAGTCAGGATACAGAAAAAAGTTACTGCATTAAAAAAAAAAAAAAAAAGAACCAAAAATCAAGTGTCACATTTCATTTTTCATCACAAATCTAAACTTCCAACAAGGAAGCTATCCTTAAATCTATTCTAAATGAACCTGTTTTATCAGAGTTGGGGCTCTGTGGGGGCTGCAGGCTAACGCACACGTGTGTGCGTGCTCACATTACCAAGGAGACATGTTCTGCAGAGCAGTAAAGGCCCCAGGAAAGAAAAGCAAGCTTACCAACTGTGCCAGCTTTAAAAACTCAACGAAGACATCACTTCGCAACACATTTGGATCCGCGGTTACTGAAAAACATGGACAGCGAGCGAGGTTAGCCCATGCCGGGCTGAGCCTCATCTTTTAACTGCTTTGTGCTCTGGGGGTGGAGGCTCCCTGCCTGCCAGGCCCCGTGGCCTCCCTGGGGGAGACAGAGCTTGTGACCTCTCAAATGGAAATCCTCAGAGCTTGTTTGTCTTCAAGAAGTGTTGACACAACCTGACCCCATCGTGACAGTGTGAGGTGAAGGTGTTCCAGGAATCTTGCCTCATGCACAACCATACTGCTTACTACCTGTCTCACTACCCTACTGGGATGAACCAAAAGAAACAAAAGATCTTAAGGGTTGGGTCCAGATTGCTTAGTGAGACACATTTGAAAAATGTAAAACCAACCGCAAACACCAGTTGAGAACACCTCTGTGACTGATGAGAGCTCTGGAGAGAACACCTCAAAAGTGACGAGGCTGTCAGAGAGATTAAAGTCATTCATTTAGCCAGGTGTGTAGCATATATCTGTGATTCAAGCGACTTGGAAGGCTGAGGCATGAAGACCGCGAGTTTGAGGCCAACCTGGGCAAGTTAGGGAGACCCTGTCTCAATATAAAAAATAGAGAACAGCAGGGGACATATCTCAGTGGCAGTTGCCTAACATCCCTGAGGCCCTGGCTTCAATTCCCAGCACTGCAAAACATAATAATAGTAATAATATGCTCACAAAAATCCTGCTCCCCTTCCCTCAAAGCTCCAGACCGTGGCCAGGTGCTGTGGTCATAGCAGCCAGGCAGTCGCCTCCTGAGAAGGTGGCCCCACGGTGCAGCCTCCTCCCTCCTGGCTCGTCTTCCAGGCTGCCTGGATCCTGCACTTGGCATCTTCATCCAACTACTCTTAAACTTCTTTTCTTTTCATTGTTGTTTTACTGATTTCATCAGATAATCTCTACCAGCATTGAAACTGGCACTGACTTGATTATAGGGTACGCCTCTCTAAACAAGGGCAACTTCCACCAATAAACCAAAAGAGGGAGTTGTAACATGAGAGACTTTTGCCAGGCATGGTGGCGCACTCTGTAATCCCACCCCTCAGGAGCTGAGGCAAGAGGACCCCTGCGAGTTCAAGACCATCCTGGGCTCTGTAGTGAGTTCAAGGCCAGCCTGAACTATACAGCAAGACTCAGTCCCAAACAAAACAAAACAAAACAAAACAGACCAACAAACTAAAAAAATGAGAGGGGCTGGGTGTTTAGCTCAGTGGCACAAGCGCCTACCTGGCAAGAAGGAGGTCATGAGTTCGATCCTTGTACAAAAAAAAAAAAAAAAGAAGAAGAAAGAAAGAAAAGGAAAAAAAAAGACTTTTGTGAACATCATTTCTTCTCTTTTGGGTGATAGCTTCTGGGCAGAGGTGGTGGGGGAGTCCTTGCCCTATATTCTGGAGCAGATGTGCCATACTGTAGAGAGAGCCCTTCCTGGACTTCATTAGTCTGGGAAGTTTAGATTTGTAACCCATGGAAAAGTTATTGGCATTCTAGTGAGTTAATTCCAATCTACCACTTCCAGTGCAACCCACGATGATTATAAAGACATTAAGGCATATTTGTAGTTGTGGGGAGTCAAGGGGGTCCTAGATCCAGCTAGGATAATGGTTAACTGGAAAAAGAGAAGGATATACAGAAAGAGTAATCTGAATAACACAATTTGAGGTAGTATCTAATGTTTTGGGGTCTGTGCTTCAGCTCTGATGTGAAATCTTTTATGCCCTGGGAAGTCACAGCCTCTCATGGAGATGCTGGAATCCAGCCAACAGCCTGGAGTGTGGCTCTTCCTCCTTCTGCCTGATTTACACATATTTTGGGGGGAGCTACAGGGTGAGGAAACACTGACCTATTGCCTTGCTTCGAAGACTACACTTCAGCACCTTGGCTGGACTGATTGGCATTGCTTAAAGCCAATTGAAGGGATAAGGAAAAGTCCTAGCCAGCTCTGTACATATCAGTACACAGAAATAGGGCCAGGTTTAGCCATGATAGCAATAACTGCTCTTCTTTCAAAGAGTGTCGTCCAGGTGGTCCTCCACACCACACAACCTTGTATACCTTAGCATGGATTCCTAGGGAGGGCGAAGCTAATGAAGAAAGGATTCATCCAAATAGTACTTGCTATATGGCTACCAAGTACCAGGTACCGAGCCAAGCACTTTGGATACTTTATATATTTTAGCTCATTTAATTTTCATAATAAACTCTGAGGGAAACCTCTGTTTTGTAGACAATGACATGAAGACTTAGGGGATGTAAGTGCCCTGCCCAACCTCAAACAGCCAGTGAGGAACAGAAGTGGCTTTTGACTCTGGGTCTGACGCTGGAGCCCAAACTCTTAGTCGTGACATGAAGCAGCACCATCTGTCCCCCCACCTGACCTTGTCAAAGAGGATACACAAGACACCCTGATGACATCGATAGCCACTGGCTGGCACAGTGATCCCTTAAGCACTGTGATCATTTGCGAAAGGGCCAAGTATTAAGGGTGTATTTTGCTAAGACATGAAAAAACAAACCAAGAAACGATGGAAATTCAGAAGGGTTTACATTCTGAGCTTCAGGGCTCATTCAACAGATCTAAAAAGAGACACAGGTTCCATTACAAAAACCAAAGAGAAATCGATGGCTACTAGAAACTTGACTGTGTTTAAGAAAGATGTCCAGTCATGAAAAACAATAAGGTAAATCTACAGTTGCTGATGTAGAATGACCTCTAAGATATACATTTAAGAGAAGAAAGTTATTGTACAAAAGAATAAACTTTTTTCTCTAGCTATGAAGCACATTAATGAACGCTTGGTGAAGTTTAAATAAGGTCTTCAGGGAAGGGAGAAGAAAGAAAGGGAAGAGGAGGAAAAGAGAATAGAAAGGAAAAAGGGAAACAAAGGTTTTGTAAATAAGAAGGGGAAGAGAGGTTCAAGGAAGGGGAAGGAAAGGGGAAATGAAGAAGAATCAAGATTTATCACACACAGGTACAAACTCCATATAATGAATGTGATCACTATGTATACCTAAAATGTATCAATAAAATTAATGATAATAAATAAAGTCTCTGGGCAACATTATTAGACAGCTGTTGACTTCCTAATTTTGGTAACTATCAGAAGTGTCTTTGGTCTAGGAAAGACATACAGAAGTATTTGAAAATAACAAGTAACAAACAATAACAATAATAATAACAAATAAAAAAATAACAAAGAAACATCACACTTAAGCACTTCAAAAGACACATACACATTCATAACACTCACATACACATGGGGAAGAACAATAAAGCAAATGCAAAATGTTGAGAACAGGAAATCTGGATGAAGAATATAGAGAAATTCTTTGCATCATTTTCAACTTTTTCTGTAAATCAGACTTTCAGAATAAAATGTTTAAAATGAGGTACAGAAAAGTGTGTAAAGCTAACTTCAATTTGTGTTGAACAACAACAATGAAAATCACCATAAGCCAGAGGTGTAATGGCACATCCCAATAATCCCAGCACTCGGGATACTGAGGCAGGAGGATCTCTGCAAGTTTGAGGCTATAGGATGAGTTCAAGGCCAGCCTCAATTAAATAGCAAAACCCTGTCTCAAGAAAAATCAATCAATCAATTAATCAAGCAATCAATCCCCCAACATCGTGGTAAACTCACAGATAGATCACCTCTGGGAATACACATGACTCTGGGAATAGTGTTCATGTCTAGAGAGCTGGGCATTTGGGCTGAGAGGGACACTTATCTTTCATTGTATATTCATTTGCATAGTTCACATTTTCAAAAATATTATATACATAGATGAATTTCTAGTTTTTAAAACTTTCAGTAGTTTCATTCCAAGGTTCCTGCCTCCCACCTTGTGAGGAAGCTTAATCTTGGCGGTCACCCTCTTGCCGTGCGGAGCATTTGCAGACCCTAATACATATGACTCCACACACATGAAATGTCCAGAACAAGCAGATCTACAGAGACAGATTAGAGGAGTAGAGGCCAGGGCCAGCTGTGGGGAGCGCAGGGAGAGATCGCAGCAGGGTACAAGGGTCCTTCTGGGGTGACAACAAGGTTCTGAAGCTAATTATAATGGATGCATGATTGGAGAGAGATCTTTAAAAACCACTGGAATATATACCTTGGATAGATGAATTGTCTGATGTGTAACTTCTATTTAAATAAATCTGTAAGAAAAATTCAAATGCATACCATTTTGCAAATATTGTTCCAACTGGTTCCTTCTCTTGTCAGCCATAGACGTGGTCATCGCCAGATAATACTTCGGTGGGAAGGGCGGCAGGCAATTTCCAAAGACCCGCCTGAGCTGGAAGATGCAGAAAACACAGGTAAAGCACACAAGCCTCTAACTGGAGGCTGATGAGAGACTAAAGTCTCTTTTTACAGCAGATCCTAGGACTCTATTTCAAACACTTCTTAGTGGTCAAAAAAAAAAGAAACAGGATAATTTGATGTTCTTAGGGAAGAATACATTTCATTAAAGATGCTATTGGTCACATCACAGACTGATAACTCCAGCCCGACTTTGGTAAGATTGGGGATATGTTTTGATTTTCCCTTTGTTTACAAGATGATGCACAGCTCATGCCACACATTTCCTTAATAATATCTGTGATATCAATGATTAGAGTTAGAATCCCACTCTCACCAAATCTGAACTTGACAAATATTTATCACGGAGCTATCTAACACTGTAACCATTAGTCACCTGTCACTATGAACACTTGACACCTGGCTAGTCTGCACTGCAACGTACATAAAATATACCTGATTTCAAAGATCTAGTTCAAAGAAGAGAATGCAATATATTTCTGATAATGTTTATAGTGATTAAACGTTGAAATGATAATACTTTGGATGTATTAAATATAGTATTAAAATTAATTCCACTTATTTCTTTTCAACCCTTTTTAATGTGGCTACCAAAGAATTTTAAATTTTATATGTGGTTCATATTGATATTTCTACTGGTCAGTGCTGGGTGTAGAATTCCTATAAGGCTGATGCACAATCCCAGGGGAAATCCACCCACACAGCACCCAAACCATGGTGGCAATTACTTGTATGGAAGATAGATTTTAATGAAATGTATTCTTCCCTAAGAACATCAAATTATCCTGTTTCTCTTTTTTTGACCACTAAAAAAGGTATCTTAAAAATTAGTTTTTAAGCTGGGGATTTAGCTCAGTGGCTTAGCAAGTATGAAGTCATGAGTTCGATCTCGGTGCAAACAAACAAAAAAAAAATTAGTTTTTTAAGATAAGAACCAAAAGTGTGTCCTCTTTATTTCAACCTTCTTCAACAGAATTGAGCCCTTTAAAACTAGAGAAGTTGGGTGTGGTGGTGCATGTCAGGTGGGGCATGCCAGCACTTGGGAGGCTGAGGCAAGAGGAAAATCATGAGTTCAAAGACAGCTTGGGTAAAAAGTGAGTTCAAGACCAGCTTGAACTACATAGCAAGACCTTGTCTCAAAACAGAAAGAAACCAACAAACAAAGAAAAGGAGAGAGAGAGAGTATGAAAACAAGTCAGAAACCCAGTCATGTATTAACATGGTACCCCCAGAGCAGAAGGGCTGAAATCCTAATATTACCATAGGATGTGGATTAAATGAAACAAAAGCAGATCAAGGTGAAATGAGACTGCAGACAGACAAGAATTTAAATTTAAATTGGTTTTAATTTCCTTTGTCAAAATTATAATGAATTTCTGGTACGTTTACTTTGCATAGATTCTGACTTGAAAATACATCAAGGGGGGCTGGGGATTTAGCTCATAAGTGCATAAGCGCCTGCCTTGCAAGCATGCAGTCGTGAGTTCGATCCCCAGTACCAATAAAAAAAAGAGAAAGAAAATACATCAAGAATCTGACCCTATCTCTCCACCACCACACCTTCATGCTGGCCTGGCCTTTGTCACCCGTGTTGTAGAGCACAGCCGTAGCTTTCCCCAGGTGCCTCTGCTTCTGCCCTTGACTCCTTCAGTCTTTTCCTAACACTGCACCGACAGTGCCACTTCAAACACCGAAATCAGGTCACTGTACCACCTTGCTCCAAATCTGCTGTAACTTTTGGTCTCATTTGAGTAAAAACCAGTCTTTTGATGGCCTAGAATGGTACCACCCAATATGGTGGCCATTAACCACCTGCGAATAAATTTAAAACTTAAGTTACTTAAAATTTTAAAATTCACTTCCTCAGTCTTACTGTCACCTTTCTATTACTCAATAGCCACCTGAAAGACAGGGAGTAGCTACTGAGTTGGACAAAGTAGATAAAGGGCATTTTCATCAGCACAAAAAGTTCTGCTGAACAGGGTTGGTCTGACAGCTAGAAGAGCTATTAAATGTTTGTCTATTGGCAAAATTCAGCTCCCTGACACATTTTGTTTAGTTGCCACTTGATTTTTAGAAGATTTTAGTTTGGTGCCAGCATTTATTTTTGTGCTTTAAAGCATATAAAATTTATGTCCTAAATAAAATATAAAATAGTACACTTTGGAAAACAGTTTTGCAATTTCCTACAAAGCCAAACATAGTCTTACTACATAATCCAGAAACCACATTTCTAATTAGTTACCCAGCTGATTTGTTCACACAAAAACCTGCCTGTGAATGTTAAATAGCATCTTTATTCATAAACCTCCAAAACCCACAGGAACAGAGATGTCCTTCACATGTGAACGGATAAACAAATTGTGATAGACCCATAACAGAGATTATTATTCAGTAATAAAAAGAAATAAACTATCAAAGCACCAAAAGACCTGGATGAATCATAAGTACATATTGCTAAATGAAAGAAGGCAGTCTGAAAAAGCTGTGTACTGTCTGGTCTTAGTTACATGACATTCTGGAAAAGGCAACTAATACAGAAAGAGTAAAAAGATCAGCAGTCACCAAAGGCTTGCAGCAGGGAGATATTGAGTAGGTGAAGTGAATGCTATTTTTTTTAGGGCAACATAGCTATTACGTATGACACTATAATCATGGATACAAGACACTACGTATCTGTCAAAACCCATTGAACTTTATAACACAAAGTTAAGGTAAGCAAATGCTTTTAATAATCACTTAGGAAGCCGGGACATCCCAGAATGGAATACAACACGTGACAAGACAATCTACCTATATCACAAACTCATAGAACAATCTCACTGAAAGGGATGAGGGAGGAAAAGTGTCGGCCTGAGTAACTGGAAACGAGCAGAGTCTGTGAAACTTGTGGCCCAGCAACTAGAAACACATAAGCATTGCAGCCGAGCTGCAAACGAGCAGAGTCTGTGAAACTTGTGGCCCAGCAACTAGAAACACATAAGCATTGCAGCCGAGCTGCTACAGTGATTTCCTGTGGGAATTTAACTTAACAATTCTAGTACTGCGTTGAGTACATACAGAATCAAGCAGGTAAATGAGTGGCAGACAGCGGGAGGAGTCATGTTTCTTTTTGAGATTGTGGGAGTTTACAGATAAGCCGAGGCTAGAGGCTCCACGAGGCAAGGCACTAGAACCGGACACATTAGTATTTGCCTCACTGTAGGCAGAGATAGATTCACAGAAAAAGACTTCTGAATAAGCCTACATATATGGTCTAAGGCCATACATGGTCCATAACATCTCTACATCCTTGCTCTGTAGACCAGAGGGCCTAGAAGCAGCAGTCTCAATGCGCACATCTAGCATCTGATCCTGGTTTCTCATGCCATCCTCCAATAAAAGCAATCAGAGATCCATGGAGAAACAGCTGATTCTAGGACTGAGATAGGAAATGCACAAAAGAAAAATGTACTGAGCATCTTATGCCACCAGAAAATAAGGAAACACTAAAAGAAAAAAAAAATCAACAATGGAGATGTCAGAGGCATAGGAGTAAACTGAAAGAGCTCCCTCAAGCCCAAACTGGGACACTGATCAGCAAAATAACATATTATTGAAAAATAACCCAAAGTGTAAATACCCATCGTCCCATACACATACACATTACTGCATAAATGAATGGGAGGGGAGAGATAGCTCTGTGCAGAGGAGCTGTACAGATCATTTATACTCGCTTCTCAAGACGGGGAAGCATAAAGCCCCACTCTTTAAGTGTGGGTGCTCTCTTGGTGAATGCACTAAAGAAAGAGAGGGAAGAGGGGCACCTTACAGTGGGGAAACCTGACAAACACTTCCTCAATCGAGTCACATGCGAAACAGCCGTGACAAGTCAAGTAGAAGGCAGGCACCCTCGACAAAGTGGGATTAGAATGGTGTTTTACCTCTGAAGTCTTCCCTTCCAGAGCTCAACTTCCGCCATGCAGTAAGATACAAGATTCCAGTAAAGGCCTATATCACAAACACTAGGGAAGTCTGAGAAATGCTCAGTCAAGAGTCTAAGGGGACATAAGGACTACGTGTGATCTGGGGTCCTGACTTGGCTCCTGGAACAGAAATAGGAAATCAGGCAAAGACTGAGTCTGAATAAATCATGTGCTGTAGTTAATAATAGTGCATCAACACCAGCTCTCTAATTACAACAAATATTCCTCACTAATGAAAACATTAATAATAGAGGAAACTGCGTAGGCAGCACATGGGAACTCGCTGTACTATCTTCTCCGTAAACTACAACTGTTGCCCCACCAAAATTCATTTTACTTTTTTAAAAAACTGGACGTTCTGGCTTCTCTTGAAAAATCAGTAGATCTGGAATCAGCGGGCTCATATTCCCAAGCCACTGTCTGCTGGAGGAAACACAAACAGCTGCCCCCGTGCCCCCTGCCTCTCGCTTGACCCTCATCTCATTCAAATGACTCGCCTGATTCCTGCAGGCCTTTTCAACCTCTTGCCTAACTCTAGTATAAAATATTAGAGCAGCAACTGTGCTTCTTTCAAGCTCAAGGAAATGCTCCTGCCATACCGGAGACGGTCAAAAGGCACTCCAGATGGAGCTCCAACCCAGGCAGGGCTGCCAAGCAACCTGGGGATTTATGTATTCCATCTCCGCTAATTCCATTCAACAGAAGCAAAGATTTGTCTTCTTTGCATGCAATTATTCCTTGATTAACTGATTAAGTGATCTTTAAAAGGCAATTGTCTTCCTTGGCATGGGTTCATAAATGTCGCAGATGCTCCCAAATTAGTTCTCATCACAGCAGGCCTGAGACAGCAGCAGGGCTGCCTGTGTTTTCTACCCGCAGGAGAACATCTCCAGGAGCCCTGGCCCTGAGGCCAGGAGCTGGGCAAAGGTCAGCAATCATGCAGGTTGTGATACTCATCACTAGCGAAAAGCCGCCTAGCTGACTTAAGGAAACTTGCCTCGCTTCTCTAACAGTATGGGGGAAAGAGTCCCACTGTAAATGGGCCAGTGAGGTTTGCCAAAATTCAACCAGCAACCCCAAGTTCAACTCTTCCAACATGGCACCATTTCCATGGGTCTCAGATAGCATGTAGTATAGGTATTGAAACCCCCAGCCTAGTGAAGAGCACCTAGTACTAGAGCTGAGCTCAGAAACATTTTTAAAAAGCAAAAGGATCTGGGCGTGGTGGCACATGCCTATAATCTCAGCACTCAGGAGGCTGAGGCAAGAGGATTGTTGTGAGTTTGAGACCAGCCTGGGCTACAAAGCGAGCTCAAGGCCAACATGAACTGCATAGTGAGAGCCTGTCTCAAAAACACAAGGAAAAAGGGGTCAGGGATTTAGCTCAGCAGTATAAGTGCCTGCCTGGCAAGCACAAGGTCATGAGTTTGATTCCCAGTACCAAAAAAAAAAAAGTAAAATTAAGCTGAACTCTCTGCTCCTTTATTATGAAGCATTTTATTTGTTTGAGGTATTCTTTTTTCCTCCTGAGAGACCATTTTCAGGCATTTTTTAAATGTCAGAACAATCCATGCCAATGTCCTCATGCAGTTCTGCCCTTTGACATGAACAGGACTGTACATACCACTTGGAGATGTCACCTCCTTTCCCCATCTTATTGGGCTTATATATAGTCCTCATACCTATCCCACAGTGGTGACAACCTGAGCTATGTAGAACTAAAAACATGCAACGTGTCCTTCCTACACTCTTTATTTCCAGTGTTGACTCACGCATCCCCCCGCTCCAAGTCCCCTTGCAATCAGAGTCCAGAGTCACCAGGTAGAGCACCACAGCTCAAGGCACACTGGGTTGTTGCATTGCAACCCAAAATGGCACAACAATCAGAGAAAGGATCAGAAAATTTCCTGCAATTAAGGGGGCTCCTGACATGGTGGACAAAATGAAAAAAATCTCCCCAAGCCGAAGTGAACAGCCCAGCCTGACAGGAGCAGATCTAAGTAGGGAAAGGGAAGGATCCAGACAGGCTCTGCTCCTGACGGGGAGGCATGTGGAAGCAGTGTAGGGGCTTGCAGAGTCTTCACTTCCTACAGCAGCGTCCTCTCACTCTTTCCTGACTCGTCCCCACTGCCACATCTGATGCTGGCAGAGTGCAAGAGGAAGCACCCTGTTCATAGAGCCTGCATCACTCACACCGGATGCCCTCATCCAAAACCCTGACTGGATTTCTTTATATCCATTTAAGAATGGGGCAGAGGCATTGATCAAACCAGTTCTACGTGTCCAAAAGCACAGAAAGTTCACACAGCAGAGGGACTAACATTGCTCAGCGGCAGTGGGACGTGCTACCAGCCCTTGAGCGAGCCTCACCAGGGAATAGGGCTTCAGGGGGCAATGTCAGTGAGCGTGGGTCCCAGCTGACCACACAGCCACACACCATTTCTTTCCCAGGTCCAGTTCCGCTGTACATTGTCTCTCCACATATCCTGGCTGAGATGGGCCAGGAACCTGCTCACCTGGGCCACTGCTTCTCCTCAACCCCAGAGGCACGTGACATATGAAATGTAGATCCGTATCTCACACCAAAATTATATGTGCTAAAGCCATAGTCTTCATGCAATTTAACACAGTGCATAGTGTGTGTTATGGCTTGTATCTGGGTGTCTCCCCAAAGCCTCCTGCAGTCATAGGTGGGGCTTTTTCAGAGGTGGCTGGATCTAGAGTGTGATGCTGGGACTGATTCATGGTGCAATGCTAGGACCAAGGGCACTAGGATTAAGGGTGTGAGTGCTAGCTGCCCTGAGTAGCCTGGATAAAACATAGGGATAAAAGGAACTGTAGCTTTCCCTTGTTGCTTTGTTGCCTTCTGCCTGCCATGAACTCTTTCTCCTCTTTGATGCCTGCTGCCATGTGCCACCCTGTCTTGGAGCCAGCTGATTATGAAATGAAACCTCTACAAATTGTGAGCTAAATAAACCTTTCCTCCTTTAACTTTGGGGGTTGGATATTTTGCCTCAGCAATGAGAAAAGTAATTAGCATAGCATATAACAGGAGCTTTGTAAATATTTAAGAAAATATAGTGGAAATAAACTTATACTCACCACACAAAGAGGGGTGCTTTCTGATATATTCTTTTTTACAGTGCTTTGTAGTGTGTCAGATTAAGAATTTTGGAGCCATTTCACATCCTCCATAGAACAGGAAGAATAAAAACCAGCACAGAAGTGACTGGGAAAAGTCACCTAATCTTTCAAAGTCATAGATCCAATGTGGTCAGACAGAATACAGGATACCAGCTGAATACTCACCACATAGTGCAGAGGACATTCTTACTTTAGAAAGTTGTTTTTCTGAAATTCATAGTTCTGTGCCCAGAGCTCCAATGACAGAAAGTGAGTCATGGTTGCCTGGGGGCCAGGGGTGGGCGGGGGAACTTGGGAGTGAGAGAATTTTCCTGTGTTTTGATTATATTGGTGGCAATTGTATATATTTTCTAAAATTCATCACGCCAAATGTAATGGATTACATTATACCTTTCTAAAATAGAGAGAAAATGAGGTAGATTTTTCTTGATCATTAGACTCCATTATTTTACTGATAGAATTTTTGTCAACTGTGTAAGGGAACACATGCTGTAATGGGTTAGAGCAGGTTCTGAAGATCAAATCCTGGCTGTAACAGTTTATCATTGGGCAAACTGTGCCTCAGTTTATTCATTTCTTAGTGGGGCTGATTAGAATCCTAGCTCCTACAGCTGCTATAAAAATTACATGCAAAGTAATTTACATGTAAAGTACTTGAAATCAGCTGGGGCCACACACTAACTGCTTACTTGTTAACATTTTAAATTAAGAATAAATATTCAATAGCCACCTAAAATCCAATAGTTTCTTTAACTTGAAGTTGTCTGTGTGGAAAGTGGAAAACTGACAGGCACAAGGTGAAGAGAAGTTGGAAAATGAACATATAAATCTCTGCTTCAGGGTTTTGAAAAGCTGGGGACAAAGGTATTCATTCATAACTACTTCTTAGGTACTGAGGGCAGTGACCTGTGGCACTTTGGTATTTTAGGGCCCACTGCAGTGAGTAACAGTGTCTTGTTCATGTGATTTCCCAAACAGAAGATGTTCACGAATAAAAGTTTACTTTTTTTATGTCTTTGTTTCTGAATTTGCTATGACTGATTTGTCACTTCCAACTTTTCCTGAAAACAAGTATTTTCTGCAATCTGTTGGTTAAAGGGGGCCTGATTTAGGGATTCTTGAAGCACTGAATCAGCAGGTATTTACTGAGCATATACCATGTATCAGGCTCATCCCAGGCTCCCTAGCAAGTTGACACCTATAACCATTTACTTGCTTGTTATTGTTGGTGAGAAAACTGAAGGTCAGAGGCGAGCCAAGCAGCCATCCTTGGCCAGTCTGTCCCATGCTCTCCCACTGGACCCCGCCTTGCACCTTGAGATGCCACCTCCTCATGCCCACCTCACAGAACACAGATGAAGGTGCAGAGGACCCCAAACTCCAAAATACCAGTCCTTTCTCTCCTGCCTTCACAGCCTTCACAACTCCCCAGATGGGTATTGGTCAAAAGAAGCTTCTCATCTTTCAGAAATCTGCACCCACACCCTTCTTCACTCAGTCAATCATTCCTGAGGACCTACTGGGTTGCAGGCATCAGCTATAAAAAGATAAAGCACTCCAATTAGCTAGCAATCACATTACAACCGTTTCGTTAACTCCAATCATACCTTGAACATGGTTTTTTTTTTTTTTTTTTTGTACCAGGGATTGAACTCACAACCCTGTGCTTGCCAGACAGGCGCTTACACAAGTGAGCTAAATCCCTGGCCCAGTGGTGACATTTTTAACTGTAGGAAAGTCAAACTGAGTTTTCTGCCAATGTAAGACGATCAAATAGAATCTGGCATAGCTACTCACGGAACCTCAGAGGCTGTCTGAAAGGACGCCTGACCTCATGTCTATCTGTCCTAGGACGGGAAACTAGTGAGAAATGGCCTCCTAACTTGATAAATCATCTATTTCTGGGGTTTCCAGGAAGTCAGAACTTGAAGCTTATGAATGTGGCCATTTGAAAACAAACAAACAAAAACAAACAAAAATAGAGACACACATTTTTTTAAGGCAGTAAACTCAGAACTCTTTAGAGAAAGGAGAGTATCCATGTACAAATTCCCAAAGCTGCACCTTAGTCTGGATGTGATTTGCTTATTTCAAGAGAAAGCCTTCCCCAGGGGAGCAGCTGGCACTGAAATGAAGCCCACCGCAGACCCAGCACCCAGCCCGGGGGGCAGCTGGGGACCATGAGGCTGCAAAGGGGCTGGAGCGACATCTGTGCCTTCATCGCACAGCTGCAGGTGTGGGTGTGTGTCAAGTAATTCACAATCAGCCCTTAGCTGTTTCAGGTAGGAACCGAGGGCCCAGAAAGGTCACCATCTTGCAAGAGTCACACCCAGAGTCCTTTGAGCACTGGTCCAAGGGTAGATGAGCTGGGCCCCGCCTCCGCCCCCTCACCTGCTCATTCCAACGACGCAACTGGCTGTAGCGCACCCTGCAAAAGAGGAGCCCGTCCAGGTACACGGAGTACAGCTGC
The DNA here is from genome assembly GCA_004027455.1 of Hydrochoerus hydrochaeris. Lineage (NCBI taxonomy): Eukaryota > Metazoa > Chordata > Mammalia > Rodentia > Hydrochaeridae > Hydrochoerus > Hydrochoerus hydrochaeris. The sequence continues at coordinate 15,294 of PVLA01001573.1, read as the reverse complement.
AGACACAAAGACTGGGTGAACAGTGTGTGTGACAAGGGACCCAGTCACCTGTCCCCTCCTGGGCCCCAGACGCACCACGTAGCGGCCCCCCAGCGCGTCGGACCGCTGCTGGGACACTGGGATACAGAAGTGTGTCTTCATGATGGAGCGGCTGGGAGGACCCGTAACAGCCCACAGCCTGCGGCCCAGAGCTGGGCAGGGAGCGGCTGCAGCTTTAGGATCTCGCCGGGGAAGGGCGGGGCCATGCGCAGCTCGCCCCGCCCAGGTCGCCGCAGGTGAGTGGTGCCTACCGCGTCGGACACGCCCCGCCACCGCCACGACACGCCCCTCCCGGCCCCGCCACGCCCCCCGCGCCCCGCGTCCTCCACCGCCCCTCGCCGCTGACCCGCGGTGCACAGCCAAAGGTCCCCCGGCGTGCTAGGCGGGGTCCCAGGTGCCTGGCCAGACAGCGACGCACCAGGGTGGAGAGACACCCTGGACGCCACAGTCTCCCTAGACCCTTTCGCTTTAGGCTCTGGGAGCCGTGTGGGTGTGTGTGTGTGTGTGTGTGTGTGTGTGTGTGTGTGTGTAGGTCCAGGATTTTTATCAGATTTTTAGAGTTCCTGGAATCCACCAAAGTTAAGAATCATGGCTGCACAATGAAGGAAAGAAACACACTAGCCATAAATTGTTCCCTAAATTAGAAAAAAAATACACATGTATGTATACGCATATCTATACGCATATATCATCATTAACATAATTACTAAAGGGAATAATGGATAATCTCACAGGAATATTTTTACAGTGATGTTTTTAGCAACTACTTGTTTATCTTCTAATACATAGAAAAGAAAAAGAATTTCAAAAAGAACGGAATTGTGGCCTAAACCACAGGCATGTCTTGTACCATAGATGCCTCTGGGGCTGCTTGCTCCCTCAGGCAGTCCAGGGTCCACTGCAGTCTGGTCCCTGTGATATGCAAATGATCCCAAGGGCACCTGTAGTCACACAGACCTGCTTAGACTCTAGTTGCTGATATTTTCTGCAGTGGGAGCCCTGGTGACCTTGAAAAAGTTTCTGTCCCCCCAGTCACCAACACTGGCTGTGCCTGATGAATCATCTGCTCTGAGTTACTAGCACAGTTATGTTCTGCTCGGTTTTGTGTGTTAACCTTGTTAGATGGAACACTTATGGTATGCCACAATATATGGCACCCTGCTTCGGTATTTAACCTCTTTCCCCCACTAACATGTTAGAAAAAATTTTACAAGGGAAGTGGTTTAAATCTCTTGATCCCTGAGAGGCTGTGGTTTCACATGGGGGCTGTGCCCTGCTAGCTGGTCTCATATGAACACAGCTGATTCCCTGGACCACCTGTTCAGAGATTTTTCAACCATTTCTCAATCTTAGTTGCTGTGAAGTAAACTCCTTCTAACCCTCCTATTTCAGTTAAGTCAGAAAGAGCTCTGCCCCGCTTGCAGTGGTCTGGTGGTTGAGCGAGGCAGTGGCCCAGGCATGGACCTGTTCTGTGCAGCCCCTGGGCCAGCTCCACTCTTTCCGTGTTCTTTGCAGCCACGTGCTACTGAGGCCAAAACAGGCCCCACCAGTGGAGTAACTTTTCAGGGTCAGAGGGCATCTTTCATCCATCTGAGTAGGTTACTACAGGATTTGGAACTGACTGAAGTCCTGAGAGATATCTGCTGTGGGCTTACAGTGGGCCAAGCCAGACCTACACTGCACCCTTTAATTTCACAGAGACCTGTGAGCTGGAAACCATGAACCCTTCAGCTTTACAGAGAAGGGAACTGAGAGTCATATAGTGTGGGAGGGGAGGACGATCATGGGAAGGCTAAGAGAAGGCTGCTGGAATTCACCTCCCAGCTCTCGCTCTGAGGCTTCTAGGTAAGGGTCCTGTGCAAGCAGGGGGCCCTCTAGGCTGCCATCTCACCTCTTCTGGGAAATCATCTTAGTAACTATACTCACTTCAAGGGAATTTTCAGTGCAGGCTGGATGGATGGTAGGGTTTTTTTTTTTTTCCTGCCTATGGGTCACTGGTGATGGGAAAGAACCAGGACCAGAGCAGCCCTGAATAACTGCTGGAGAAAGGCAGACAGCAGAGCCCCTGGGATCTGGTTCATTCTTCAGGGGAGCAAAGGAGAGAACCCTGGTCAGGCAGAGAGATGGCCCCAGCCTTCGCAGGAACTTCCTTCCATCTGAAAGATGGCCCTGAGTCCACCACACAGCAATGTCCAATCAGGGCCATTTCCTTCCTTTTGCTGTGCCCATCCTCCCCCTGAACTAAACTAGAACAGGATTAGTCCCTAGTTCCTCCTCTTTCCCTCACCTCTGCCCCTACCCTAGGAGTTCTTCACTATCTTGGTTACTTCTCTCATTGCTGGGACAAAATACCCAACTCCCACAATTAAGGAAGGAAAGGTTTATTTAGCTCACAGTTTGTGGAAGTTTCAGTCCATAATCAGCTGGCTCCAAAACAGGATGCAGGGCACAAGGCAACAGTTTTAGGTGGTGGAAGACAGCAAAAGCAACAAGAGCAAAAGAGTGGGGAACAGACTTCTTCTCCCTTATATTGTAAGCAGATGGATGTAGCACTCACACCACTTCTGTTTTCTTCTCTTACACAGACACAGGATGTTGAAAAAGTTAGGACCCTGGATCCCTGCTGAGTGGCTTCATTAAACTTCTAAATTTTGAAGTTGACACAATGTATCAACCATTAGAATCCATCCCTTGTCAATTTGGCTACCAGGCACATTTCTTTAAACCGCTTTCCAGATGCAAAGACATGCTTATTTTTATCATTTCACAACTTGAACATTTTGTTTTTCCAAATCTATTTTATTTCAAAGATAAAAAAAGAAAAAAGAAGAAGAGGAGGAGAAAGAAGAAAAGGAAAAAGAAGAAAAACTACAGCAAAATTTCAAAACATATCAATCAAGGGCAACAATAGTGCATACATTGTGCATTGTCATCCCCAAATCATTCACACAGAGCACAAGACATCTGCATTCAATTGTCCAAACAATACTGGCATTAATCTTTCTCTTCAGCATGCTCAGAGAAATCAGTAGTATAACTATCTTTATTTTTTGTATACATATATGTACTCATATACATATGTTTTTTCTCTCAGCTTTTCATACTAATGAAACAATGTGATGTTTACATATGTATGTTTTATTTATTTCACTGAGTATGTTCTCAAATAACTTGAACATTTTAACACAGGTCTAACAATCCTTAAGAACCAGGATTAAGTCTATCAACATTATATTACATTAGAACCATAACACTTTGTCCTTGGCCACCCAAAGACTCATGTACATGCCTTTATGCAAAAAGCATTTAGTCCATGTGCAAGAGTTGCCAAAGTCCTAATAATTTTAGCATTGCTGAAAAGTCCAAGTCCCAAGTCTCCTCTGAGATTTAAGGCAAGCTCTTGGCTGCAAATTCCTATACAAATGAACATTCCAACATTCAATGACACAAGATAAACACTTTCATTCCAAAAGTTACAAACGGGAATACAAAGTACTGGAACCAAAGCAAGTCTAGAATCCAGCAGGGCAAGCATTAAATCCTTTAGTTCCATGTCCAGCATCTGAAACAATGTGTGGAAAATTGTGAGCTCCAACGAGCTTGTGTGGTTCTGCCCCATGGCACTTCTGATGATTACAGTTCCCATGTCTTCTCTCTTAGGCCTGCCTTACTCTCTCCTTGCAGCTTTCCTTAGATGACCCACATTTCTGGTTTTTTCAAACCTCTGGGGTCTCCACATCACCTTCAGCTTCACACTCACAGCTTCACACACTACTTCTGAGAGCACACTGCCTGGCCTCCCAGGCCTTCTGAAATTGGGGTGGAAGCCTTTTTGACCTCAGAACTCTTGCATTCTGCACACCTCTAAAATCAGCACCACATGGATGATGCCAAAGTCTGCTATCAGCTGGCACAATAGCCAGGCTTTCCTCTCTCTTGACTGTAGGGGTTGGGGGCCTGGATCACTGAAACCAAGTCTGAGGAACAAATTTTCTATGACACCACCATTCTGAAACATGATACTCTGTGACTTTCTCCTCAAAGTAAAGTCTCTCACTTTTGCAGTTTTGAGGCTGCAAGAGGTGAGGAATTTTGCTTCTTGTGATGCCCTCAGGCCATCTTTTATATTCTCTTGTTCCTCTCAGCAATCAAAAATCTCCTCTGCTCTATCTTTGCAGACCACAGCTTTACTGGAACTTCCCTTCTGGTCAAACTCACAACATTTTAAATTATCTTAATGGACTCTTTTCTCTTGATTCTCAACATAAATCTGGCTAAAAGTCCCCCAACAATAGCCACGCCACAGCCTCAACATTCACCTGCCTTGAAATTTCTTCTGTCAGATTAATTAGCCCATCATCCTTAATCTCAGTCTCAGACAAACTCTCTGAATGGGAGCAAAATGCAGGCAACTTTCTGCCAAACCATAACACACATTGTCTGGGGTTGAACAACCAATGCAGTTCTTTCCAGCAGAAACCTCCCAAACCTGGTCTTTACCAGCAGGATTTCTATCAGCTTTCTGGTCTTCTGAGCTCTGACCAGAATCTCCCGTCTAGAACAACCTAAGATGTTCCAACTCCACACTTCCAAGCAACATCTACAAACCTTTTCAAACTCTTCCCACAAGCCATTCCAAAGGCTCTTGAACCACATGGTCAGGTATAGTCATAGCAACTTCCCCACTTCTGGTACCAAATTCTATTTTGGTTCCTTTTTTCTCATTGCTGGGACAAAATACCCAACTCCAAAATAAGGAAATATTTAGCTCACAATTTATGGAAATTTCAGCCTATAATCAGCTGGCTCCAAAGCAGGATGACGTGCATAGGAGCAACACATCTAAGGGACAAAAGACAGCAAAAGCAACAAGAGAAAAATGGAGGACAAACTTCTTCTCCTCCCTTAGAAGCAGGCTACCACCACCACCCCTGGGCAGGTGTAGCCCTTGCACCACCTCTATTTCCTTCTCTTGCACAGGCTGAGGATGTTTACAAAGTAAGGACCTTGGCTCCCTGCTGAGTCACTTAGTTAAACTTCTAAACTTCTCAAGTTGACACAATTATCAACCATTACATTTGCTTGTTTCACCAGGATGCATCACTGAACTCCCACTGTGTTCCCTGCACTAGGGTTATAGTACTCTTACATGACCAAGATACTTTTCCAAATACTATTCTGAACACTTTACAGAAATGAAGTAATTTAATTTCCCCAACTGCCTAAGGCTTGGTACTGATATCATCCTCATTTTACAGATGAGGAAACTGAGGCATAGAGCAATGAAGAAACTTGCTCCAAACTACATATTTACAAATTATGGGGTGGAAGTGTAAGGAAGTGACTCTACACTGAGTGCCAGGTGGAGGTGTTTTCAAGGATGCCTAGGTAATATTTTGCCGTCACAGGCCTGCCTTTCACAGCTTTAAATTCTTAGTGGAGGCTTAAATAAATAAATTTTTATGGTGCTCAATTTCTGAATCAACTATATATTGTTTCCAAGAAATATTTTCATTTACTTTGTGCCTGGCACATGAACAGCATTCAATAAAACCTGGGCATTCCTACACTCAAGAAGGATTTAGAAAGGGCCTCTTATAGGATAGCATTGCAGTGACATTGGTAAATATAACAGCCTCAATCTCCCGGCCTTACAGAACCTACAGACCAATATGAGAAAAGAGGCAAAATCATTATTGTATTCCACAGCATTACAGAAGAAATACAGGACTTTTACTATTTATTAATCCTTTTAAATGTCATTTGCATGTAGCCTCTGTCTACTTTGTCAGTGTTTTGGTCCTGTGATGTCTGATACCATGTTTAAGCCTACTTTTTGTTGCTGTGACAAAATACCTGAGTAAATCAACTGAAAGGAGAAAAGATTTATTTTGGCTCATAGTTTTGGAGGTCTCAGTCAATGGTCAATGGCAGCCTTGTTTCTGAGCCTGCGATGAAGCAAAATATCATGGTGGGGAGTGTGTGGTAGAATAAAGCTCCCATTCACTTCATGGTGGCAGAAATGGGAGAAGGAAGGAACGATATATAGCCTTGAATGATATATAGCCTACTTCCTCCAACTAGGACCTACTTCCTAAATTGGAGAAGTTTTCACCTCCCAGTGGCCCACTGAATTAGAATCCATCAATGGTTTAATCCACAAGCAAAGAGACTTGAGCAAACTCGGAAGAGTTTCCTGGTCAGTGGTAATGGCTATTCAGAGCATGGACACAAAGCAATAGGAGTTGTAGGAATAGGAGGTATGTGGAATGACTTCTCACCCTGTTAATCTGCCTGCATCAGTAGTATCAGGCCCAAGAGTTCTGAAATGTCCTTGGTTTCTGAATGATTCTCTGGTCTGGTGACAGTTGACTGAGGAGTGTTCTCCAAAAATTCACATCCACTTGGTATCATCACAGTGTGGCTCCATTTGGAAATAGTTTCTGCAGATATAGCTCAAATTAGGCTCAAAATGAAATCCTGTTGGAAAAGCAGACCTGTGGGTGTGGGGCTATATTCTGGAAATAATGACAAGACAGGGGAGCCCTGTGTAGCTCTCCTGATGGGCCCAGCAGCACTCCAGGTGCTAACACGAGCACCCACATTTCATCCTTGCAGCAACCACACAATCGCTATCCCTGTTTTATAGATGAAGAAAGGCGGAGAGAAATTAATAACCGGTTCAAGGTCATCAAACAGCTTGCCGGAGGGAGTCAGGATTCAAATGTAGGCAGACTGGTTCCAAAGTCCTGGTTCCTAAACACTTCTTCAAACACAAGTAATTTTACCATCCATACTTACTAAGAAGAGAATGCTAGAATAGCGAAGGTCCCCAGATGTGGGATATGGTGTCAGGAAGAGGTGACTGGGGGAAGGGGAGCTGCAAAGAATGAAGCCTTTGCAGAAGTGCTGCCCAGAGTGGACTGTAGCTTTACTGCTGAGCTCAAGGGCACTGGCCTTAGGTGTGGGAGTTGAAAAGTGAAGGTGGAAGATGAGACTCTCAGCTCCTATTCACTTCAGGTGGCCAGAAATGGGAGACCACCACCTCACAGATGCAGCTGATTCCTACACACGCTGCTGGATGCTGGCACCATGGAGCAGGCATGGACAGAGTGACGTCCAGCTGCCAGGACAGCACACACAAGGGACACTGACCCAGCAAGCATGCAGGAAGGGGTGGGGGGCAGAAAAGGCTTTCTGGAAAGGTGATGATGTTTGATGGGGATCTTTCTAGATTAGAAGAACTTAACTGGTCAGAGCAGTCCAACAAGGCTGAACCACAAAGGCACAGGTGATTAAACAAAGCCAGACAAACAATACCAACCAGTCTGTTCTTAAGGAAAACAGAGGTGAAATCTGCCTAAGTGGGTGAGGAGCCAGGAGGTGGAAGCTTCCTGGTAGCTTGGACCACAGCTGCCGGGCAAAACAGCTTGGGGTTCGTCTTATAGGTGACAGGTCCTGTAGGCCAAGGACGGATGGGGTGAATTCTAGATGGATGTCTTTGTGGGCGGGGTACAGAAAATGAATGGGGTCCATGGTAGAAGCAAGGCAGTCAGACCTACGAGGGTGTCTGTCACCCAAAGATATTGCAGAATATAAGTCCTGTAAAGTGCTCCTCAAAATGGTACACTTCGGTGTAAGAGTCCTGGGGCACTTGATTTGTGACCATCTATACTGGAATATTGACAGTGTGCTTGGCATATCAAGGGTCTGAACCAAGAAATCTGAACCCCCACTGTAGGTCACACTGTGGGGAAAGTCATGCTGTGAGGAATTGGTGTCCCCAGAAAGCTGTCATTGAGCAGGAGAAGACACAACTGGGTTGGGGCAGTATAGAAAGGGATGGGGGTGGCTACTCAGGAGCAAAGCACAAGCTACAGAAGCGTTAGAAACAGCTCCTGTCCTGGAGAAGCCATGGCAGCACTATTTAAGGAACTGGCAACCCCTGTGACCTTAAGCTGCTTTGTTAACTTTCCTCCACCTCTGGCAAAGCTTGGCTGGCTGTACCTGGCCCACTTCCTTTCTCTCGGATCCTCTCTTCCTGGGAACCACGTCAGCTGTTCATGGATGGGTCCCTGCTCTGGCCCTGGCCAGCTGCCAGGTGTGGGTAAAGACTGAATGGAGGCAAACAGGTGCCCGAGCCACTACTCACCAGCTCCTTTCCACACCTCTGCGCTCACACACATGGCAGTCCGTGGTACCTCGCAGTAAAGAGGCAGTCCGTGAAATTGTTATGCATAGACATTGTTTTATAGGTACATATCCATATGAAAGTTGTACAGGACTCCAATTGATCAGGCATTGCAAGTAAAGAAATGGGCAAGTAAGGAAGACCCAAGGGATGGCTGTGTCAGGGTTTGGGCAGGAAAGGCTTATGGGACAAAGGGGCCACTTCTGGGGAGGCCACAGGCAGGGCAGCAAGTGAGTTCGGACACTGGGCTGGGTGTGTTGGTGGAGACGCAGTCGGAAGGCTGGAGCAGAGGGTGTGCTGGGAATGCAGGTGGAGTAAAGGACTCGGGCACCTGGTGAAGGCACAGAGAGGAGGCAAGGCAGGCTTTCATAGGCTGTGCTGTGGAGCCTCGGTAAAAACCAGATGGGTTCGGGGTGACTAGAAGATCGGCATCCTTTGGGACAAAGTGGACGGAGATCTGTAACCTCGCCACGTCCCCCCACCCACCCATTGAGTGTCTGGATGCACCAGCCAGTGCACAGCCTATGAAAGGTGGCTCTTACCCCAGTCCTGCTGCCCTCACCCCAGTCCTGCTGCCCTCACCCGAGTCCTGTCCGGGGAGGGAAAGAGGCTCTGTGGGAACACACAGGTTCTAATCACCAGTGTTGTAGACATGGAAAGTTCATCCAGTATCTGTGCCTCCGGGGGAAGGTCCCCACGAGCTCCCCTGTGCCGTCTGCTTTGACCTCGTGCTCACCATGTGGTCTTCTGATTAGTAATTCAGGGTTCTGGGGAACCTGTAAGGAGGTCGTGCCCTGGTGAGCCCAGAGACAGAGATCTTCCCACGGGAAGCATCTGTCTCCTGTGCCTTCCACAAACCACAGCCCAGCCTTGCCTTTGGTTCCTGTGGCTGGATTCCTTATCCTTTTGGAAGCTGTGTTCATCTAGGTGCCCTGGGAGGACTGTGGTGACTGCAGGAGACACCTGCACAACACCGTGTGAGGCCGAGTCGACAGCAGCAAGTGCCCACCTTGGCCACTGCACAGCCCCTTGTGGGAAGATAATAGTTCCAGTGTGCGGAGTGCAGAGCAAATGGCCTTTAAGAAATAAGGTAGAAGCGGAAGTGTGCTGTTAAGTCACTGCAGGATCTCAGCCTCCCAAAGACCATGCAGAACCTTAGCCATGGGTCTCCATGGGGAGAAGGTGTCTGCCCTCCCAGGGGCAGAGGATGCTCCCGGGGTATGTTTCAGCTAAGTGGCAGAAGAGTCTGCATAACCACTGCTGCTTCATCACATAGGAGCGGCGGTGTGAACTGGGAGCACCATCGCCTGCCAGGGCTCTCTCGGGACAAGCACTTTACCTCCACCCTTGGTGACCTGGAGGTGTGGAGGGCCGCCTGGATGGCTCTGCTTAAACACAGAACAACTGCTTCCACCTTGGCTAAACCTGGCCCTATCTCCCTGTGCTGATAGTAGAGAACTGGCTAGGCCATTTCCTCTCCCCTTTGATTGGCTCCAAGCAATGTAAGTAAGGCTGGCAGGAGTTCCGATGCATAATCTTAGAAGCTAGGCGACAGTCTCTATTTCCCTGCCTTATGACTCTCAAAGCATGGTTGAGCCTCCATTCCAAGGCTGTCAACTGGGTTCAAGCCTGGAGACAAGAGGCTATGACTTCCCAGAGCAGAAAAGTTCGCACATCAGAGCCGAAACACCATTCCCGATCCATTAAATGCTGCCTCCGTTGTGTTAATGCAGGTCGGTCTTTCTGCACACCCTTCTCTCTGCTTTCCGGCCTCCTACGTAGCCCAGCTCAGAGTGCTCACGTATCTCCCACAATTCTCCATCACTCATCCTCAAGTCATTTCATGAATTAATAAAATTTGGGTTAGGCCCTGGGTCAAGGCCTTTTTTTCTGATGAGCCTTCATCCTGGCTGGACTCAGGACCCCTTGGCTCCCCATAATTATCAATATGCCTCAGTGTCTTTATTCTCATCATGGGTTGTACTGAAAGTGGTAGGTTGGAATTAACTCGCTAGAATTCCAATAACTTTTCTGCGGGATTACAAATCTAAACTTCCAGGACCGCGACGAGGATGGGAGAGAGCTCTCTACGTGGAAGTAGAACTGTTGTCCCATTTCACATGCGAGGAAGCAGGCGGCACAGAGCTCAAGCGCTCCCCAGGCACACACAGCCTCGGGGAGCCCAGCTCTCCACACTTCTCCATAGCTCCCACCTTCCCTTTGGACTCGCAGCTGGGAATCCTATTACTAGACGGGGCATGCTAGCAGGCAGGAAGGTACCATTTGTTGCCCCAAATGGTAAAATATCAGAATACAAGCAGGACTTCTTCGGGATCCTTCAACCTGGGTGCCTTTCAGACAGGCAAGAGAATACAGGGCAACTTTTTTTGTTGGGGGAGGGATTTGAGACAGGATCTCACTATGTAGTGCAGGCTGAGCTTGAACTCACGGTGATCTTCCTACCTCAGTCTCTACAGTACCGGGCAATACGGTGTACTTTTGAACTCCAAAGGGGCCTATGCCTGAGCCTTTTCTGCTTTCCAGTCTCATCAATTTATTAGCATCTGCTTCTGTTTTGAAATATTAACACAAGACAGAACCTGTAGCTTATCACGTTATCAAAGCACTTATGATTCCCTGGCTTTGCAGTGCAACTTTGACTCTGCATTGGAATTGCTTATGGAGTTTTTAAAAATACCAATGCCCAGGTCCTACTATAGCTTCAGGGGTCCTGATTTAATAGGTTTGTAATGTGGCTGGCCATCAGAATTAATTAATTAATTAATTAATTAATTATCGAGACATGGCCTCACTAAATTGCCCAGGTTGGGCTTGAAATTGCCACCCTCCTGTCTCAGCCTCCCAGCGTGCTGGGATTGCAGGTGTGCACCACCACATTGGGCTTGGACCTCAGAACTGTTCTGGAGAAGGAACAGAGCCCACTGCAATCAGGGCTCCTTCCAGCTCTGAGTATCCTGCAGGTGAAACTGGCCTCCGGTTGACTCCCTCCATGGGAGATGGGACCTAGTCTTGTGAAAAGAAGGCTGCAGGAGAGAACTCCACGCGTGAAGCCTGCCGGGGCTCAGCTGAACTCTGTGAGCCGTTGCTGGGACTGCACTGTGTGCAGAGCCTTCCCGTCTACCTGGAGAGTGGAGGTTTGTTTCCTGTGCTGGCGGGAACTTGGTGACGGCGTTCAGTCAGAGCAGAGACTGCACCCATTAACAAACATCCCACCTCACATGCGCTGCCTTGCAGGATTGGATCCTTTAATCCTCATGGCACCCTGCTTATCACAGACTCTCGTGCCCATTTTCCTCATGAAGAAACTGACACCCAGAGAGGTCAATACTGTTCCCTAAAGTTGCACAGCTAGTGAGCCCCATAGGCAGGATTTGAAAATTGACTGCCGGGGCTCGGTTGTGAGATGGAGGGTGGGTGAGACGGGGGCCAGAGGGCGTGGGCATGGTGGAGGGGACTTCGTGGAGCACACAGAGGATGCTTCTGGGTCTGCTGTCCTGGGAGGTTCTTTGTAAGGGGTCGCGGTCTCAGTTGCAAGGTATCGATCATTGCTGGGACGGGCTCTGTCCCCCTGGCTGACAGACTGGGAAGAGTCCATGCTCCCATGCAGTGGTTTCAAAGGGAGCTACACAGGCCGAACGTGTTGCTTTAAGTAGAATTTAGACTCACAGGTGGATTACGGAGCAAGATCAAGAATTGAGGAACTCAAGGAAGCCTGGAGGGACATCACTGTCCCTTTCCTGTTGGTGTCCAGTGGTCACAGCAGGACCCTCCTAAAATCATAGTGGTACAGCTCTCAGGCCAGGTGCCCAGGCAGCCAAGTCTCGGTCCTGAGACGGTTTTTATGATGTTCCTGTGTGCGCACAGCCGATGGCTATCTGTGTGGGCTCAAGGGAACAAGAATGCGCCTTTTCTGAACAAAGGTGGCAATTCCATGTATAGCAAACCCTTTCAGGCTTACATTCTGATAAAGTCATGGAAAGTCGAAAATGCCCTAAGTGGATAGCATTTAATCACTCAGCCAAGCCAACAGCATGGGGCCCCGAGGTTGCGTGGGTGAGGGACCTGCCCAAGGCCACACATCAGGTAAGTGACAGAGCTAGGGTTCAGAACCACACAGAACCAATGTTCTTCAGGGAGCCATGGGAAGAGATGACACTTGTCCCATGCACCTGCAGCATGCACCCTTCAACTGCTACCCTACCTACACTGTCCCTCTGCACCCTTCTACTCATGACTGGAGAACTTTCCTAGGTATGAATTCATTTTCTTTTCCAGCAACAGAGTATCATGACACAGGTGACCTGATTTTTTAAAAAATGTTTTGGATTTTGAAAATAAATCAGTGAAAATCAGGATCCCGCGATGGTCAGTGAGCAGTCTCTCACTGTAGAATAGGTAAGTGGTAAGAGATAGACATGGTTCTTTTCTCTGCAATGCTACCAGAAATGAGCCGCATGAGGCCTTTCCGGGTGCACTAGGCAGAACTTTGCCTTTTCAGAGAAGTCACGTTATAGTGGCTTTTGATCCTTTTTGATTCCTCTCCCTTGGTTTTGAGGGTACTATGTGAATTACAGAGGGCCCCTTAGTGTTGAATCATTGAGAGGGACCCCTTATCCCTGGGAACTCATGGTGGAAGCGATTTGTATAAAGGAGATTTTATTTCTTCAACCAAAAACCAGTCACAGCTTCATGGCTGGAGGACAAAGGCAGGGTGTTTTCAGCTGTGCCAGGGTGGCTCATCATAGCAGCCTGCTTGGGGATGTCCTACCTGCTGAGCTTGTTTTTCCCTTCAGCTATCAGAGTTAGATTTGGGTTAAATCAACATGAACTTGAAGAGATTCAGCTTTGCCACATCTCTAATCAGGGAGTTGTAGGAGCAAGAGTGAGCTGGTAGCTGTCTCCAGGCTGGCCAGGTAAGGTGCCTGGGCTCCCGCCAACAGGGGAGAAGGTGCATTTAGTGGACACCTACTGTGGGCCTGGGCTGTGGAGTGGCAGTGGATGTGACAAATGTCATCACTGTGCTCATGGACCTTCAACAGGAGACAACATGGGTGGAATGGACTGTGACAGCCAGGCATGTCCAGCAGAGTCCAGGGGAAGGTGACACTTAACTGAGGCCCGAAATGAGAACCAGATAAAGAAGTTGCCTAGGAGGCTGGTGGAAAAGCATAGGGTGTGAAGTCCCTGCTTGGAGAAACAGAAACCAAACAGTCAGTGAATTTGAGCAGAAGAGTGGGAGGTGGGTAGGATAACAGGCCCCAAGGACGGGTCACACCCTGTTCTCGCTTGCTTTGATGCCATGTCCAAGTCCCTGTCCACATCCTGTCGCCCTCCACAGGACACCTGAGGTTGGCAGCGCCTGCTCTGTGCAGGGAACTGAGGTGCCCAGCCTTGGGGGCTGAACCTCATCTTCGCACTGCATTTGACAGCTCTATCTCACTTTCTCCCTGCAAATGCTTTAAAATGTGCTCCTTTAAAAGATGAAACTGAAGCTCAGAAAGATCTGGCTTAAGGTGACACAGCCTGAAAGCATCAGAGGAGAGCGATGTGTCAATGCCTCCACCCTCCCTCCCTTGGTCTCTTTGCCCCCTCCCCTCCAACTATGTCCTCCTCCTTCCTCCTCCCTCTTGCCCTCTTCTCCCTCTTTTCCTCCTTTTCTTCCCTCAGCAGTGACTCTCAAACTTGATTGTGAGAAAATACGAAGCAGCTTCAGAAATAGGCAGAGCTCCAGCCCCACCCAGCCCCAACCCCTGTGATCTGACCAGGGCAGCCTGGGGCAGCAATCTGGCCCGGCTACAGCTGACTGACCTCAGAACAAGGAGGCAGCTCTCCCTGTCCCTGTAGGAGGTCAGTCCTCAGTGCCTAAACTGAGGAGTCAGTGTCACTGCAAGCATGGCCAGAGGGCCACAGCCCCAGGCATGACAAGAGAGTCCTGACCCCTCTCATGACTACTACAATTGACTCTTTAACCAAACCTTGATGAAAAATGATTTTCAGGTTGCTGACATTTTTAACAATAAAGTCCTGCGAGTTGGCGCGGAGGAGAGGGGCAGGCAGGTGGGGACTCTGTGCTGAGCACACTGTGTGTTCCTCTTACTCAGTTCTCAGTGCAGCCCTATGAGGTGTGATGTTTTAATCATCCCAAGTTCAGAGGTCAGGAGGGTTAAGTAATTCACCCACAGACACCCAGCAAAGAGGGTCAGAGCCTGCATTTGCATGGGAGAACTTTGGTTGACCTTTGTCTTTGTGTTGACCTTTGATTAAAGCCAAGATGACCCCTTGTCTCCCCACCCCCAGCACTAGCCCATGCTGAATGTGAAGAGAGAACTTCAGATACCTGGGAATTAAGGATTAGTTTAGAGCTCTCTAGAAGAACATGGTAGAAACCCACGGGAGAGAGAAGCAGAAAGGGAAATGGGCTTGAGGACGCAGAAGAACGAAACAGAAGGACACAAGTGGTGGGACCAGAAAGCTTCGAAAACTCTCCATTTCTCTTTCCTTGTTTCTGCATATCAGCAAATCAGGTTCCCCTTTTCCCTAAATCATCTGGCAGAATAGAGCTAAGTCCCAGCTCCCCACTCCTCCACCCTGTCTCTATGTGACAAGTCGCAATCCCAGCCTGAGAGGTGCCTTGGGTGAAGTTCCTGGAGAGAGAATTGGGTCCAACCCTGGTCAATCAGCTATGCTCAGAGAATGTGGTCATGGTACAGGAACATGCCTGGTAGGGCCAGTGTGTGCATGAGTGTGTGCGCGCACACACAAATGTTCATGTCTTTGAGAAGAGCCATTCCATTATAAAAAGAAAAATTGAGTCATTCGCTCATCAGTGTTGCTGAGTTACCCCAAAGCCTCATGTGCTCCTAGGTGGGGTTTTGGAAAGGTGGCTAAATCATGAGTGAGTGACACTGGGTTAATCTGTTGATTGGTTTATCACAGCTCTGGGTGTGGATGATGAACCCACCTTCACCTTGGGTGTGGATGGTACCAACCAATAGGCTTGCAGTCTAGATGGAATAATGCAGCGCCCTTTTCTGTCCATGCCT
>PVLA01001572.1:0-343808 GCA_004027455.1 Hydrochoerus hydrochaeris | reverse complement strand
CCTCACTCATCCCGTCACTCCCGATGCCACCAAGACACATTCTACGGTCTTGGCCTATGTTGTACCAGCTGCTCCAGCTGCCTGGAAGGCACCTGTCCCTCTGCCCTCACACATGTTCAACAATCGCCTCCCCACAATTTTCTATTCCAGCTCCACAGCTACCCTCTGAATTCAGTCTGAATCCTCCTAATCAGGGACTGAGGCAGTCTGTTTCGAAAATAACCATGGGGAACAGGAGGTACGAATGTGAAGAGTGGAAAAGAGAAGAAGGAAAATAAGTAAAGTTGTATTACCAAGTTGCTACAGAGAACGTCAGGACCCTGAAAACTACAGAGAATGCTTCTCAGAATTATTTACTTACACCATTGGCTTCTATCTCCACACACAGAAGCTGCCCTCCAGGACACTGACTTCTAAGCATGTTTATTCCTTTTACAAAAATTTTATTGAAAAAAAGGTAAAACAGAATTTCATAACAAAATAACAGGAGAATAACAATAGTTAATGCACTGTGTTGTCATCTTCAAAGTAGCTACTCAGAGCACAAGAAACAGGCATAAATAATTCTCCAATCAATATTAGCATGAACCTTCCTTTCAATGAACTAAGAGACACTGGTAGTATAGCTACCTTGCATGTTTCTCCCTTTTCCCTTCCTTTCTCATTTCCCCCTTCCTAGTTCCTTTTCCCTTTTAGCCAATTGCTTCTCATTTCACAAAATCTATTGTACATTCTAGGCCTTATTTACTCTTTAAATTTCTCACACTAGGGAGACATGATGTTTACACATGTGAGTCTGATTTGTTTCACTTGATGAGTATGATTTCCAGTTGCATCCACTTACCTATAAATGTCTCAATTTTATCCTTCTTTATGGCTCAGCAGTATTCCATTTTATAAAAAAATCACATCTTTTTTTATCTGTTAGTCAGATGATGGGCATCTGGGTTATTTCCAAGATTTAGCTATTACAAATTGTGCTGCTGTAAACAAGAGCACACATATATCACTGTGGTATGGTATTTTAAATTCTTCTTGGAATATAACCAGAAGAGGAATAGCTGGGTCAAATGGGACCACCAATTGTAGTTTCTTTGTGGAATGTCCATACTGATTTTCACAATAGTTGCACCAGTCTGCACTCCCACCCCAATAGTGGAGAAGGGTTGCTTTTTCCCCACAGTCTCTCTAGCATTTGTTATTGGTTGATTTCTTGATGACAGCCATCCTTTCTGGAGTAAGATGGAATCTCAGTATTGTTTTAATTTGCATCTCTTGAGTGACCAATGATGTTGAACATTTTTTCATTATTTATTTCTCACTTGTATTTCTTCATTTGAGAAGTATGTATTCATCTCAGATACCCACTTTTGGACTGGATCTTTGAATTTAGGGGGGTCTGAGTTTCTTCAATTCTTTATATGTTCTAGATATAAGCCCTGCATCTGAGGTAAAATTGTGTAAAATTTTTTCCCCACTCTGTGGGTTGTCTTTTCACTCTGTTGGTGATTTCTTTTGATGTGCAAAAGTTTTTTAATAAAATAAGATCCCAGTTATTGATTCTTTGTAGTATTTCCCATGCAATTTGAGTTTTATGCATTAATTGTCTGCCCACACATGTCTTCATGATTTTTATCTACTTTCTCTTCCAGTAAATTATTTGTGTTTTAAAATTTAGATCTTCAACCCATTTTTACTTTAGTGCATGATAGACATAGGTCTAGTTTTAGTCACTAGCATGTAGAGAGCCAGTTTTTCCAGCATCTTTTTTTTTATAAAAGAAGCTAACTTCCTTCCAGTGAACATGTTTGGTTCCTTTGTCAAAGATAAAGTAGCTGAGTATGTTTGTAGTTGTGTCTGCATCTTCCAATCTGTTTCACTGATTCTCAGGTCATTTTGTTTTGTTTTGCTTTGTTTGCTAGTGTCATGCTTTGTTATACTACAGTAGCTTTGTAGCATAATTTCAGGTCAGAGATTGTGATGCCTCCTGCCTTGCCTTTGTTGCTCAGGATTGTGTTTGCTATTCTACATCTCTTCTGCTTCCATATCAATTTTAGGAATATTTTCTCTAGTTCTGTGGGGTATTATAATGGTATTTTGACTGGAACAGTTTTGGGAGTGTGGCCATTTTCACAAGGTTGGTTCTTCCATAAGCAAAGGATATCTTTCCATTTTCTGATATTTTCTTTGATTTCCTTTTTCAGAGAGGTAAAATTTTCAATATACAGATCTTTTACTTCATTAGATTGATTCCTAAATGTTTCATTTTTCTGGATGCTATTGTGAAAGGTGTTGTTTCCCTAATTTCTCTCTCAATGAGTTCATTGTTTCCGTACAGAAATGCTACTGATTTCTGAGTGTTGACTTGTCTAGTTATGCTACAGAATTTACCAAGCACGTCTATTCTGTAATTTTAGGTCTTCATGCTCAGAGAAAGCCCATGGCAAAAATGAGAGGCACAACTCAAATTCTTCACTAAGTCCAAATTAACCTCTACATGGAAAAAGAGGTGGGCTACAGGGATGTAATAAAAAGCCCCCAGAACATGTGTTACACCTCTTTGCAAACTTTGCCTTATTCCTCCAAAGAAAAGATCTTGTTCAAAGTCCTCTGCGCTCAGCTCTATGGCAGCACTTACTCATGCATTGTAACTGCCTATCTACTTCCCCTCTCCTGTGTTCTGAGCTCCTGGACAGTGAGACCTAGTAACAGCTGGCCCATACTAGAATTATTCAGAAGTTCACCAAATGTCTCAATGCGTAAGACTTTCTCTAAGCCATCCCACAAACCTGAACATGCAATGAAACATATTTTGAACACATGCAGGAAGACAAAACACCAAATCATTAATATGAATTCAAAGCCTACAGTCCTAGTTATATAAAACATGCAAACAAAAACTTTTAATTTCATTAAAAATGCTACATTAAAGTTGCTTTCTTCCTGGTCTTTATAATTTAAAAATAAGAAGAAAGGGAGTAAAATCTAGGCTAAAGGAATTCGAACTTTCTGTGTGTGTGTGTGTGTGTGTGTAAATATTGTTCAATACATTGTATTATATATTTCTTAAATCTTTGTTGCTATAAACTCAATCGATAAAAAGTTATCTTTAAAATAATTTGAACAAGTGGCTATATTTTTCCACTCCAGAGTTATTCAAATTAATTTGAAAGATTTTTTTTCCTATACCCTTCTCCTCCTGTTTGCTTGATGTACTTTGACATAAATTCAATACAAATATGGGTGGCTTTTCAGAGGGGCAGCCTGGAAATGTTAATTGATTGATCAAAATAATGGCTTCATCCTAATTCTAGGCAGTTCTCATCCCTAAAAGAACCATGTCCCCAAATTCCTATCAATTTGAAATAGAATTCCAGTGCCTTTAATTGAGTGTGTCAGTTTGCATTGTTTTTTCCATTTTATAAAACTTATAGCTGAGAAAAATGTGCATTGCACACAAAAACATGTGGAGATAATGTATAAGTACTCTTTTAGTTAACTTAAAAATGATTATGTAGCTGTTGGTTTTAAAGATAGGTTTTCCATTCAACAAATTTTTATCATTTATTGTCTAGTATACTCATCCTGTCATTTCAAATTTCATTGGCCCACAGTATTTTCGATTGTTTATTTGTTTGTTTACAGTACTGGATTGAACCCAGGGACTAAAACATTCCAGGCAAGCATTTTAACACTGAAGTACATCTCTAGCCCTCAAATTTCATCAGTCCACAGCTTTTAATGTTCTATAATCAAGTCCTCTCAGAAAATCAAACTGGTTCTATTTAGCAAAGCCAATCAATATCCCACTAATTATGCATACACCTAAAATAAGGATTTTTTTCCCAGCAAAGATGTTGGCCATCTGTTAAAACTGATAGTCACTATAATTGTAAGCAATAGCTATACTTAGCTTTACACTTCAGTTCTTACCTAGCCTTTTTTCTTTTCTTTTTTTTTTTTTTGCCTAGAAATACTTAACACCCTCCTGAGGGGGATATATATATATATATATATATATATATATATATATAATTTTAACAGCTTTAAATATACAATTCAATGACATTAAGTGTATTCACAATGTAGTACAACTATTAATACTATTTCCAGAACATTTCATCATCCCTAAAAGAAACTATATAATTAAATAATAATTCTCCATTTTCCT
Source organism: Hydrochoerus hydrochaeris (assembly GCA_004027455.1). Taxonomy (NCBI): domain Eukaryota; kingdom Metazoa; phylum Chordata; class Mammalia; order Rodentia; family Hydrochaeridae; genus Hydrochoerus; species Hydrochoerus hydrochaeris. Next base: position 339,637 of record PVLA01001572.1, on the reverse strand, counting down.
CCTGCTATAGCCCCTGGTAATTTGTATTTTACTTTTTTATCTTTATGAACTTATCTATTCTCCAGGTACTTTATATAAATGGTATCACAGTATCTGTCACTTTATATCTGGCTTACTTCCCACAGTATAATATATTCAAGGTTTATCTATGTTATAGCATATATAACATATAACATTCCTCTTTATGACTGAATAATATTCTATTATATGTATTTACTACATTTATGTTTATCCAATCTTCTATCAATGAGTGGTTGGACTGTTTCTACCTTTTGGCTATGATGAGTAATGTTTCTTTGAACAACATTGTACAAGCACCTGTCTTGAGTCCTGCTTTCAATTCCTCTGTGTATACACCTAGGATTGCTAGACCATATGGTCATTCTTTAACTTTTTGAGGAATTGCCAAACTGTTTTCCACAGCAGCTGCACACTTTTACCTTCCTTCCAGCAGTGCACAAGGGTTCTAATTTCTTCACATCCTTGCCAACAATTGTTATTTTCCTTTCTTTTAAATAATGGTCAGCTTAGTGGGTATGAAGTGCTATCTCATTGTGGTATTAATTTGCATTTCCCTAATGACAAATGACATTTAGCAGTTTTTCATATGTCCATTGACCATCTGTATATCTTTTGTGGGAAAAATACCTAATCAAATCCTTTGTCCAATTGTGAATTGGTTTGAGTATCTGTTGTTAAGTTACAGGAGTTATCTGTAAAGTCTGATATTAATCTCTTCTCAGGTTTGCAAGTACTTCCCCTATTCTGTGGATTGTCTTTTTTGTTCTTTGGTCAGTATCTAATAAACAAAGGTTTTTAAGTAAGATAAAATTTTCAATTCATCTATTTTCTTTCTTTTGTTGTCCTTGCTTTTGGGGTCATATAAAAAAAATCATTCCTAAATTCAAAGTCATGAAGATTTTCCTGTTTTTAGTAAGATTATATAGTTACAGTTACATGGTTTATATGTTTAGCTCATAAATTTAGGTCTTTAATATATTTTGAATCAATTATTTTATATGGTTTAAAGTAAAAGTCCAGTTTTATTCCTTCCCATGTGGATATTGTTTTGACATTAATATTTGTAAGTAAAAGTATCCTTTCTTCATTGTAAATAACCCTAACAACTATATATATATATATATATATATATATATATATATATATATACCAGTATGTGCTTTTCCACAGGACTGTATTCCACTTAATTCACATAGTTTCCTAAACCTCAAAGCAAGTATAGAAAGAGAAATGGAAGCATGTAAGCTAACTCAAACATCATCTTGAATATGACATTTTCCTTTAACCATATTATCTGGTCAAAAATAAAAATAAAAACCATAAAAAAGAAGTTTTTAAGAAAAACAAAGAAAATAATCGTGTCAATTCACAGCTATCCAATTATATAACTGAAAAGAGTATAAAGCTTATAATTCTGTACTCATCCTTTTCTAATTCCTCATGGAAGTGATATTAGTAGGCCAAGAGTGTACAGTACAGGTAGAAAGCAATAAATAAAAATATTTTTGCTTTGCACTATTCTTTGGATTATTTTCATAAAATAAGTAACAAACATTTAAAGTTTTAAACTATAATGTATTAATGAGTGAAACATTTTTATTAAACACATACTCAAAAATAAAACAAATTAAAAAGTGACAAAACTGCATTATTATCTTTAGTTAAAGTTTCAAATACATTTAAAAAGTGAGTAGTATTGAACAATATCATCATGGATTTTGGCATTAGACAAAGAAATGTTTAAATCCAATGACATCATTTACAAACTTTTAGAGTCTACTAAAATGCCCAAAGTTTAGTATTCTTACTTATAAATGAAGTCACTGATAATGCTTTCATAATGAGCATTTATTTAGTAGAATGTATGGTGTATGCTCAGGACTCAACAATATAGCTATATTTTGAAAATATTATATGTCTGTTCTTAGAGAAAAGGTGAAATGCATACACATTTTCTTTGGTTATCTTTGTAGAAAATAAGATGATCACCCATCTGAACTAGATGCTTACATAGTTCCTGAAGGTGGACTTTAGTATCCTTCCAATTTAAAGAAAATTTATTTTAAAAAAATAAATAAATAAACAAACTAAGGGCAAGTTGTTCCCAGTTTCTCAATCACTCATGCAACAAAAAAGAAAATCTAAATAGGGCAACAAATAATATGGTAGGTGAAAAACAGTTTATAAAACCTTTGATTTGATGTCTGACATCAAGCACTCAAAAGTGGTAGCTAGTTCTATTATTAATCTATTTTTTCTCATTCACATCTGGGCAAATTTATTGTCAAAACTCCCCAAATATACCTTCATATTGTCATTTATTTATGACATCTTATTTGTACTTATACACAATAAATATCCCACAGAAAATGAACCTAAATTAACCTCACTTAAAAGGATCATTAAAATTAAAAACAATTTCCTTACAATTAAGGGAGTCAGAATAAATATGGATTTGAGAAAACAATTCTGAAAGTGACAAACCATAAGGTAGTGGGCACAGTAAAAGAAATTATTTTAAATGTAGTTCACACTCAAACAGTAAAAAGGAAGGATTTTAACCAAATAGTTCTATTAGAAGATTTAAAAAATTGCTATCTTAATAAAACTTACCTCAGTAGTTTTTTTCATCAATGAACTAAGAAATAATTACTAGAAAGAAAATGCTACCTTCTAAGTGAAAAGGTTACAACCACTATTCCAGCTCTCCATAGAGAGAAAGTGAAAAAAAAATTGGGGTGGGAGGTTTGTTTGTTTTTTGGTACTAGGGATTGAACTCGTGATGTTGTGCTTGCCAGGCAGGCACCTAAGTCACTGAGCTAAATCCCCAGCCACAAATATTTTGAAGCGTTAAGAAAAATTCCACACTGTTCTCATCCATTGTTCAAAGGCTAAGGTTTTGTTTTGTGTTTAATTTTGTTGTGTTTTACTTTGTTTTATTTTTTAAGTTTCAACAATGACATGGGATCTGGCTAAAGAGAAAAAAATTTACTCTGATTGTGCATACCGTTAATTACAAAGAAAGATGAGTTAAATGTATTATTATCTAGCAAAAGCCAATGAGTTGGCAAATGAAATTATTCCTTTTCAAATTGAAGTATGACTTGATGTTCACTGTGTGACAACAGGATGTGGAACGAGACACAGGGTTAATTTTAAAATATGTGAGTTTGTAAAGGTTCAGCCTCTGGCCTCAGGAGTTAGAGGGGCAAGATGCTGGGTTTACTATGTCACCTGGAGCAACTGACTTATTCTCTTTAAAATTAAAGTTCTCATCTTTAAAATGGGTCTAAAATAGGCCTGTCTTGAACAATTGTGAGTTAAAGGCCAGCCAGGAGTACACAGTGAGTTCTAGGTTAGTGTGCTTACATATCAAAGCCCTAACTTGTTTAATTGGCCTGCCTCAACTTAGTGAGCAATGAAATGCAAGAAGGCACTGAGGAAAGTGGCTGGCAATGCCCAAAATATCCTACACCTTACTACAACAACTATCAGCAATGAGGAAACTCCATGTATGTAGGATATTTGAACTAATGTTTTTACCCAGGAAAAACATTAGATGCATTTTATTTTGAATATGCCTAATGTGAATGACACTGTCTACAGAGCCATCAATCCCAAGTATTAAGAAATGATTCCATAGCAGTTTTTCTTTCTTTAGCACACAGGCACTATAGCACAGCCCTGAGGAACAGCTTGCTCCAAAGCATTCTATTAACTGTTTCATTTTGGTTCCCAATTTCTCAAAATGTATAGTTGTTTCTTTCTCCACTAATGAATAACTATGCATTCCCTGGGTGTAAATATGACATAGTTCTGTGGCACAGACAGGAATTTGCCACCTATCCACAAACCATTTTGCCAGGACTAAAGTTTCCCAGTCACAATTGCCAGTTAGCTCTTCCCTCTGGCTGCATTCACAAGGACAGTTTTGAGAATATATCTCCTATTTAAAGTAAAACACTTCAAGCAAACTGAATACTCAAAGAACCACAAAGCCCACATTCCAACCCTGAGAACCAAAATCTCAATTGTTGATTCTGCTTTCTGTCTAACAATAATTTCAGATGGTTTTCAGATATCTAAAACAAAACAACTTCAGTGTGGCAAAATATTAAATGTTTTTAACTGAAAAAGCAAAGTCATTCACTTTTTCCCTAAACTATCTATGTGTTGTTAAGGCCTCTAACTACTGTCTATTTCAATGTCTTCTATATTCTTTGCAAGGGCCTGGAAAAAAAATCAGTGCATTACCTTGCATTTGCTCTTAGAGTCATTAGCCTTAGACAGCACAATCATTTAAGAAATTTATCATCAGTGCTGTCCTTCACACAATGTATTAGTGCAATACATTATAAGAGCAACTCACTCCAATGATGTATGGCTCCAAAGATGGTAACATCTGGGGACGAATGGGTCTAAGAATAGACTTGGTGTAAAGGAATAAATGTATAGATCCACCTTGGTAGTGTTATTCTCAAATCAACCAGTGTTTGTTGCTCTCAACCAACTACTTCACCACTTATAACAATCTTTACACATTCTCTGACTTAAAAATAATAATATTACATGATATTAAATTGATTTTTATGACAAAGAGGAAATGTTTCTAAAATTACTTGGTTGGTACATTGAAGGATAATGCAGCACAAGCTTGATGATAAATTTCAATCATGGCTTTCAAGAAAACTCTAATTTAGTCCACCTCTTGCTCACTTAAATTTTTCAAGAGATTCTCCAAAGGAGATTAACGTTTGATGTCTTCAAGGGTATTAGAACAAAAATTGAGTCACAATTAATTAGTCTACCAAATTCTAGCTTTCTACATGGCTGATGATACATTTTTCCTGAAGCTCCATTCTCCCATTTCCATTCTTCAAAGTCCAGAATTCTGCCTTCTCCATTACTTTGTTTAAATAGAATGCAAATATTTTAGCTAACTACTAAAATAAATCATTACGAACATTCAACCTCCAAGAAAATTATAGCAAATAAAAATGCCTCAATGGTCTGATTCATGTATAGGACAGTCATCTGCAGGGTCATAGGCTTCTTTGTTAAGATTAGTTTATAGTGTCTATTTTACAAATTTCCACAGTAGTTGAGGAACTAGCCTTACCTGTTCATTTTAAGTAGCTTTCCTCAATAGCCAGTGCTACAGTGATGAACCAATTAAAATCAATGTCCTGTCCAACTATGAAAGAGGCTTCCTTAACTGGAGAAAATCAATACTCTTTACACTGAGAAAAAGACTATGGGATAAAATGCCATATATGCATAATCTCACAATTATATACAGTTGAGGTATCTCCTCCAAGTATGTTGACATGCTGACCTGTTTGGCATCTTAGCATAGTGGTCTCAGATGACACTAGCACTGTTTACTCAATGCTCATAATCATGAATCTCTAAAGGCATTCACAGCATCCCTCAGTGTCTCTCAGGCTATCACAAGATCATCACACTGGATGATGGTAACAAACACTTCTGACTACAGGATGTTGTGGAAGGAGAAAACATTCTAGTCTAGACGACCAGTCTGTGGTGATCTGGGACGTGATATGTTTTCAGTGTTCCTGTAGTCTTCCATCTTGTAGTCTCTGGGAGAGCAATATCCTGTATTACTTACAAAAGCCTCATAATCACCAGGGAATCTTGATTTCAGCAGGAGAGAAACACAGAAAAAGAAACACAGACAAGTCAGACATAGCAAAGAGAAAGGAATGAAAAAGAAATGAATAAAAGAAACTGCTGAGTTTCCAATTGTTTTATATTCAATTGGCTAACAAGTACCTGAAATCAGAAATCCTATTCTCAGATGTTAGAACAGAACATATCCCACGCCTCGAGAACAGCTGCAAATACCATGTTTATATAGATATTATTTCCTTTCATAAAATAAATCTAGCACCTTAGTAGAATAAAATATTAATTTAAGAAGCATATCACTGTGTCACTAATTTTCCACAATTATTTCCTTCTCTCCCCCATGTGTAAGTTCCCAAACATTCACTGCTTATCATTTCTATTGTACTATTTTGTTCCCCTGTATTTCCTCTTCTTTCCAAGAACAGGATTTGTGACTTAAGATGGTTATTAGCCAATTAAATATAAAACAACTGGAGACTCCTCACTAACACAAAACTATTGTATCCATCCCAAGACACCCTTTTCCTCTAGGTTCTTTTAATTGACTATATATGTGCCTCAGAACTTTGCCATACCCTCTAGCTTTCAAGAACTCTGGAGTTTCAAAAACTCACAGTAAAATGATGTGCTTTGGAATCCAAGTAGATCTTAGCCTGAGGTGGTGCAATGGCATTGTCAAAGGCTCTTCCAACACCTTCTTCACCCCTTTCACCAAGAACATGAAAAGCTCGTGATCTCAGTGGTTTTCAATTCACTGTTCTCACTTCTTCATACAACTGACTAAACAAACTGGATGATTCAAACATTCTCAAATGTTCTATGTCTTTCATTCATTTTCTCCTGAATTTTTGCCATCTATGTTAAGGTCCATATTTTACATGATGTAGGGAAAACAGGATTATTATTTTTCTCTTGTCTCTGGAAACAAAACAAAAGCTCTCCATGAAGGCTTCTAGAACAACAAAGTTCTGTGTTGAGGTTTAGAGTCAAATCCCCAGTTAACAAGACATACTGAGCTTTGCATGTATCACTCACACGTGCATCTCCCAGAGACCTTGTGGAAAAAACAGAGATCAAGGCAAAGCAAAAGTCAGCCAGGAAGTGAATTATGTGTGTTAAGTGTGGTGGTTGGGAGGGGTCCTCTGGAAGTAGGAGCTGTTGTGCTTACTAGCATTGTGCCTTTGGACAAATACAAGGAGTGATCAAAATATGCAGAGTATGTTTAAATTTTATAAATTTTTACAGTAAAATGCATTGCCTTTAATCCCCCCAAAATACTCCTCTCTTCAGACACACTTTTCCCATTGTTTTTGCTACTTTCTAAGGCCAATCTGTAAGTTCTCCGCTGTGAGAATCTTTATGAAGTATGAGCACCAAAACAGTGCATGCTGCTGCCAAGTACCATCCAACAGAAAGGCAGGCTGATAAGAACATTATGGCGCATCTCACCTATTTATTCACCTGGTCTGGCACATCATGAAACTTCTGGATCTTCCCCAAAGTTAAAATGACCATGAAAGGTAAATGTTTTGTACTGATTTAGGCCAGGAAGGCAGGGATGATAGTATAACAAAAAATAGTCTCAAAAGAGGACTTCCATAACTTCTTCAGAAACTGGCAAGAATGATGAATAAGTATATTTGCAGCAAGGAGTAGTATTGTGACAGGGATTTATGGCAATTGATCTTTTACTGCAATACATTTTTTAAGATGTAAACATTCTCTGTATTTTCAGATCACACCTCCTTTCTCTAGTCTTTCATTTCATTTGGTGGGCTATAACAAGCTAATAAACATCAGCTAATTTTGCTATTATTCTTAACTATTATTGATGACATTATCGATCATCATTGACTAGTTTCTTTTCTGATCACAAAATACACAGCTTTTCAACTTGTAGGAAATGGAAGAAGTCAACTTGAAAAACCAAGATAAACTGTAAAAAGTAATGGTATATCAGCAAAAGCAAGGGAAATCATACATTTGTTCCCTTGATTAATATATTAAGCACCAACTATATGTCTAGACTTGTGTAGCACATTGTCAGGATAAAAAGCAGTATAAGCCATTGTTATTTCTGGTCAAAGAACTGCCAATCTAACTCAGCAAGTGAGAGAGATAGAAAAATTAGAGAGAACTGGACAATACAAGGAGTGATCAAAATATGTAGTGTGTTTAGGCAGAACTGTATAGACCTGTTAGTGACTGAGGGCAATATGAAGTGAGAGGCAGACTGTGTGGGTGATGACAATCACTGGGGAAAGGACAGCAAAGATGAGCTGAGCCTATGCTGGCTGAAAAGGTCACATCGAGACAAGAAGAAGAAAAATGTCTGGGCATTCTCAAAGGAGGGATCAATATAACAGAGAGGGTACAGACAACTATCGACATGGGAAGAGCTGGAAAAGAAGCTCTTATTCAAAAGATAAGCAGATGAGATGCAGCTAAGTTTGTGACAGTACAAAAATGGAAGCCACTGCTAGTTACAGAATCAAGGAGAAGCTTAAGGAGAAGTTTTGGCAGAGTCACAATTCAATTTACTATAAACATTGCTTCCCAGATGTGAACTGTGGACAGTGGTTCTGGGGAGTAGCTACAACAATAAGAAATATGGCTACATAAAACAAAAGTATAGACAGAATTATTATAGGACTCCTAGTCTTGGAGACTGAAAGTTATTTGGTAGTTTTCACTCAAAGGTGTAAGGAGCCAACTTCAAGAGAGAAATTATGAGATAAATTGAAATTTTACAATTCTGAAATCATGGCATTATGTTTTAATATCTATTATGTTTTAATATCTAAAGGACTTTACCTCTAATTCAAAGCAACTATATGAAAATATCAACCCAACTTTTTCTTTATAAGAAATGAATACTTTCATTTTTCTTCCATTCCCAGAATTAAAAAATAAATAAAATTATTCAAAAGTGACAGAAGCTATTTCATTTGAACATGGCGGCTGTACCATTTTCTTTCAAGATGGAGAAGTTAAACCAGATCAAACTTGAGTCTTATATGCCCTCTGGTTGTACACCAAACTTGGTAAGAATCAGTGAATTCTTTAATGATATTCTTAAGAAATAACCCAAGAAGATAGAGCAAAATGATAAGATGCTGAGTCCAAAGGGACCTTACTTCACTGAGTCAGTTAGAATTGCCTTTGGAATTTATGATGCAAGTCAAAGTGCTACATAGATTTTGCAATAAGAAATGAAATTAGTCCTATAAATGTTCCTGACTGAAAGACCACAAAACCAAAAAAAAAAAAAAAGAAAGAAAGAAAGAAAAAAGAAAAAGACAAAGACTATTATAAATAATCAGTTGTCTATGTTCTATACCGCCAGTCTCACAATACGATTTCTTAATGAAATAAAGGTATGTTCCTTTAGGGGGTAGGTAGGGGGATATCACGTGGATATCACGTTATCAATGAATTCTCAGGTTACAGTAGAGAATCAGTTTGTAGAAATGTCTGTATATTCTTGCCCCAACTCAAGGACAACCGATTACTGAAGGAACAAAATCTTTAGACTGATAAAAACAAAACACCCTTCTTGTTAACATGCTGCCTTCCAGCTAGCACTACTTCTCAGCAGGTGACATGATACTCTGTCACCTACCCACCTCCACATCTGGTGCCTAAACAGGTTTAGATCTCAAAGTCTTTCTTCCCCTTGATAAAGACTGCTTCTTTAAAAATGCTGATGAAGATTTCATAGGTTTCTTTGAAAATAATTATTTTAAAAGAAATGGCTTCCAGGCTTTATCCATGCATAGCAGTAAGTCTCCACCGCAAGCAAGTTTTTCAAATCAAGATTGTTGCTTCCAAAAAACAGATTTGTAGAAATGCACTTGAAAACCTTATTAATTGGAGCAGGCTATAGTCAAATTACTTTTGTGGCTCAAAAACAATCCCAAAATAATAAAATATATAATAATAATGGTTGTTTTTCCCTGTTAATATCAGCACAATCAGAAATTCTTTGAACTATTGAATCAAAAATGACTTGGATCCTTAATGACAATTAATTACAGAAGACCACAGACAGGTTTTGAAAAGTAAAAAATACAGTCAACTCTAGAAGACATACATTTGGCATTATGTCCTTTTTGCTATGTCTTTTTTGTTTGCTTTTTCAGCATTTTGCTGTTTCTCTACTGTGCCACAAATGAATTTTAGTGGATGACCTCTATCATTTTCATTGACTAACATTTTTTAAATACAGTAAATGGCTATAAAAATAGCCAAAAGTTAACAAAACTAAAAGATGGGCCATATGCTAGTTCTTTTCTTGAAAGATAAACACATCAAACAGAAATAAAAGAAAATCAAATATGGAAAAATATGTACATTTTGAACTGATAACAAAAATTCATTACACTAATTATAGTAAAAGGAAATGTACTGTGGTTACCTCTTAATGAATGAAATTTTCTCACATCCTCCCTTCACTTTCTACTCTGTTGCTGCCCAACACATACACATAGGAACTCTCCATAAACAACTAATGTGATAAAAAGAGGAAGATCTCTAAAGTTATTTCTCATAAGAAATAAAATTCCAACTTCTGGCTCCCTTCTAAAGCTACAGCATCATAATCTCCAGAATGCTCATGCTAAAATATAAATATTATTGCCAGGTGAATTGAAACTTTGACTCAGTCCTATCGCTCTAACATTTCCTCACTCTGTGGCACTGAGAAGCTTACATAAATGTTCTGAATCTCAGTTCCTTCCTCAGTAAACAAGAACATGTATTCATGTAACTATTCACATTTCATACAGTTTCAAGCAAGAGGGTAAGAAAGATATCTGTAGCAGATTTTGCACTGTGCCTAGTGAACTGTAAAAGGTACTCAATCAATAGTAGCTACTACTATGATTATTATTATTATTATAAATTCTTACTTTTACTATTCCCATTAGCTAATGGGAAAAGAATGAAACCCAAGTTGGCTCAATCAAGATGGGTAGAAGGCAGAGAGAAGAGCCGTGGGGATGTGGGAGTACAACTGGCAGGCACTGGGTCCTTGGCTACACTGGGGCTAGAGAGTCTGTAGTGACTGCCACCTTCTAGCTAAGTCTGCTTGCAGCCAGGGTGGATAGTTCTGACTCACCCACCACTGTCACAGGTGCCATCACCTCCAGTCTGCTAGGCAGGCTAGCTGGAGGAAAACTGCAAATAGGACACCTGTGGATAATTTCAACTCCTTGGCCATTTCTCATGAGATGTTACAATTGTACTGCTCTGTCAAGGGTGACTGAAGACCCCTGCACCTGCTAAATCTTTGTTTCCTTTCTTTTACTTTTAGCTTTTGACCATGGGGTAGGGAGGGGGCAGATTTGAGAGGACAGAAATGCCTAAGGAAAAGGTTAAAAAGGAATAAAAGCGACTTTCAGACCCAAAGCTATCATGCTCAGTATTCAACTCTGAAGGTTTCACTTGGGTCTTAAGTTCACACACTCATACCTGGTGCTCAGCCTATTGCCTGGTCTGGCTGTGACTCACATGGCACACTGGTTCTTTGTTTTTGTTTTGCTTTGTTTTTTGTTTTTGCTTGTTTCTTTCTGGTTTTTGTTTTTGTTTTCTTTTTGCAGGACAGATGGTGAACCCAGAGATGGTGAACCCTCTCATTGAGCTGCAGTCCCAGCCTTTTTTGTTTTTTATTTTGAGGTAAATTCTTACCAGATTTCTAAGTTGTCCAGGCTGAACATGAACTTGCAATTCGCCTGCCTTAACCTCCCAAAGTGTTGTGTCTACTACCACTGCCAGCTCATGGTGCATTTTTAAATTCTACCCTTAAGCTCGCTGCCAACAAGAGAAACCAATCAACAATTTCTAGAGCCTCTGTTTCATAAATAAGCATTTCTTCACAGAATCTTCAGAAAACTCACATACTACAGAATTTTGATAGTTTTCTCACAAGCTGTCAATAAACTTGAGACAGAACTATGCTGACAAAGCCAAAAGGTCTCTAACTGTAAGACCTCTTACTGCCTTTGGTGTACAACATGGAAAACCAAATCCCAAGAGGAGCATGATTCTGACCACCCAGTTCTGTTTTCACAGAGCATTTCCTGGGGCCAGCCATCTCCTGAATACCTGGGTACATGTTTGGTCAGGCAAGCCTCCAGATGATTTGACAATTCGATTCAATTTTTTTGCTTTGGTAACTGAAGTCCATATAATCTAATTAAGGAAAGAATCAGAAACCCAACAGTTATTCTCAGTAATAGTACTCATGTTCATCTAAAATACAGAGTTCTGAATCTTTAAATTATAGAACTGTGACCATCATTGCCAAAATGGCATAGCCTTCCTGTAAAGGACACCAGAACAAAGGAAAACAGATCCAGACAATAAAATAGTAAAGATTTCTACCTTGGCCTGGTGGAACAAGCCTATAATCTTAGAATTGTAGGAGGTCAAGGCATGAGGATTCTGAGTTTGAGCCCAGTCTGGGCAACTTAATGACTTAATGAGAGCCTATCTCAAAATAAAAAGTGATCTGAGGATATAGCTCAGTGTGATGGTTTCAGCTCAATCCTCAGAACTGCACAAACAAAAGGTAAAAGAAAAAGATTCCAGATGGCTGCATTGGAACCCCTACATCTAGCCACACCTCTGAATGGGGTCTTACCATGCAACTGACAGAAGTGGTCAGGTCTTTGCTCTTGAACCCAGTCAGACCTGTGTTTCTGCAGCTGCAATAAGAAAGCAGTTGCACTCCAATTCTTAAAAATTTATGTAAAATTTGCATTCTCGTCCACAATACATCCATGTTTATTTTAAAAGAAAAATATGTTGAATTATTTACCTTTGAGTAAGGCTGACTGTTCAGGGAGATGTGCCGTGCTTATATAGTATATCCCTACAGTAAGAGCTCACTGCTGAGGACTACCATTTTAAGTTCTGTGTCATGAAATGAGAAGATGACATTGCTTTTCTTAGCCCTTTCTGATGCACTATCCTAAAGACGAGAAGGAAAAATTAAATAAATGAAGATGAAGCAGAATTACATAGTAGAGAAGCTTAAGCACTGGCCTCCTCTACTTGGAGTTCCACTGACCACGGTTCCTAATAGCAATATGGTCGACCTTATTGGGCACTTACCATGTGCCACATGCTTTACAGGTATGTTTTTAGCTTTCATAATAACCTTTGGAATGGTTACAATTATTATCAATGTAAGATTGAAAACAAAAAATTTATTCATGAATAAAAATGTTGAGTAAGATTACCAACCTAAAAATAAGAGAGCCAGAATCAAAACCTAAACAATTTAGGAAATATTTCTTCAATGCTTTCTCCTTCTTCTCCTCTTCCTCCTTCCTCTTCCTTTTCTTCTTCTTCCTCCTTTTTCCCTTTCCCTTACCTTTCCTATTTTTCCTTCTTCATATATAGTAGGTGGTAGTCACTGCTCTAATGTTTACTTGTAAAATTTATCAGGCAAGTACTATTATCCTTTTCTTAAAACCATAATTTCTCATTAAAAACCAAAGGTAAGAAGCATAAAACCCTGGCATACCAAAACTCCACATTTATCTACATCACCCTCAAGTTTCTTTCTAAACTGTGGTCCAATTTATGTCCTCTATTTCTACTGAGGTATACCATGCCTTGTCTTAGGAGGAAAGTGAAAAGATGCAAGTAGATGTATTCATTTCCCATTTCTACTACAACCAGTTACGTTTCATTGTGCTCTCCAGGTTCTAGAGGCTTCTTTCATTCCTTGGCTTTGGCTTCTTCTTCATCCTCAGAGTCAGCAATGTAATGTTTTCAAGTGTCTTTGAGTCTGACTCTCCTGAGTCCCTTCACCTAGAAAGATCTCTGTGATTATGCCAGGGCCACCTAGACAATCTACAGGAATCCCCCATCATGAGATCCTTAACTTAATCACATCTACAAAGTCCCTTCTGGCATGAAATGTAACACTATCACCTGTGTCAGGTGCTCAGACACAGGTGGAGACTACACATGTATCCCCCTGCCTTTTCTGGTCCAAATGTCACACTGTCTTTTAATTCAGAGCACTGCCATTTATGGTTGCCAGTATATTTCATCTTTGAGGAATTAATTTCATCTTTACTGTGTTTTAATACATCATACGAGCATCATATGAGCAGTGATTATTTCTTTTTTAGGTCTTCTTTAGGTCTGAGATCATTGTGTTTCCATGCTTCATAATATCAAATGATTTATTTGTTTTCTAGTCTGGGTTCTTGGATTCCCTCCCAGGCCATGGTTGGATGTGCATTATCAGATTACCCCAATCTTTGTTTTCATTGCTATTAGAGAAATGGAACTGAAATAACCACAGTTTTCTTTTCAGACTCTTCTTGATCAATTGACTTCACCTCAGTAATGAAAAGTATTTGAATTTATATTCATTTAAGTCTCCAATGAAATTCTGGAGTCTCATCACTGCCTTCAATTTTGGATTAAATGAAAGAAGCCTAGAGTCAAAGATAGCTTTTATTAAGAATACAGACAAATTATACACACTATGAGTGATTAATAGAACTATCATAATGCTCCCTGCCCATGTATTAGAGCTGGGATAATGGCCCTAAATTTAAGAATGTCTTCAGTTAGACCTTAATAACAGATACTTTCAAAACTGGCCAAATCTCTGGAATATACAGGAGACCTGGAATGGAGTTTCAAGAAGAACTAAGAAGAACAGCATTGCTTTACATAAGAAAATAAGAGGTATTCTTTTTCTTTTCTCCATCCTTAGAAAGAAGCCATAGACAAGATAAAAATGAATGAAAATAATGGTATCCCAGTAAACTTTAAAAAATATGTGATGAGCCAGATTTGGTTGATGAGCCACAGTTTTCTGAGTACTGGTCTAGTTCTTTAAGCCAAGAATTGCACCTCTGACTTCTTGTTACTACTGCTGTAGTTTTGTTTTGCTTTACCTAGCTAATTTAAGTAGGGCTTACATAATTGTATTTAACAAAATAGTCTTCTTTGTATTTTATTCTATACATTTGGAAACATGAATGAGTAGTTCTTGGTTTTCACACCATTGTCAAAAAGGTGTGAAGTACAGGAAGGGTTAAACAGTGTTCTGTGTCACAAATATCTCTTAAGGGACAAAGTGATTAATAACAGATTTAAAAGGAAGTTGAGAAGATACAACAGAAACTAAGAAACAAAACACGCACCAACAAGAACATCATCCATTCTCTCCTTGAACAATGGTGAGAATCTGACAGTCAAACAGGACAGGCAATCGGGCTGACCCTGAGTGGTCTTTCTTCCCATATGGTATTATTCTCTTTCCTCTGAGAAGCAGCACCATGATGTGCTGCCTAGGTTGGTCCACATCAAATGGGACCAGCCAATCATGTACTGAAACCTCCAAATCTCTGAGTCCAAGTACACTGTTTCTCCTTATAAGCTAATTATCTTGGGGAATTTCCTGTGAAATGAAAAGCTGACTGTCACAAGAAGTCACACAATGCACAGTGTCTAGCTCCTCCCTTTACTGTGGTGACTGACTTCCCTTGGATGACAATATAAAATAACAGGGCTGCAGTGCTACACAAATGTGGAAGCACAGAGATGCTCGGTTAGCATTTCAGGTTTTTATAAAGCAAACTGATAAGAGTGATATTCTGTAATTGGTACATGTTCTTTTTTGCCTAATAACACTAATCTGTTTTTATCTTAGTCATTTAACTGAGTTTTGTGATTAGCAGAGGCAAGGTTTTAGGGATTTTAAATCATTTGTTTGATGTTTTTGCTTTTAGGCATGTTTGATTATTTATTAAAATCGATAAAATCAGCTGTGTCAACTAGTTATTAAAACTATAATTCCTTTATTGGCTGATACCAGGGGGGCTGAGGCAAATGAAAAACTCAAACATTCCATGAATTCTTGATTATGAAGCAAGTTTCCATAGGGGTGGCCTACATACTTTGTACTAACTGAAGCCAGTTTAGAACAAGTCTGTTCTATCTTTAGTCAATAAGGAAAAGGACCAAGTGGGTAAGCATATGTGCAACTCATGTTCTAATTTATGCTTTAAAATAAATACAAGTTTGAAAGAAGCAATGTGTTCTCATGTTCAGAAAAGAAACACCAAATTCTTGCTAAGGCAGAATAGTGAAGAATATCCAATGATGCTTCCCATCAGAACCTTCCCACCCTATTTACACACCATCATCACCATTGGGTTTGCTTCCTCCTTCCCTGAGCCTGGGTTTGCCAGGATCTTCTCTTACTGGTGGACTATGGTGGAGACAACCTTCTAACTGTACTGAACAAAGTCTTCAAGAAGATGTTAAGCATTTCCACCCTCAAACTAGGAAGCCAGATGTCCAGCTCTAAAAATGCTTAGGTCAGAATACTAACTGCTGAGAAACTATCTGGAGAAAGAAGGCCACATGAAATACAGAGATGCAATTCTGGACAAACAACATCTATAGCTTCCAGCCTTGTCCTCTCCACATAGAACAGAACTGCCCAGATGAGTTCTACCAGCATGCCTGACACAGGTAATGTAAATAATAAATCACTATCATTTTAAGCTGCTATATTTTGAGATGCTCTGTTACACAATGTTAGATAGTTTAAAAGGAGAATGGAAGGATAAGCAAATGAATACAGTATTTCAGGTCAGTACTCAAAATATCTGTTTGGACAAGGGAGCTTCCCTTGGCCTTAGATTAATTCTTACTTTCAAATAAATTTCAAAAGAAAGAGCTCCTCTTTTGAAACACTATAGGAAAAAAGAATGCAGTGTCATACAGTAGAGAAGATATTGCTCTAGAAATAGGAGCTCTAGATTCACCCCTGGCTCTGCCACTCAGTGAGAAAATGTTGGATAGAGTGGTTCAGCTTCTAGGCTTACACTTTGTCACTGGTAAAATGAGACAGAACATTGATAGAAACAGTGGGGATTGGGAGAGAAGTTAATGGGAGTTATTTGGCCTGGTTTTACAGTCACAAAGAGCCTTTGATGTAAATGCTTAACTATGAGATCTATGAATTATTTTATATGTATGCAGTCGGGAGAAACCCACTCAAGGATGGGAAGTAGATAACATTTGCTACACAGCTTTACATTTGTGTGTATCTGTCACAGTGCCTGTCGTGTAGTGATACTTATTTTTAAAATCTATAACTTGTACACACTGAAACCTCCCCAAAAGGTGAAACTGGAAGAGTGAGGGAAGAGGGATGTGATGGAGCAGGATGATCATAGTATGTTATGTGCATGTACAAATCTGCCAGGATGAAGCCTCCTAATCAGTACCACCAATAAGCACTAATAAAAAATGAGGAAAAACCCATAGCGTATGACCGACCAACACAATTATGTTACATTGTATTTTGTATGCTTACCAAGAATCTTAAGAATTTAAAATGTAAGACTTTTAAAAATATAATTGGAGGGGGTTGTGGCTCAGTGGTAATGTGCTTGCCAAGCATGTGCAAGGCCCTAGGATCAATTCACAATACCACCATCAGCACCTGACCCAGAAAAAAGTTTTGAAAGCCAATTTCAGACACTGCTTCATATTGAATTAGGTATATTAAAAGATGAGACTCACCCAAACCTCTCTGGCCTCTAAGAAACTGTGTGTGACTATATTATATCTAAGATCTCTGTTTTGAGAATGTGTAGTTAAACTGGGATTCAATACCACAGAGACCAGCAACCCTGTCCTGGGAGAATGCAGGGAACTTGCCGTGATGTGACAGTGTGCCATCACTTTTCTTACCTGGTGGCAGGTCTAGGTGCCCTGCTGTAATCATGGGAAACGTATCCACGATGGCTCTGGTCTGCCCGGTGTCTAGCTTACATTTGTCTGACCATCGCTCTGGTGTTGGAGCCCAACCCTGGATGCCTTCGCGCACCGCGTTCTTCTTGTGAACGGTGCAAGCTCAAGCCACGGCCACAGCTGGAACCAAGTTCTAGATTTTTACTTACAGGTCCTGGGCAGGGAAGACGCAATCAGTCAGAAAAGCAGTCCTCTGTCCCAGGTTAGGAGAGGCAGGAATGGAGAGTCAGGGAGAGGAGCTGGTGGCAGGTGGAAGGTGGAGGTGAGTTAGCGTGAGCAAACACCTGAACGGTTTACACAAAGCAGCAGGAAACTGGGTAGCCCAGTGGGCCAGGCGAAGAGGTGCTCGGGCCACTGGCCTGGCTTGTTCAGAACAGGCGTAGAACTGGAAACGCTGTCGGGGTGAAGGAGCCCTCCTTCTTCTGTGAGGAAATCAGCCACCCTCAGAACAAACACCGCGAGAAGTGGGAAGCTGCTAGGCAGCAGCGCGCATGCGCGAGGCCTGGGGCCTGTCCCAGCCCCGCCACGAAGAAATGTGGATGTTGCCGCAACAGGCAACGGAGTGTTAAGAATGAGACATTGTTTTAGCTCTAGAAGATGGCTATCACCCAAGTTTTCTTATTGTATAAGAAATGATAAGTATATTAGAATAAGAAGTATACAATTTGTAATTTTTCCGACAACTTTTTATGGTACCAAGACATCATGTTGAAAAACCAGAATACCCTTTCTGAACTTGTCAGACTGATGGAACCATAATATTTTGTCTGGAATTCAGAAGACTTGGTTAGAATGATTTAGGAACTCGGGAGCATTAACAAAATGCTTGCTAACTTATTAGCCACAGGCAGCTCTTCGGTGTTTTGGTCTTCATGTGTGTATGGTACACGTGTGCAAAATGCAGAAACGTTACAAAAACCATATAGGGTACTTTGCCCCCCAGTTAAATGAAGTCAAGCCTCTCCTCTTCAGCAAAAAAAAGAAAAGGGAAAGAAAAAAAAAGATGCTTTTAGCGTTGTAGAAAGTTAAGTACCCAAGAGAAGAAAGAAAAAAGGTAATAAATATATAAAATATATGCAGATTAAAGCAGTATAATACCATTATCATCTGTCAAACTGGAAAATTAAAAAAAAAATTCCCAATGAAGGCAAAATAAAGACACTTTCATTTTAAAAGACTAAAAGAATTTGTCACCAGCAGATACTTACTGAAGAATATATTAAAGAGTATTATTTAAGTGGAAGGAAGATGATCCCAGATGAAAGAACAGCAATACTGTTCATCAAAAGAAAAAGGGGAAGAACAACAATTTATGTGGATGTGTCAAAATGTGTATTACATATAGAAAATAATAAATCTTTCTGGCTTTTGTAATATGTAAAGTTAAAATACACAATGTCATGTTAATCATTAAGATAAATATCATTAAACTGATAAGCACTAAGTTCATAAAAAGTTTATAAATAATAACATTAGACTTTCATAAGTAGATTGATAGCCGTGTGAATACCAAAAGAATATAAGTAAAACTTCCACAATTCTGGAGAAATATGTGAGATAAGAAAAACTCTTTAATTCACTCTAATCCAATAACACACAAAATAAAGAAAAAGAACACACCAAATAAAAGATACACTGTAATATATTAATAATTACATTAACTGTAAATGCACTAAATGCTTCATTTAACTGACAAAGATTATCTGATCAGATTTAAAAACAGTAAAATGAATTAAAACATGGTATTTAAAAGGGATAAGTAATGAGTTTAAATTCTTTTTTTTTTTTAATCAGTATCAGGGATCAAATGCATGACCACGCACTTGCAAGGCAGGAGCTTATGCCACTGAGCTAAATCCCCAGCCCCTAAATTCATTATTTTAAAAAGAGGAAAAGTATGTCATAAACTAACATTGTTGAAGCTACAGAAGAACACAAAATACTAATGGGGCTAAAGAGGGCAATTTAAGTAATAAATAATTCATCAAGGAAATAAAACAATTCTAAATTTGTGTGCAACTTGTATCTTAGTCTCAAATATATTAAGCAAAAATTGATAAAAGTGTAAAAAGAAATAAACAAATCCATAACAGTAGTAGAAAAATTTAACATAATTTCCACTGTTACTAACAAATCAAGTAAATGAAATCAGTTAGAATTTAAAACATTTGGGGCCTGGGGTTTAGCTCAGTAGCATAAGCGCCTGAATGGCAAGCACAAGGTCCTGAGTTCGATCCCTGGCACAAAAAAAAAAAAAAAAGAATATAAACATTTGAGCAACACATTAGCAAATGTAATTTAAAGTATATAGTATTTCAAGTATGTAGAATGATGGTTCAAACTAAAGAAAGCACATTTTTCACATGCACATGTAATATGTGACCATAGTTAATACTGGTCCATGAAGAAAATCCCAGTAAATTTCAGAAGATTAGAACAATAAAGAGTTTGTTCTTTGAATACTAACAATTAAACTAGAAATTTTTTAAAAAGTAAATTGAAAATCTCATATAATAAAGGCTTAAGACACTGTTTGATGTTATTAAAAATGTACAGATTCTTTAATCCATTAGTTCCATTCCTGAAAATCCTTCCCCCAAAATACATCCACACACCTATCCAAGAATAATTACATTAAAATATATATTGTGTATAGGTTTATATTCTTAAATATTTGTTGATAGAATAGAAATAATTTAGATGTCCACATATTGGGGACTGGTTAAACAAACCATGGTACATCAATATAAAGGAAACACATACAGACATTAACAATAATGAAGTCTAGATATGCTGATATACCACATGTCCTTGGTTAATTTGGTAATAAGCATTTCCCTAGGCTTCTAAATTTAGTATGTATTTATCCTTTTAGAATTCAGTAAGAATTACTTTTTTGCTTAAAGACCATAAAGAGTTGTAGTAAATAATTCTGTCTTACTCAAACAGAAGTGAAAAGAGATGGAGCAATGTGGTTTGGCTCATAGACTGGGCAGGAAGCTGGACTGCAATCAGGACTTGGTTGCTCTGGACCACTCAGCATTAGATACCACTCCTTCATCTTGTCTGGATGCCAAAGCCCTTCAAATTTGTTGCCATCCTTGAGTCTCACTTGTGAAATTCACTAAGGGAAAGAATTTGGATTGTATACCTAATTCTTGTCTCCCAGAGGACATGGAAGACTAGATTTATAATCCTATGTGTAGTATAGAAAATGTGAAAGAGTTGATTCCTCAAAATAAAATCATGGCACTATTTGGAAAGGAGAAAGAATGATATACATTCCCTGTCTACTGTCACATGAATGACACAAATCAGAAAAGCATATGCAGAGTAAACCAACATTTGTGTTTTAAAAACTGAGAGACAGAGGATACATATTACATATATGCATATAGGACATAGCCTTTAAAAAAGAACACCAGAAACAACCTAACTTGTATGTCTCCCACTAGACTCTCAGTTCCATGAGGGAAATAATTGTGTCTGTCTCCTCTATTTTAGTATTTCCAGTGGCTAAAACATTATCCTACATCCAGGAGGCACATAATAAATAGTGGCAGAGGGAAGTTTTCTAAAAATATAATTCTACACAGCAAACAAGAAGGCATAGATAGAAAGAAAGAACAAGACAAACTTGGAGTGCATTTTTTCAAGCCCCTATAAAGTCAGGGTTTTTTTTTTTTTTTGGTTTGGTTTTTGTTTTTAGGTTTTGTTTTTGTTTTCAATTACCAAAGAGGGTAAATAAAATAAATAATTATAATAAATTTCTTGGCCCATAAATTCCTTACTGGAAGAATTTGTGGAATCATTGTTATAAATGCTCTGCCTCATCCCTCCTACTCTGAATCACCTCATTGTTTTCATGCCCACAGATAGAACCAAGCAGAAAAGGCCTCATTGTCTAATGGAACAAACCAGCTTCAGCAGAAGGACCCCTGCCCCATGCAGTGTATGCACTGCAACTCAGCTTCTCTGGGGCCTCGGGAAATAATGACTCGTGGAAAGGTAAATTGTCGACGGTTATTTGGTCATCACCCTGGAGCCCAGACTCTTTAGAAGCCTGCACTGATAGCAAAAACATTGTTGAGTGCCCAAATAATGTGAATGATATTAGGAGGGAGACCCTGGAAAGAGGAAAGCCACAACAGCTTAATGACAGCAGCTGACAATGGAACAGAATTTTGTGGGCTGAAATCATTGTAAAAGCAAACAATGGTGATATTGTCCTTCTGGTGTTATTGTGTAATGCTGTAATTTATGGATGAAGTGGAATTTCAAACAAAATAAACAGGCTTGAATTTGTTAACTAATACAGTAAGCATAGAACATTCTGTTATATGAGAAGAGAAATGGAATGTTTTATATACTCCTGCTATTTGCTAAACAGAAATGTGTTTATATTTGGCATAAAGTCTTGCCTTTGTTTTTGCTAGCACTTTGAGAAAATCCTTTTTGGTTTAATTCTGAACAGAACATAAAATGTGGGTGAATGAAGATTATTGTCAATATATATTACTATACAGTTATGTGATTGTTCTGGAAAGTTTTAAAAAATGCAATAAATTTCACCCACCAGAGAGAACTCTTCTGTAAAGGTATTAATTAATTTACTTTTGTCTTTGAAAACCTGCTGCCTCTCTCATCACAAATACTATAGTAATATGATAGCATCCACAACAATAATAATTGCTTCTCTATCATGAGTAAAGTATTGGGTTACAGTCACAGTTGTGAAAAGGGAACTATTTCTTTCCAAATTATTAAAAGCAGGTTTATATCTCAATAAGCATTGTTAATGATGAATGACTACTCTTTAAAGAATTCTTGATTTCACCTTATATATAC
This sequence comes from Hydrochoerus hydrochaeris, assembly GCA_004027455.1. Taxonomy (NCBI): domain Eukaryota; kingdom Metazoa; phylum Chordata; class Mammalia; order Rodentia; family Hydrochaeridae; genus Hydrochoerus; species Hydrochoerus hydrochaeris. The sequence goes on along the minus strand of PVLA01001572.1, from coordinate 317,317 downwards.
CTGGGTAGGAAGCAAATGACATACTTTGCATCTCAGAGTAGCTAGCTTGTAGTAGGTTATTAGCACATATGTGTGGAAAGAATCAATATTCAGTTCTTCTATGAACAAGGTATTCTTCTAAATTGTGGCTGCATCTGCCAGAGACAAAACTAAGCCTGAGACAAGATGAACAAAGCCTGTTTATTCATAAATGTAAGGCAAGGGGATGCATCTGCTGTCATTTTAATTTCCAGTAGGATTTCATGGGTATTGGAAGGGTTAGTGAATTTTATAGAATAAAAAGCACTGAGATAGATTCTAACTGGCTTCAGTCCTATTAAGGTGGGATTTCCGGAAGCCAAGATGACTTCCTAATTGGTCTTCAGGTACATTTGATTGTTCATTGTTAGCTGCAAGAGGATAAGCAAGCTGTTTGGGGACTTCTTGAAATGAATTCTAGGGGCCAGGGGTCTCTGTGGCTAGCCATTTCCAGGAACAGTAGTATTCAAAGGGCTGTGTTTTTTTAACAGTTAAACTATTATCCTGGCCCTTTCTGAAAAGCTGATTGCCATGAAGGACTGTTTTTAACATCTGGGGATTCATTCTCTCTCAAGGTCTCAATTTTAGTCTCTCTGTGTCTCTGTATCTCTCTATCTTTCTGTCTCTGTCTCTGTCTCTCTCCCTCTTTCTCTCTTTCTCTCTCTCACTGTCTCAGTCTCTCTCTCTCTGCAATGTGCTTTTTAATTGGCAAATTCATAGAAATAAAACAGAACTTTAAAGAATCCACTACCACCCAAATATACTAAGTGCAATAAAAATGCACAATCTGATGGAAAGAAATCTGCATTTTATATTCAAGGCCTATTTAATCATAGGTATAGTTTTAGGACAAAAGTAAGTTTAATATTTTCTGAAATTTGGGTGATATCAATAAAATATTGTCTTGAAAATTCAGGAACGTGCTTTCTGTAGGTGTTACTATGATTACTGTGCAAAATTACCACCTTAAAAAAAATCTTCCAAGTATTCGCAGCTTTCTACTGGCTTTGTCTTTATTTATTAATTTATTAAGCCATGATCCAAGGGAACAGTATTAGTGACCATGGGAAATTTTAAATAGAAATTAAATAGACCTTTGGCTTCATGCCCAGAAAAAAATGTCAGCCCTTGTGCAGAAAAGCAGGCAAAAGATAAAAAAGATTCCATTATATCTATAATACAATCTTCTTATGGCTTTAGTACAAGTTTCTTCTTTGCTAACAGAAGTCCCTGCAGAAGGTTTAAACAATCTCAACAATTTCATTATGTGAGCAGAGCTAAATCCAATAATGTAAAAGGGCCTAGAGAGTCTTCCCATATGCTCGATTCTATACCCTTTCCTTCTAAGGGAAGTCAAAGAACTTGGCTCTCTGGAAACTGAATCTACTCCAAGTGCCTGGAGCACAAATCTTGCTTTGTTGACATCAAGGCAAGCTCTCCTGAGACCACACAGAGAAGGGACGGAGCCATTAGAATTTCTCATGACCCAGCTCTGAGCCAAATCCAGCTTCACTAAAATGAATGAAAATGCTTGTTACATGGCCCAAGAAACTATTTTGTCCATTTAAAAATTAATTAGACCATAGCTAGGTGAACCACCCCAAGATGCTCTCACAAAGTTCTTAGATGGATGACCCTGGCTGAGCTCCCAATTGTAACAAGTACATCCTCAAGTAAAATTATGGCCTTTGGGTGAAGTTAGTACTATAGCTGTAATGCTTTCCTGACCAGTAGCCAAATCCTAAGCACAACCTCACCAGAAAGAGAAGCCAGGGAAAAAAAGAGTTAAAATTTTGACATGCTGTTAATAGAAGATACTCAGAAAGGATTTTTTTTTCCATAATGAGCTACTTTGGCTAATCATTTCCTGGTTGGTCTTGAAGAAAAACGTTAAAATCAAGTATATATCAGGATGCACTTTTGATGTATGCTCCTGGAGGGCATAGATTATGGTGTTCCTCATAGCACTTTAAATGGGACAGCAGGGATGAGAGATGGACTAAAACCATATATCAAGATGCTTAAAATCACATACCCAAATGTAAATCTGGTTTTCAAAAAGCCTGAGAGTGCTCATGGCTGGGTATTTGTAGGGTAGAACTTAGGTGTGTAAGATTCTGAGGTGCTATGCTGCTATGGTTTGTGTTTGGATGGGCCCCCCAAGCCTCATGCAATCATGGCTGTGGCTGAACCAGGATTCGTGATTGGTTCATTGTCTAGGACTGAGATTGGTGGTGTGAGTGTTACACCTACCCAGGGGCAGAGCCAACATACAGTTTAAGGGCAGGAAGAAGGTGTCTCTTTCTCTTTTGCTCAGTTCACTCTTGCTGCTTTGTGGGAGCCATAAATGGCTATCCTGCCAGGCCACTCTGCTTTGGAGCCAGGTGAGTATGGCCTCCAAACCTCCAAACCTCCAAAATTGTAAGAAATAAACTTTCCTTTCCCTAATTTTGGGTGTCAGGTATTTTGTCTCAACAATGAGAGAAAAGTAGTCACATGCTCACAAAAAAACTAGCAACTACTTACTTAAAAAAAAAAAAACCTGTACACTGTTGCATTTAGGAAAGTTCTTAGTAAATGTTAAGTAAACTGATGCTTAACTATTTGTAGTACAGCCAGGCATTGTGGCATATGCCTATAATCCCAGCACTCAGGAGGCTGAGGCAGGTGATTACAGCAAGTTTGAGACCAGCATGGGCTACAAAGTGAGTTCAAGGCCAGCCTGAACTTCAGAATGAGACCTTGTCTAAAAAAGACTCAAAAAAAAAAAAAAAGTAAAGCAAAACAAAACAAAAAACTCTGTAGTGCAGAGTTGAAAGCAGAGAAAACAGGGGTTGTGTGGAAAATAAAATTCAAGAGACTGAAAATACAGATATACATATTGGAAAAGGTGTCTAATTCACAATAGAGGTATTTGTTTGTCTCCTGGGTACCCTGTTCCTATCACAGCTCATGGAGCAAAGATAGAATTCCTACTTTCATGGACCCAATTCATTGACTCTTGACAGCCAATTACATTCTTTCTCTATACCTTTGAGTTCTCTAGTACAAACTCTTCTGTGCATGTGTTCTCTGTATGTGGTAGCTATACAAGTCTCCATGTATTACAGATGTATAAATCCAAAGGACAGTCAATCTTCACAGAGAGGCAGAGTAAATAGTTCAGTGTTGAGTGCTAAATGGAGACATGGGGACACATCAGCATTAGTTTTTCTTTTCAAAGAAGGTTGTAAAAGCTGGGAGGAAAACAATAGAGAATAACACCATGTACTCTTCATTCTGTCCCCAGTGGCATGGTGATGCATGCTTGTAACCTCAGGACTCTGGCAGGCTGACACAGGAGTATCTTAAGTTTGAACCTGAGCAATTCAGTGGCTTAGTGAGATGCTGTCTCTCTCTCTGTCTGTCTCTGTCCGTCTCTGTGTCTCTGTCTCTTTCTCTTTCTTTAAAAAATAAGGCACTAGGGGACTGTGGCTCAGTGGGAAGGCACTGGGTTCAATTCCAAGCACCGGGTAAAAAAGCAAGCAAGCAAGCAAGATTTCTCTTCTTGCATACACCTCTTCTATGTCTTTGAATCTTAACAGGCACTAATCATCATCCCTTCATCCATGCTACCAAAAAAGGGGTGTGCAAATCAGGGATATTGAAAATATTACATGTACAGATTTCAGAGACAGAAGATGGTCCTCCAAGAGAACTTTGCTAGAAGAAGAAAGCAAAATGATAGGGAGGGTACACAATATAAAAGCAGGGACTTGGGTTGGAATTTTGGTTCCCCTTATTAAGCAAAGAGCTGGGGACAAATTGCACACTCCATTTGTAATTCCCTTTATTTGACTATAGAATTGGACCAACTGCCAATCAGTGCAATAGTAGCTACTAATATATTGTCTTTATTCTCTCAATAGCCTACAAAGTAGGATCCTAATTTTCACAGATAATGAAAGTGAGGCATGTAAAGATTAAGTAAGAAGCTACTTAAGATTCGACAACTGGTCAGTGGCAGAGGTGGGAGCCATGTACAGGCACTGTGTCTCATGCCCAGGCTTTGCCCCTGAACATCCTCTGTACCTCTTTAATGGATCGGTGTGAAAAGTAAATGGCATCAGAAGATGTGCAGTGTGTAATATAGCAAGAGGTCAATGCTGTTCATAGTAAGCAGTATTCCTATGAGCTTCTTTTATTTTCGAGCTATCTTTCCCTATGCAGTGGCTGCATTTGGACAGATGTGCTAGTATTGTATACCACAATAATCCGAGAATATAGAAGAGTACCTAGTATTAAAGCAGGTGCTCAGGAACAAATCAGTGAGGGAATTAATGCATACATGAATCAATGAGATGTGTTACGATTTAGATCTAAAAGGTCTGTCCCAAAGTCTCCTGTTCAGAAGTGGGGCTTTTGGAAGGTGCCTGGATCATTGAGGGACTATACCCAGTGAAGTAATACATCTATGAGTTCACAGCTGAATGTGCTATTAAGAGAGGGACCTAGTCAAAAGAGATGGGTCCCTTGGGGGTTTGACTTGTCAAATGCATTCTTGTCCCTTGTTCCTCTTTATTTCTATTTTCTGGCTGCCATGGATTAAGCAGTTTTCCTTTGCCTAGGTTTCCACCATGTTGTTTCTGCCTTGGAGCTAGCCAATATGGACTGAACCCTGTAAAACTGTGAGGTAAACAAACTTCTCCTCCTTTAAATCGTGTCAGGTATTTTATCCAAGTGATGGAAAACTCACTAATACAAGGTTCTTATTTTGAAGTGTTTTGGGGAGTTGAGGGAGGAGGGCACCAGAACAAAAATATAAGTTATTCCTCCTGAGCATATGTTCCAAAAAGGGTACTTTTCCACCAGTTTTTAAAAAAACACTGTTAAGGTGGAAGTAAAATCTCAGGTGCAAAGAGATCTCTGGAGGGAGAGTAAAACACACTACTAAAACTGTCCAGGTCAGACTTCCACACAGATTGAAAGGTAAGAGAGTGGCTGCTTTGCATATGTGCAAATTTGTTCACCATAAGGTGTATGAACCCTGCCTCCATATTTCTCCACTATTCTCCAGTCTTGTACACATCACCACTTAGCCTTTTCTCAGGGCTTAGAATTTGGCTCTATCCCCACACACATCTAGCCAGATTGAAGGCTGAATGAAACCTACCTCTCCTCGCCCCATCTCAGTTTTCTATCACCTCTTGTGACCTTAAATGTCTCCACCAAGAATTCCATAAATAGATCAGGATCCAAATTAAAGAACTAGATTGAATTTAGGCAGAAAAGTGAAAGTGTCCTTTAAATGCCAGTAGGTATTGCCTTTGGCATAACAAAGGAGTTAAAACATAATTAAGATCTGAAGGCTGATTACAGGAATGTGTATGATTATTTTTATTATTTTTCCTCTTTCTATCTTTGTGATAGGATGTGATCAACCTCTGCCATGCTCCGTTGCTTAGTAGCAGACAGCCAGAGTTTTAATTATATACTAAAATAAGCTAAAGAACAGAAAACTGCTTTATGTCTAATACGTATATATCAAGAAAGGCATGTGACAGCATCTAAATTGCTTTAGTGCCTGATAAAGAGTGGCTCCAGTAGGATTGTCATCAAAAGATCACGAATGGAGTAGGAAAGTATTATTAATAAAACTGCTACTCTATTTATATGTCCTCCATTGTTTGTGATTTCTTGTTAGAAGCCAGAAATGAATTTTTATCTACCACTAATTTCATCAGTTTTTTTTTAAATCTAGGGAAAAAAAATAAAACTCTTGTCAATTCCACTGCCAACCCTAGTACTCCAAATAGAATTCTTTATGCTCCTCTAGATTTGCAATTCCCAAAACATTATATCCTGCAATAAATTAAAGAATTAGTTCATTCATTAGTTTAACATTCAACAGAGAAATGTTCTAACAGCAAGTCCCAGAGGAGATCTCTGTCCTCAGAGAGACTGGCTTTTAAGGGAAAGAAAAGACAATAAACAAGTAAAACAATGAAAAGATGATCATAGACTAAAACAAAAGTTATAAAAAATACTGTGTATTTTACAGAATTAGGTTTAGCTGCAAATGACAGAAATCTCTTAGCTTTGACCAAGGCTGTGATTCGCCAAGTATGCAACAGTTCTTTAGCACTGGTGTCTGCTCAGATTGATCAGAGCCCAATAAGTCAGGTACATATACCAGATCAGTTGTTATAGCTTTTGAATATTGATTGTGGCCTTATGTTTTATTTCTATCTTTCTCTCATACTAAAGAAGATAGGAGACAGGCTCTTAAAATGGGTAAGGCAGTTTCAAGAATTTATCAAGGACTTATATTTTTGTTCACCATTTTCAACATACAGCTTCCATCTCATGGTCCAAAATGACTGCTTGGGTTCCAAGCATTATATCTGCATAAAAAAAATGGTAAGAAGAGATCTATATCTCATCCTCCTGAGAATAATTTTTTTCCAGTAGCCATAATGCACTACATGGTTGCAAAAAAAAAAAAAAAAAAGCAGGAAGGGGTAGCCTTCATTCTATGCGATCATATATGTACCCAGAAATTAGACAGTAATTCTATTAATAAGAAAAAGGGAGAGTACATAATGAAAGGTGATTAGTAGACCTTGTCCTACAAAGTAATGTGATGGAAAGGTACGAATAGGACAGATGGTTCTTTCTTGGGGCATAACAACTGAGCTAACCTAAAGGATACAAGGTTCTCATCATAGAAACCGGGAGAAAAAGGATTCAGGCAGGCAGGAAGCCTTATTTTAGAGACTGACTCCTTCCTACAGAATGACTTTGGCCTCACTTTATAAGATTATGCTACTATTGAATTTTTCAGGCTGGAATGATAAACTGTTTTTCTTCCTAATTTTAGTTCTCCAAAAGCAAAAGCATATTACATTATACTAACTTTTGAGTTGCTAAAAAATCAAATGTTGTCATCTTGTAATTTTCAACCTGGTATGAAGATGGTCAAGAACATAACTGATAGTAAAATATCATTTGATTTTTTTTGTGTGGTGTACTTGTATGGGTAGTACAGAGAGAGGGAACAAAATCAAATAAAGTGTGCATCTAGTATGTCTTTGAAATCCTAATAAGGAGGTGCAAATAACATACTAGGTTCAGACAATACTACTTACAAATTAGGGTATTAAATCACAACTCATATTACAATAACATGATTTGGTTTGGTGTTCATTGGAATAGAGCTGATCATATGGAACTAATGTGATGTTTTGTGTGAATGTCACATTAGTTATGCATTTGTTACATGATTTTCCTGGGTGCCAGGATGTGATTCATTGGAATAAACAGAGAAGCCTAGTGGCATTAAGCCTAGAGCTATGAAGGGGAATTTGCCTTCATTAAGCCTTCCCATACCATAATTAAGGTGACATTATACTCAGTGCATTTCCTTAATGAATATCTTACACTGACATCAAACAAAAGAAGTCAGTAATGCTATTTATTTCTGCAAATTTCATGTGAACAAAGATCACTTGGAAGTAAGTGATTTTTGTCTAAACATATCATGCATTGACAACGCTCCTGCTACAAAATTCAGAGGCAGCTTGTGGTGTGGATACAAGTGTGTGTCTGTGTTTCAAAGCTTCCCTTTCATCTGTAGACCCACCCACAGAAGGTGGTAATGGCCACAGAGATCATTATTGTGTGTCCGGAAAAAGAAGCCCTAAGAATAAACCTACCCTAAACTGACAAGATTTCCCATACGTGTGGGTGTACCTAGCTGTGAGCCTAAGAACCAGAGACTGAAAAATTACACGTCTTTTAAAGCATTGCAGTGTGAGCTTCATTTTCAAAGACAAAGACTATGCCCTTTTTATTTCAGTAACACAACACAGTGTTTGACATAGGTCTTGGTGAATTCAGTGAATGAGTATCTGCTCCCACTGGCAACAATTTCCAGGATATAATAAAGTCCAGTACATAACAAATTTTCAAGAAAACAGTGAAAGTTGGTTATAAAGAAGTCAATGCCACATAGTATTTTATTGAGTACATCCACCTTTTCCCGACCTAACTAAGCATAATACTGCTAACTGTTTGTAAGCCACCATGCTGAGAGATACTCAAGCCACAAAAAAGGACTACATATAGACACTGGTCAGCAGTCCTAAGTTCTGAGCAGCAACTCTGAGTCACGTCTTTCAGTTTTTCCAGTCCAAGAGGGTACACCTGTGAGGGAACAGATACTAAAAGATTCCAGCCCACAAACACTGTATCACTGCCCACTGTTGAGAATCTTCCTAGGTGAAAGCCAAAAAATATCATGCAGCAAAAATGTGGAAGCCTTCCCCTCTGCACCCTATTCAGATTCTGATTCACAAGAATCCATGGGCATAATGAAATGTTTTATTTTATGCCACCACACTAACCGTTTAAGCGGCTTTGTTGTGCAGCAATAGATTACTGCAATAGGAATCAGAAACAAGAAAAACATTGGAAAAATAACCAGCAGGAGCTTCCCATTGCTTGGTTAGAAGGCTGATCCAAGGCAAACAAAATTGACTTCCATGGTAAGTAGGAGCTGAAATTTATTGAATGTAGGTCCCTTGCCCCCACATTTATTTAGCTTCACAAGTATCTGAAGTAAAGGACAATAGTTAAAGGACAGATGAAGATGAAGAGGTAAAGAGTGCTTATATATCTTGCCCATAGATAATGGGTAGTAAGCAAGGGCCCCTGAATTCAAACCCAGTCTGCCTCCACACTGTTTGGGACCATAGCATTTGAGAGCCTTGCATGGCACACAAGTTGTATGGGCTCTGGAGAAAAATTTGCAAATTTAGAGAATGTTCTATTAACATTTGTGACAAAAGAAAAACAACTACAGTTAGCCCTCCATATCCACTGGTTTTGGTTCTGCCTCTGTGAATTCAAGAGATCAATTTTAGTATATGTGCTGCCAAAGCGAGCACAAGAGATTAAAATGGGAAAATATTGTGAAAACTATGCTGAGCAATCACAGATTGTTTTCTCATTCTTATTCCCTAAACAATATATTATACATATTTATATAGCATTCTCATTGCATTAGGTATTATCAATAACCTTGGGATGATTTAAAGTTTATAGGAGGATATGTACAGGTTATTTACAAATACTGCACAAATTTATATATGGGACTTTAGCATATGCAGATTCTGGTATCCACAAAGGGTCCTGGAAACAATGACACGCGAATAGTTATGGATGACGGTGCTGACTTTTTCTCTTAAGGAGATCATCTGAAAGACTTATCTTTTTCATTAAAAAATGAAGTTTGTCCTTCTGTACTTTAACTATGACCTAACGCAGTTTGGGCTTCATAGCCATTAACCAAGATATGTTGATTAATATTAGAGTTATTTTTGAAAAGAAAACACAACTACTGTTTGAAAAAGCACAGTGGAACAAACATAATAGTTAGCAAGTATTGTCATGTCAAAATAAGTGGTTTCAGTTTCTTCCCATTAATCTTCACACTAACCTTTGAAATAGCCATATTTTTATTTTCATTTTCTAAATGAGAAAACTGATATTCAGGAAGCTTAAATTACTTTCCCAAGATTATAGTGTCACACTCCTCTAACCTACAACCCTGTGTGTGTGTCAAACAATAAAGACAAACAAACCATTAACATTAAATATCTGAAGTTCCTTTCATAAATATTTCTTGCCTGCAACATAACTCATGGACTCTTTCTAGAATTATAAAATATTTAGAAGGGGCTGTATTAACTAGTTTGAGGATTTTAGAAGTGAATAATCATTATTTGAGCAAATAATGTTAGGATTCCATTTTCCAATTCATAAAAGGTAATTCTTAACAAAAAGATAAAAGAGTATTATTTCAATATAAAGGATAGTCCTTTTGACTAGTATAATTAGGCTTGAAAATCTCAAACTGCCCTGAATTTTCTCATTTCACCATAGATGGGTGAGTATCATGCATTCCCAGTGGAATTTGGGAATCAATTGTTTAATTGGCTTCAATAAAGTGTTTCTATTTTATCTCAGCACACAGGTGTCTGTATACCTATGTGAATGCCTTTGCATGGGTGAGCATACAGGCATGTTGCCAGAACCAAACAGCACATCAGTACTGATGGCTAATTTATATCTTAATTGCTGGCACATTAACTCTCCATCATTGGCCCCACCCAATGACATAACAATTGAATCTAGCATTTTCAGTTCAATCCAAGGGTCCCAACATCAAATGAAACCAACATCATTATTGATGAAATTTAGTTTTATCTCAAGACACAAGACATGAACAAACCAGTGTTTAGGAAATGGTGTTTCATTGTGGTACCTTTACAATATTAAAGTTGTTTCTGAGGAAATAGAATGAAAACTCTTTAGCTCTCATTCTAATGTGTAACAATTATGATTATGGTATCTCTCTGCTTCGTAACTTAAAGCTTGCTTTATCCCAAGTATTCACATCCATAGTGCAGGAAATACAACCTCAGCCATTCCCATCTAAAGTTTTATTGGCTTTCCACAATGTCCTCTTCCTCTGTGATATTTACTTCACCCAGAAGGCTGTCTAGGTTGCACCGGAGGATCCTTTTCCTGCTAGATATCTATGGGGCAACTTTCTCTGTGTCATAAAACATCGATCTTCCAGTTTAAAACAAAATTTTCCTTGTTTCTCCTTATTCTCTTTGTTTTTCCCTCAATTTCAAAATCAAGATTGGATTCATAAAACATAAAACTTACTACTTCTAGAACACTTTCATCATTCCCAAAGCAACTTTATAACTAGGTGCAGTTACTCCCCATGTCCCCTCTCCAGCCTTTCTTCCCACTTTTTTGCCTGTTATAGCCTTTTTTCTCTGAACAATGAATCACTTTTTGCTTTTTTAGACTTGGTGCTTTAACACTGTCTTGTGTACATATTTTGGTAATGCTTTATTCTGGACAACCTGGCAATATGTGTGGGTCACCTTGCCTTGGCCTCCTGTTGCCCTCATAACACCTGCATCTCTTTGGAGTATCCTTCTCCTGTGAGCTCATTTTTCAAATATAAACCAAGCAAGCTAGAGTTTACACCTGCAACCACCTCCCTTAATGGTCTCTCACACTATTGGCCACTATCTACCTGCCCCAGCCACCTTCAGACCAGATGCTAGAGAACTCGGGACACCCCTATGCTACAGAGCCCCTGCAATGATTGAAACTAGCCTGCCCTAAGTGATTACTGTGCCTTGCCTATTCTTTCCTGCTGAAACTACAGGATGAAGTAGTACAAGATGTTTCATGAGTGACACTGGTGCTCACTATATGGCAGCCAATGACAGAGAGCACTCCTTTGAGATTACCTTTTTAATGGAAATTCTCTCCTGGTCTATTGGTCTTCACATGTCTCAAGTTTTTCTAATATACTATATGTAAAAACAGTGTTAGCATCTCTCAATCACTCTGTTGCCCTCACACAACACAAAGTCAAAAAACTAGGTAGTAATCAACCTCTCTGGGTACCTTCTTTATCTGTACACTGATTTCTTGTCACTTACAACACAGATTCCATTTTTATAGACAGGAGCATCCTATATCCCACTTCTATGAGAATAGGTCTTAACACAGGAGGGATCCACCCAACTGACTTCCCCAACAAGATCATCCTTTAGACACCATTGAATGGATGCTTTTGCTTTTTAAAATGTAGATTTTATACGGTTTGCTTAATTATTTTAAAGTACTATGTATCTTATGTAGTAAATCACTAGAATTGTTTTTCTTTCCAAATTTTGAAATCTATTAAGAAGATTAAACAGGTATTCAAGACATATTACTTCATTCACTACACACAAGTATTTACTCTTTCATTCAAGTATTTACTGAAACACTATTATGAGTAAGTTTCTTGGTTAAATTTGAGTGACACAAAACTGAAAAGTAAATGAGTAACTGGCATTGAAACAGCCTGGCTACGGATTATAAAGTAACTATACTTGTAGGTTTAATGTATGAAGAGACTACCTAGGATAAGTGAAGTATCAAAATGTGCTACACATATGAAGAGGGGCAGGGAGAAAAGCCACTGACTTATAATCCTGACACTGCCAAATAATACACCTCAGAATCATCTTATTTAGTTAGACAGTTTGTGAACCTGCTATATCTTCCCAAATGCATGCTGTTTTCACCAAGCACATACGAGTTACAAAATAGGTTTTACTTTCAGAAACAACTCTGATCAATCAGTAGTGACTGCCAAGACTCATTCTGGTGCTGGTGATCAAACATGGAACCTCCCATTTGCTGGGCCAGCACTTTACCACTGAACTACAACCCCAGCCCATGGAGACTTTTTGTAAACTATGATGCCAGTCCAGACTCAGAGAGACATACTGTGACAACTACAAGTGGTGACAGTTAAGGGATTGGTTTATGGAAGTGGTAAAGTAGGGACAATGTTTTTGCCACCCTTGAACTAGATTTCCAATAGCAGAGAAAGTTTGCTTAGGTCACTTGGTACTCAGAAACACCTGTAGAAATTTGGTGTAAGAGAGGAAACCTCAGAAGTTATGGTGATATTAGACATTACTAGAGTGGAATCCTTTTTACACACTAGATTTCTAGGTGATTCAACCTTTAGGGACAGGAGGGATCTGATTTTAGCAAATTATCACATACCCTATAGCTCTCCCTTCTCCACCCCCTCCCCGCAAAAGGTTAAGGAAAATAACCTTTGTAATCCTCTTTTACTGCAATGAGTCATAGCACAAACAACAGTATTCACACTAGTTTCACAGCTCCTTACATACATTTCAATTTTGTACAACAAGTACATAAAATACATTCAGCAGTCAAACTAGATATGATTAAAGAAAAAGTTCAGCTGACAACAAAGAGCTTTAAATATTTTATCCACTATTTTATAATAATCCAAAAATAAAAAACAGATAAAATCTGCCTACTGATTTCATTTATCAAAGTAAGATACTCTTTCAATATCTTCCACTTCCCAATATTATAAATGAGCAACAACACACAAGCTTTATTTAGGAAACACACCAAATATTTAGCTAGCTTTTAAATTTTAATTCAACTATTTTTATGTAAGCTACAAAAGAGAAATTTTTTTGCTAGCAGAAAAAAAACTCATTAATTTAGATTACTGAATCATAAGGTCAGCAGGAAATAGAGCAAATTATGTATTAATGTCATTGATTAAAAGGATAAAGAGGAGGTACAGGAAAAGGAGGAAAAGAAAAAAAATATTACTTTTAAGTGTAAAGAGTAGTCTATTTGCAAGCATAGTTAAGCAGTCATAGCTAAAAGACTAAAACCAAGCTTAAACCATGATAGCTGTTTCTTGTTTACCAAGAAATCCAGAGGTGACAAGTATGGCAACTTGGTATGTATTTCTGGGCCCACAGAAGCTGGTTTGGCTCTCATTCCTCCCTGCCCAGTAGGAAAAAGACATGAGTCTGCTTACACCTCACTGTGCAGAATTCAAGGATAAGATCAGACTAGTAACAGGAAAGCTGGGAAATACAGTAAGTCCCTGACTTACGAACATTTGAGTTACCAACTTTCACAGTGCACTGAATAAGATTCACAGGTGTATGGTGTGAGACTCACTTTGTTGGATTATGGAACTCATTCTGAAGTCGTGGACTTACTGTGTGGAAACCAGCAGTATGACTGCTAACATCTAGGGCACTGCTTCACTAAAAGGAAGAAGAGTAAACAGAGGACAATTATTAGGCTATTTCACAGTACAAGGATTGGAAAACTATGGCCCACTGGCCAAATCCGGCCTTCTAAGCAAGTTTGTGAACGAAGTGGCCGTGTATGTGTGTGTGTGTGTGTACACACTTGTGAATTAACTTTTTACATTTACTTTATTAGTGCGTTTTAGTTAACAGAATAATGGTTGTCATTGTGGCATATGTATCCATGCTTAGAACATATTTTGATCATTTCTGCTCCCCATTATCTTTCTGCCCTTCCCTCTCCCCTCTGCCAGATTCCCTACCTCTTCTCTAATACTCTCTCTTCTACTTTCATTTCAACCCGCTCCTAGATTCCACATATGAGAGAAAACATGGGATATTTCTTTCTCAGTGGTTTATTTCAATTAACACAAATGATCTCCAGTTGCATTCATCTTCCAGTAAATGACATAATTTCATTCTTTATGCCTGAATATTTCATTTTCCATTCATCACTGAGATGCATGTAGGCTATTTCCATAGCTTAGCTATTCCACACTTTTGAACACCATGAGATAATGGTGCCTTTGTATGTGTGTGCCTGTGTGTTTTGAACTCCTTACATTTACAATAAATATGGACATGAAGGTATTTCTATAGTATGCTGACTTTATTTCAGGAATATACTGAGTATTATAGGTGGATCAAATTGTGGCTCTATTTTAAGTTTTCTGAAAAACTCCCATACTGATTTCTACAGTGGTTGCATTAATTTTCATTATAACCAGCAGGTTAGAAAGGTTCCTTTTTCCCTGCATCCTCACTAACATTTATGGTGTTTTACTCCTGATGAATAAAGATAAAATCTCAGTGCAGTTTTGATATGCATTTCTCTGATGATGAAAGATATTGAACATTTTTCATATATTATTGCTCATTTATATTTCTTTTGAAAATTATTTTTTCAGTCCATTTGCCCATTTATTGATTGGGTTATTCTTTACAGTGGGTTCTGTATATATAGGTAAATATCTATAATCAACTTGAGGCTATAGAACTCAACTATACGAGATGTTATTTTCTCCACAAAAGAATTTCATTCTTCTCATTAGATTTGTGTCCCCACAATGATATTTATATTTTTAATTTTATCAATGAAATTATTCTGGAAATTCGGTTTCTCTCTTAACACCAAGATAAAATCCACGATTTTGATTCTTGGCTCACAAAGCCTAAAGTATTTACTGCCTAGTTTTTTCAGAAAGGTTGGATGGCCACTGTCATAGTCTAAGTAGAAAGAAAAATGGCTTATAAGTGGAACAAAAAACAGTCCTATCACTCAAAGGAGTTTGGCCTGTGTTCCTAATTATAGTAAAACTTCTTTAATCAGGTCACGTATCCAGCAGCTTATTAGGCTAAAGACCATTGGAAAAACAAAGTAAGGGATAAAAATATTTCTGCCTCACTGACATCAAAGCATGGAAGTTCATGCATTGCTCAGACAGAAGAATGTCCAGATAGTTCCACAGGGGAACTTTTCCTTGTATGGGACAGGATTCTGATAACCGGTAATAGCTTAACTGGATTAGCAGCTCTCCCAACCTCACCAGGACAGCAAAGGGAGTAAATTTAAAGGGATTGTGAGGAAAGCAAACTGGGAAGGAGTGCTGCTACCTAGGGCCTCTTCTTAATGTAGGGACCAAAATCTTCATTACCTTCCTAAAGCATCAAGGACACCATTGTATTTCAGCTCAGTGTCATAATGACCTTCATAACCCTGTGCTATCAAGCACAAGTCAAACTATGCTCACATTTCAAGAGGCAGATAATACATTTGAGAAAACCTGCCACCAAAGAGAACAAGAAATTTTGACCATTTAAAGAGTAAACTGGTTCACATGGAACTTTTATTTTCCCAAGAACTCATACAAATAGAATGTGATGATGTGCTGCTTGTAAACAACCACTTCCATGACCCTAGCATATTCTCTTTACCAGTAAAACCTATACTTTTACTTATTTTTAAAAATAAGACTATTTTCTTAAGAATATTGTCAGGAAACTTGCCAGCCCTTGTCCTCTGATACAAATATGAATATTTTATACACAAAGGACAGGAGACCCAATTCAACCTAAGGAAAAAAGAATAAAAGAAAAAGAAAAAAACAATGTTATGAGGGGAAGAGACAAGATAGATGAAGCCTCCCTTCCAGGAAGTGGTCAGTGTCCACTTCTCTAAGAAAGCAAAATTTAATCTGAAATCTAAAAGGGGTTAGCGGCCTGAAAATCCAAGACACACGTGGAATGGGCCTAGAAGGAGGTCTCACAAGGCTACAGGGCTGTTCCTTTCTCATCTGGAGGGGCTGAATCCATCCAATGGGTACAAATGTGATTAGGCAAAGCCTATCTATTCTAGATACTTGGCAATAATGACTATGTCAGGATTAAGCATACCTAACCCTCCATAAGGCTAAGAGGGTAAGACTCCAGGCTGGCCAATGAACTTCAAAGGTGTGTTTGGAGCCATCAGCAATTTTAACACCCAGTAGGGAATCTGCCTAAGATTTGCCTAAGTCAGAGTGGAGAGCAGAAATTGAGCAGAAGGAGAGAAAGAAAGTTGAACCTGTTCCATGCATGAAGTTGTCATTATCTGCTACCATTCTGAGTTTTACTAGGGTTTGCTTTGGAAGTCAGAAATCACCCACTTTGGTTTAAACCAAATGAAGTTCAGCTTCTGCCTTTAGCAACTGAAACCACTGGAAGAGCCCACAGGGCTTTGGAAGGTATAGCAGAGCCTATGTATGTCTACAGGAACATGTGCTTAGTGAGTCTTCTGAAATTTTCACTGCAGAACTTCAGTCTTTGGGTCTCCATTGGGTAGATAATTGGGTGCAAAAGGGTGAGAGCTGGAGAACTATTCACAAAAATCTAGAAGGGATATTAAGTCTTAGAGATTTTAATACTTCTCTCCTCTCTATTTCCATCATCTATGGCTAAGGCTAGAGGAAGGGAAAAAAACTCAAGCTGATACATCGGGGGTTTGGGGGCAAGAGACTGGCAACAATAAAACTTGTCCAATCCTCTTAAAAACAGCAGCAATGATTATCTGTTGTCTTGCCTAACCAGAATCCTCTTCTCCTCTCTTGAGGACAGCACTGTTCTCTGAGTTTGCGTGGATCACATCTCCTTTTCTTATGATCCGTGGTTCTGCAGAGCGAAGCTAGTACAGTGGGCACATGGCTCAGAACTGGCCAGTTGTGGTCATCTTTGGGTCATAATGACTATAATAAGGGGGACATGATCAGAAGTAATTGAGGGGCTTTGCTATAGCAATTGGAAAAGAGATTCTGGCTTTCCACTGGACCTTGGAATGGCCAGAGGTGACTTCCTTGGTGAAGACTCACCTGCGAAGAGGACAAAGTCAAGACAATAAAAAATGGGCAGATCAATCAACACTGAGCTTTTAAACCTAAGGATACATAGGTTGCACTGGGTTTCATGGTATGATGAGCCAATATATCCCTCTCTTCCATTCCATTGCAGTGAAATCCCTGTTTTCCATTTATTCCCAGGCAACAAGTCGGAGCTCAGAAAACAGATTTTCAAAAAGATATTGAATGAAAGAAATCTAATCTCATCTATACAAAGTAGAAAAGATGAGCAAATATGTCTTTCCTTGGGGTATTTTAACTTTTAGAACAATCTTAGCAATTATAATATATTGAGCTCTATCATGGCTAATGTAGCTTTTAGGCTTGTACTTCAAATAGTTAACAACTAAACTTTTAAGATATAACCTGGTCCATTTGTTAGGATATGTTGGTCTTAAAAAAGAGTATGATTGATAAGATTATGTTAATTCTGAATACCACAAAATTCTTTCTTATGCCCTTCCATAAAAAATCAGGAAAACCTACAGTAATAAAGTAGCTATCTTATAACCTAGATCACCACCTACTTTCCAACTATGGTCCGTTTCTAAGGGGGGCAGGAGACACACAATGTAGAGGACTTTGAAAAAGCTATTCTTAGAAAAGTATATTAATGTGTATAACCTGTATTAATGGTTTCATTGAAATAAAAACATGTTATTTTAAAATTTCACAATAATTTTTAAGGCAATAGTTTCCTTAACCAGAATTTTATCATTTAACTGGGGTTAAAAAACTACTTGCAGAATCATGAACAAATATAAACATACTTACCCTAAGAAAATAGGAGAAATGATCTTTATCAACTCCACATAATTTCTGTAAAATTTCCAGAATTTCCCCAAATATGTCCTTTGGAACCATTAATAGGTGTCTGTCAGTCTGCCCCCACTCCCATATAACATGGGAAACTTTGCCTACTATTCCCAGGCCCAAAGAAAACTCTCAAGGCACATTAGCATATTTTAGAATGTGAGAAGTCTTGCAGTTTGAGATGGCTGCTCAAATTTGCTTAGCCCAGCATTTCCCAAAGTTAACTTTCTCAAGATTAACTATAGCGTTTCACACCCCCACCCAACCCCACCTCCAAACCTCCATTCCTCAATGCAACTTTTGGAACAGCTTGTGGAATTAGTTCCATGAAACAAAGTTTGGGAAACTCTAGATTAGTGGTTTCTATCTCCACAGATTTTGCTGTCTGAATAATATATAAGGGATTTTGAGTGACAATTGCACCCATTTGAATATATCTTCAACTGACTCCATAATTAGAAATTTAAAATGCAAATTTTTCAAAAGCAAACTGTCTTTACCATTTAGACATGTTGCTGAAATTTATTTGATTTTGTGTATACTCATATTACTTTCCAGTATATCTGGTATAAGTTAATAGGATCAAAAGACTGATAAATATTGAACACAGATATGATTAAGCATGTCTAAACTATATGTATATAGTGCTTGACAATTAAATATGACAAATACACTTGTAATTTGTGAGGGAGTACATGCCTCTTGGGACAATTGAGATTATGGAAGCTCCTTCATTTATAATTTGTATAAGATGTATATTATGGATTCCCATTAGTATGGGCAAGTGGAGAAACGAAGCCACTGCTACTGAGCCACAGGTGTGGCTGTAAAGAATTAAAAGATCATCACCACTTCTCTCTATGTATAATGAAAGTCTTAACTTTACATCACTCCTTTTAAACAAGCTTTCCTCATGCTACTTGGCTATGCATTAAATGTTGTTAGCATACACAAAACAGTAAAGACAGGATAATTTCAAAGGTACATTACTATTGGCTGGACTATAAAGATAAACTTCTCAGATGCTGTTCTAAAGAAGCCATCAAATATAAACACAATTGAAAATAAAATCCTGAAAAACATTTCACTATTGATAGGAACATGAACAAACATGATACAGTCAAGACACACTCTTAAGTGAATTATATTGGTACACATTGCAGTATTTAATTCTCTAAGGAATATAATAGAAAATTCAGGTTAAGCAAGTCATATTTTCTGGAAATAGTATAATAATTCTCATGCAAAAGCACATATTCAGAAGCACACAGGATTGATGCCGTTTAAATTTAGGTCATTTGTGCTAAAGATATCCTTGCCCCCACCTTTTTTGCAGTACTGGAGAATGAACACCAAGGTCTTGCACATGTTAGACAAGTGTTCTACTATATCCCCAGAACAAGATACTTTTAAAACGTAATAAATTTTGTATATTCTCTGAACTATTCTAATATTAGATACTAAAGAAAAAAAGTCCTCCTGTGCCTTAAAATCAGTTCACTCATATTATTATTGTTATGCGGTGTTAGGAAGTAGATCCTGAGCATCATGCATGCTAGATATTAGCGACATTCCGGGCCTTACCAAATCTTAGACCTATGTTATAACATGTTTCACTGTGGTGTTCATGCCCCTGCAGGAACATAGGGTGATTTTGACAATTCAAAGAGTATTTTCTATTTTAATAATGATTTTGATAGCAATATAAAAAGAGTTGCCAATTACTGAGATTTCCTATGCGCTGCCAAGCAAAAATTCTAGTTATTAAATATGTGGCCTTTACAAGACCACTACATGGTAACTACTATTTATCATCTCCAATAAGCAGAAATGAGACTGAGGTACAGGGATGGTAAGCACATGGGTAAGGTGAAGCTGTAGACCCCTCCTGAGATGAAAAGCCCCAACTTTCAACTTACCTGCTTTGATTTCACCTAGAAAATTCTCTTGTTCAGGTAGGACATCTTCCTATTTTTACACTTTTTAGACATCACACATTCAGATTTCTATGGGAAATATAAATAATTCAAATAACTCTGAAAAAGAAAGGCCTCAATTATTGTATATAACAATTTGAGAGAAAAATTAAAACTGAGAAAAAGCTGACAGATCAGAAGCATTACAGAAGTTTCTTGCTCATTTTTCTCCAGAGGTTAAGCCAGAATATTTTTTAAAAGGGCAGAAGTTTAAGGTCTAGCTAGGGAATAAAGACATGTTTAGTCTGACACTTTCCAATTCAAATCCAACATTTATCAAATGATTATTAAGTACTGTATTAAAAAAAAAAACCAGCCACGATCTGGCAGGTTGGGTATCTTAAGCTTTCATTACTGTAAATTTGTATTTATAAAAACCCAGTATCTTTTTTTTTTTTTTTGTAAATATGCAAGTGTTTCCCTGGCAATGTCTTTTTTTTTTTTTCCTTACAGTTGCCTCTTATTGAAATATCTACAATGGTTCCTTGGTATTTGAAAGGTAAAAGTCTCCCCAAAATCAGAGGGATGGGGGCTACATAATTATACTTCATTTAAATCCAATCATAAAGTAATAAAAATGTTTCTAACCAAAAAAGTATCATTTTAGAGTGGCATTTAAGACAAAATAAAGTACTGCTGACATTTAAAAATTTTTCTCGTAATTTGAAATTCATTAGATGAGAAAATTGTGCACTTCCATTTTTCTTTATAAGGAAAACAACATTCAAAACTGGCATTAACTAAACACAACTGGGCATCACTATGTGAAAAACCAAATGTTTTAATGAAGCTACCAAGAACAATAGTTCAATTATTTCATTGGATACATTAATATCAATCCATAATATACAGTGCTATGGACCATACAGAAATTATTGCTGCATCCAACAGCAAGTGACTATTATTAACATTACAGTACCAAGTGTCCACAAGAGACAGTCATTTGTCATTTTATCAAGAAATAGGGTTTTTATACTGCTATCAACATCAACTTTTCCCCAGTGCATTTTTCAAAAATATTATTAAGTGCATTCTTTTGTGCTTTATTTTATATCTTTTAATAACCTATGTATTTTATTTTCTTATTGCTTTATTATTTAAAAACAACCAGAAAGAACTCTGTCATCCTTAATATATGACCAGGTTGGTCATACAGTTTTTGGCAAAGTCAGAAGGTTTGGTATGTCCATTGTCTTACCTAGAGGCAGGTGGACAATTTTGATATTTTGGTCACTCCAAATGGAGGCCCAACCCTGAGTCACAATTCTGCACCCAGGGATGGGGAGAGTGGTGTGGATCATTCTCTTGTTAAAAACAGCAATCCCCAAACACTGCCTCTCGGCTTAAATAATCCCTAAAATGAATC
The DNA here is from genome assembly GCA_004027455.1 of Hydrochoerus hydrochaeris. NCBI lineage: Eukaryota > Metazoa > Chordata > Mammalia > Rodentia > Hydrochaeridae > Hydrochoerus > Hydrochoerus hydrochaeris. The sequence continues at coordinate 296,052 of PVLA01001572.1, read as the reverse complement.
CACATACTGTGTGGCAAAAAAGAAAGAAAGAAAACCACCTCCCCAAGGTTGCAGCATTCTCCTGAGCTTGCTCACCTGCCACTCCCAGCAACTGTGTCTTGAGAAGGAGACAGGAAGGGCCAGGGATTTAGTTCAGCAGTTCAAGCGCTTGCTTGGTAAGGTAAGCGCAAGTTGTGAGTTTGATCCCTGGTACAAAAAAAAAAAAAAAAAGAAAGAAAGAAACAGGGAAGCAGGTGATGGTAAGCTCAGGAGTTGCAGGAGTTAGGCAGTGGTACAAGATGCCATACACTCTCTCAACAAAGCTTCCCAGAAGGCTGCTTCCCCACAGCTGTGGTCCTTCAGCCATGGTCAGTTCACCTTTGGTCTATTGTTAAAATCCCTCAAAATCACCTAAGAAAAACTGGCATCATAGCATCTCAATTTTCCATTTTCACACCCAGCACCCTCCCCCATATAAATATGAAGAGAAAACTAGACAATGCTATGATTGTATCAGTGAACACTACGGTACAATTTGCTGTTCATGCAGATTTGCATCGCTATTCTAGGAAAAGAGCTATACAATTAAGAGGGCTGAAAGAATGGGAACTAATTTTCCCTACCCCCTTAAGTAATAAAGCTATAAAAGTGATAGCATCATCAGTGTTTCCAAGGATTCTCATTGCCCAATGTGCCTGGGGACGATGCAGGTTGATTATTTCCACTGAAGCCATCCATTCACACAGCTGACAATAACTCTTCTGATTCCTCCATCGTCTATCACCAATTCACATTTGACATTTAAACACTTTTTTTAAAAAACCCTTCTGAATAAGGTTTCCTGATGAAAGAAGTTGGCACTCTGTCACTAAAATATATTTCATATTAAAAATATGTGAAGGAAAATTGGAAGCTCTTATATGGTCTACATAGGCACCACGCTACACGTTCCTGTCAACTAGAGATACCATCTTGAAACTTTCTCCTACATTACAGTTCAGTCAGTGCTAGTCCAAAAAAGACTACTGCTATATTTAAGGCACTTCATTCCGAATGGGTATGCTTTATGCCACTCACTATTCAATTGTAGGCTGCTACTGAGAAATTCCTTTCCCCAGCCTGGCTTATAACACTATATATCATCTGTATAAAACACCGAGGCTTGATAGATATTAACACTACTGTTATTGCATAGGGCTACGCAAATAGATAATGCACTGAAACTAACTTTACAACATTGCTCCTTGTTAAAATGTTGTTATCAAGTAACAGTAATTTGCCAATCCAGTATTTTTCTCTTTAAAAAAAATTCCAGTGAGTTTGGTGAAATAAACTCCAATTTTAATGACCATAATGGGCATAATAATACTATGGTTATCAGTTTCCAAGAATATTGCTATTTTTTATATCCTAAAAATAAATACATAAGATTATTCTTTCTAGAAAGCCAGGATTTAACCTATTAATACTATACCTTAAATGTGCTGAAAAACAGTTCTGAGTGAGACTGTAATATACAAAATATTTTCCAAAGCTCTCTTTAAACACAAGACCTTGCAAAAAAAGTTTGCTTGCATGGGTGTACAAAGAATGCAGAAAACCACCAGTGAGTTGTAAAAATATTGAAACTTGCAATTTTAAGATGCATATTCTTAGAAATTAATACAAACACCAAAAAGAATGATGATAATAAAAGTCTGTACAAATCAAATGACTAAAACATAATTTAAAAATAAAAAATAGCAATGCCAATTAGAAATATGCCCAGTTTGGTTGCCTTATCAAAAGCAAAAATGAGGGGAAAAAAAGTAAAACTTCCACTGCCCCTCAGTATTATACTGTGAGAGGACATTCATTTCCATATCAAAAGAAAATACATCTTATGAAAAATTAAATCACACTCATTAATTCATTAATGAAAAAAACCAACTTCAGAGAGTTAAAGAGAGCAAGACTAACTCTGTGTTAGTTTTGGTCTGACTCTTTTCAGTTTTTGTTGGTATCAATTGTATCTTCTAGCCAGATAATCATTATTAAAATGACTGTGGTTTTTTTGTCTTTTACAGAATATACCAGTTCTTTCAATAGTTTGCAATATAAACACTAAACAATGCTAGAAAGGTACTGTATATTAAGGCAGTACCAATGAATCAATAAATTTATAAAATGGAAAGGTTTAGTATGAAGGTTTCTTTCTTTTTGTTTTTGGTTGCTTTACATTCTTTTACTTCAACTTTACATTTAATTTCTAAGGAAGTCACAGGCATAAAAATCTCAAATCAAGTTTTCCCCTGAATAAAAATGGACAGACACTTCTCTGATGCAAAATCCACTTGCTCAGAAAGCTTGTGCCAGAGGCAAACTCAGTTCACAGATACTGCACACTTATTGTACAATACTTTGGAGGCATTTGTAGTTGTAAAATAGAATATACAAGTCTGTTTCACAAAATTCTAAAAATAAAATATATCCTGGGCTATTGATAAAGCATGAAAAAAATTCATATTAACGAAGGAAAATTATCAAGAAAACCCCTTCAGGAGAACTATGAAGTCTACTAATCAAGACAGGAAGCAGTTTGTGTGGCTGGAGCAGGGTGGGTGGCCTTGCTAACAAGCGTGCTCTGTCTCTTCCATGCTCATGCTGCTCCTCCGGCTGCTTGTTTTGGAGGCTCCCGGGGACACAGACGACAGGAGTGGGTCAGTCATACCAACAGGAGAGAGAGTATCATCCATGAGGATGTCTTCCAGTTTGGATGCCATTTTCGTGGGGACGCCGTAGGCAGGGTTGCTCTCAGCCCCTGTCCCCAGGTTGCTGTTGAAGCTGATCGTACCATCAGTGAGATCCAGGGTGGTCGTGCAGCTCAGGTCTGGATGGTGCTGCAGAATGTCTTGACTGCAGTTCTCAAGAACCGGTTCTTGCTTGATGATTCTATTTACCAAATCCGGAGAGCAGAGACCCGTGGATGGAATAAGGGAAAGTCCGTGAGCTCGAGCCTGCATTTCAAGCTCCTGTAACAGAAGTCAAAACCAGGCACTTAACCATGTAGAGCACTGACAATTTTTAAAAGGTAGTTAAACTGCTCCACAGGATACTATGTCGGTGGCTGTATGTCAGTATACATTCATCCAAACCAACAGAATGTGCACTACTAGAGTAAATGTAAATTAGAGATTTTTAACCAGGTGTAATGGCACAAGCCTGTAATCCCAGCACTCTGGGGGCTAAGGCAAGACAACTGCAAATTGTAGCTCAACCTGGGCAACTTAGTGAGCCTTGTCTCAAAATAAAAAATAAAAAGGGCCAGAGATGAATTTCAGTGCTAAGACCCTGAGTTCAATCCCAAGAAAAAGAAAGAAGTGAAAAGAAAAAAAAAAGAAAAGATGACAAGACATGACAAAAAAAAAAAAAGAAAAGAAAGATGACAAGACACGACGAGAGAGAGAGAAAGAAAGCTCAAGCTTCACTGCGTGCAGAGTAGACCTCAGGCACTTTCTGCAGCTTCCACTCGTTTTTACTGGGAATCTTAAATCACCCCAACTAAGGTCTATTAAGTCAGATGTTGAGAAGGAGAACAATAAATTCCCAAAGTTAAACCTTGTTACTCTTTACAATTAATAAACTCTGTATTTCCTAAGCTACAGGTACCACTGGTAGCATATGAACATTGTGTGGTTATGGGTTTTATTATATATTAAATGTCAGGAATGGATTTTCACAGATATTAATATTCAAAATGAGGCTAACTTGAAAAAACATTTTAAAAAATTAAAATAGGAGCTGATAAAACCTATTAGGGAAGTAGAAATACAGTGTCATGGTCCCTAAACTACATTGAGTAGCAACAAAGGGTACTGAAATGAACTCAGGTTCCTGCAACTGTTTTGGGATTCAAGAGAAATGACCAAAGAATGACCAAAATCCAGATCATTCCCAGTTTCAGTGTTGGACTCTGCCACATGCTTTTCAGTCACATCAAGTAGAGCTTTGGGTGCTCTGTGTGGACATCTGCATAGACGAGGAGAAAGGTGGTCCTCTCCGATCAGACCCGATCCCAAGGTCTGCAGGAGTTGTGCAGGGCCCCGCAGACACACCCACTGCATTAGTGAGTCCTGTGGTTAGTCAAAACTAAATAAAAATGCTATTTTTCTTTTTTTGTTTTTTAATGTTTTATTTTTTTGAAAGGGCAACTAAGCTGTTAAGACCTAAATATTCAGTAAGTTGTTGGAACCTAAAAGAAACAGTAGACATTTTCTTTTGGTCAAGGGTGCAGTGAGAAAGTTACTGAGACCCTGCAGGAAAAAGTGTAGATGGTGCTGGCAGAAGTGGTATAGTCTCCACACACCTTACCACAGTTCTAGAAATATCATTTAATCTATTTCACTGGCAAAGAAAACCTATTTTTTAATTCAACAATTAAGTTCTCATTTATAAAATGACGGTTTTCAGGCTACACTCTCTTCACATACCTTTTTATTATGATCCCCAGTGTGTATATATTGAAATCCTATCTCTCAGGACCTTGAAATGTGACTGTACTGGTGACAGGATCTTTAAGAGGGATTGAAGGTAAATGAGGTGATATAAGTAGAACTCACCCTAAGAGGACTGGTATTCTTATCAGAAGAAGAGATGGGGACACTGACACAGAAGGGCAACCACGTGGAGAAACAGGAACAGCCATCTGCAAGCCAAGAAGGGGCCTCAGAAGGAAACAGCCCTGCATCCTAGACTTCCAGAATTCTAAGAAAATAACTTCCCACCGTTTAAACCACCTAGCTGGTGCACCTTGTTGCAGCAACACTAGCTGATGAATAAATTCCCCAAGTGTCAGTGACCTGGGACCCCATCTCAAAATGCCTTCAAAGCCAGACATGGTGCATGTGCCTACAATCCTCGCACTCAGAGGATGACACAGGAGGACCAAAAGTTTGAGCCCAAGGGCTGGGGGTTTAGCTCAGCAGCATAAATGCCTGCCTGGCAAGCACAAGGCCATGAGTTTGATCCCCAGTACAAAAAAAACAAAAAAACGAAAAAACAGTTTGAGCCCAGCTGGAACAACTCAGTGACCCTGTCTCAAAACTGGCCTGGGGATACAGCTCAGAGGGAAGGTCCTCATTTAGTCTCTATTACTAGAAAACAACAACAACAAAAACCAAAAACCCTTGGATGGCTCTTTTTTACTTTCTGACTATCCATTGAAACTCCTAAAATAAACCCAGATGATTCTCAGAAAGTATTCTGCTTCCACATTCCTATGTCATCCTATCTTTCTGATACAATAATATATAAAAATGGAATATAAATCTGAAACAATCCATGTGGCTTCATCAGGGGGAAGTTATACTTAACCTTTGACCATGATCTTAGAAACACCTGTGTTTGAAAAAAAAATCATGATTCAGTCTATTTTAACACTGGTGGGTCCACTTGATTCTTTTTTGAAACCAAGACAAGAGATGGGAGCTGGAGATGTCACAGGAGTGTCTGCATGTTCCTTTACACAATTCCCAGAAACACAAGTCTCTCCAGGCAACACTTCAAACCCCTGGGCTAGTTAATAAAATGGCAGTTCCACTGATAATAAGGCTTCATGCTCTGCCTTCTGTGAAAATTTCTGCATGCATCAGTTGGATTGAAAATGAAAGGAAGCCTGCAGGCCCAAGCTACAAACATGGGCTCTTGTAAATCCACACCAACATGCTAATAAGAGCAGCACCTCCAGACATGTAGTTTGTTTTTTTAATAAATACATACACAATAAGTAAGTAAAGTTGGATTGAGAGAAGCAAAATTCCACTCTATTCCTTTATTGTTTAATTAAAAATGTTTATCAACTGACTAAAGTGATTATTTAGATTTCTAAATAAGGTGGTAAATCTCATCTGGCACACTCTGGTTTCAAAACTACATGCCAGATCTTTTCTAATTCACACTATCTTCTACTATATGCTAAAGTTCTAATGATTGGCCCACAGTCACTGGAAGAAAAACCAAGATATTGCCATCAATAGAATTTTCAATGCATATATTTCATAATATTCATATCTCATAAATATACATGTTCTTGAGACCTTGAAATGAAACAAACCTAGCTTCTCTTTCAAAATAGTTGATCCATTTTAATATTTTTATAAAGAAATAACGTAAATCTTAAAATATAATTAGCTTTTATAAATGGGTATACATTGCCCAGGCTTGGTGATGTATTCCTGTAATTGCACCCTGGGTTACATATTTCCAGGGATGCATGAACTACATAGTGAGATTCTGTTTCATGCCCCCTTCACAAAAGAGACAGGGACAGAGACAGAGACAGAGACAAAGAGACAGAGAAAATGAGAACCAAGTAAAATACTAGAAATTAAATATCTACAATAATTTACTAGAGAGATGAAACAAACACACAACAACAAAACCAATAAAAATCAAAGAAAGTGGTAATGGGGAGGGAAGGAAAGATTTCCAAATTATATACAACTTCTACTTCACTACCCAGATTCTACATCCAGCCCTAGAGAAGAGCTGCCTTTAGTCTTTCCCTCAAAGGCTGAAAATGGCTGGAGTGAATGTTACACATGACATCTTGAAATGTGAACTGCTGGTGAGTAGTCAGAAGGAGGGAGACCTTGATTAGAGTGAAGTCCTCTGCGAGTTCAATGTTAGGGATGAGCACCTCCAGCTGACACATGATGGACTCTAAAATGTCATACTTTGCATAACTTCCAAAAAGTAACTTTATAAGTAGCTGTCTTGGGAACCTGAAAAGTAAACCTTACTCTACAGCAAAATCTAGTAAAGGATGCCCATCTACTCATGGAGAAGAGCCAGTGTTACTGACTGTCACAGGCAGTTTGTGGTCAAGATCAGCAAGTAAGTGAAAACATCCTATGGAACTTGGGTGACAGGATGGAAGATCACAAGTTTGGCCCAGCCTGGCTGATTTAGCAACTTAGACCCTGTTTCTAAATAATCTTTTTTAAAAGATTGGGCATATAGCTCAGTGCAAAGACTCTGGGCTCAGTCCCACATACCACAAACAACTATAACAACAACAATGGCAACAACACCACGCATGCAAGCCACTTTGATCAATGACACAGAGTTGAATCTTGAGGACAGCTTCCGAACAGATTTTGTCTTCAAATGCAGCCTGAAAGACAAGTGCCAGAGAGAACCCAGGAATCAAAAGAAAAGAAAGATCCTTCCCTACTTCTTGGCTCCACTGATAGTATGTTCCTTGGACACAAATGGTAGTGTACAGGTAGACCATTTAATATTTTCCCCCTAAGAGGATAAGTCTAAGATATACATGGCATAATTTCAGTACATTCAACTACTTCCAAGAATTATAAACTTTTTATATGATTTTCTTGAGTGTCCTCTATAAACTTCAGTTTGATTCCTTCCACCCAACTAAGGCATCTTTTTAATTTAACATGTACAGTCAATGCTTAATATTTATGGTAGCTATGGCCTCTAAAGTGACTAAAAACATTGAATTAGTGAATATAGAGTTACTATTCCTAGGGGGAAGACAGGTTAGAATCCTCTTCTGACAATATTTTCATCAACTGATCAATACACAATCTTGATCCAGGTATGTTTCTGTGTAAGGAGCCTTATATTGAATACATACTGTTGATCCGTTCGTACTGAACTCAGGGCTAGCAGTACTGTAAGATGTACCTGAAGAAAGTGTACATACCACCTGCCTTGTCTCTGAAGGTGCATGACAGCATTCTTGTGATTACCAGACAGCACTTTACAATTGCATTTGGGGCCTGTTTGATACAGCAAAGTCACCAACACAAAGCCCACAAATGTGGAGAACATGACATTTAGCAAGCCAAACCATAACGTGTTAATGGCATAAGAGCTGAAACCAGAAGGCTGGCCATTGATTTCAAGTTGGCTTGTTAGACTTCCACTCGGAGCCAGCACCATGGGCAACTCGGATTCACCACTCTGCACACATCCAAGAACGACTGAGAAAAGTGCCACCAATATTAACTGGGGGGGCCCACCCATACATTTTTCTAAGTAGGCAAATTCACAAATATGGAATCTGTCAAGAGCACAGATCACCAGCAATAGGATCATGTAAGTCAACTCTCTGATGGCTCATTAGATCCTTCCTTGTCCCATCTTAAAGCCAGCAATATGCTTGCAATACTCATTACTCAGAGGGTACCTGTATTCTGAGCAGCAGGTGCCGGTTGGCATGCTCCAGTTTCTTCTGTCGGTTTTCAAGTTCTTTTGCACGTTGCTGCTCCCGTTGCAACTTTCGGATATAGTCCACAGATGCCTTTAAAATGGTTCCTTTGTTCCAGCGCATGTCACTGATGCAGAAGGAATAAAACAGACCTCTGTAAGATTTGAGGCTCAATGAAAATTCAGTATTCAAAGCATTGAATTTCATCAGATGTAATAATAACTGCACAGAAATAATTACTACAATCATTATACAAGTGCCCTGGGCTGGACATTGTCTATCCATTCTATACACATAGTCTTACTTAATCCAGGAAAGAACTTTGTTAATGTAGGACATGGTGCAAAGGTTCAGAGACAGTTCAACCTGTCCTAGGTCACACAGCTATCTTAAGGTGGAAACAGGACTTAATTACAAGAGCAATATTCTTAATTATAAGACTTAATTACAAGAGCAATATTCTTAAATACTCTAGTAAGTAAGTCCAAGTTTCTAGGACTACAAAAGTTTACTCATTTGGACAGAATAAGCAATGGTAAAAAGAGATCCCACTGCTTGATTGTGGCATGTTCAGATTTTTATCACAAATCATCATGAACAGGTTCTCTTACCTCCCTCTGTATTTGTGGCTTCATATACATGATGATGCTACACTTATGTAAGCAGCTGTATATGTGTGTTATTGGCATCAAAAGGCGCACTTTATATGAATATACTCTGAGAAGTCCAGAACACAGTGTAAATAACAGAGCAAGTGCATTAAGTGAACAACACAATGTTTATAGCAGGGATCTTTTCATAGCACTTACTATGTGTCAGGCACGTTTTGAAGAATTTTATAACTCATTCACTCGGACCTCAATGGATAGGTACTAATATGATCCAATTTTAATGAATGGAAACTAACACACACAGAGGTTAAGAGTTTCCCCAAGGCTACAGAGCCAGGTGGTGGCAGAGCTAGGAAGCCTAGAGAACCTGGGTCCAGGCTTTTCTCTTCTAAATCATGACACCACTCTTCTTGGTGAGTCCTCAAAGCAACTAGACTCCTTGGGAATATTCTCATGCCCCCTTTTCAACAGACAAGAAAAATGAAGCCCAGAACACAAGTAACTTCTCTAAAGTCAAACACTAGCAAGAGATGGTTTTGTAATTCCAGCCTAGGCAGCCAGAACTTGGTGTCTCTTGGTCCTTGTGTAGTATGCCTCCAACATATTGCATATAAGACCACCATTAACATGTAGGCAAAAGCACTTTGAAGATCTTAGAGTGCTCCAGAAAAACAATAATGAGCAATCTATGTTTATGTCAAAATATATCTGTATTGCTTGAAATTATTCTGAATTCTTCCATAGACAATTTTCAACATAATGATGACAATCACAATGGAAGATAAAAACAAACAAAAAACTCCGATGGATGGAGAACCATCTACTTCATCATCTGTAAACTGCTAGGAGCAGATCAGAAATACCAGGTGCCATGTGTGAATGGTGGACCATTAAAACAAGTCCCTTTTAACTGGTCCTCTTACGGGTTAAAATAGACAAAGAACAACACAGAAGTTCTCTCAGGAGAAGGACAGGTAGGGGCCCCAAAGAATTCCCTGGCATTGATCCTGAGAGTCTCAGCACCAAAGCTGGCAAGCCAGAGAGATGTGCTGAGATGCCCAGAGAGACCACAGGGACCTCATGTTCAGGGCTAAAACCAAAGGAAGAGAAACTTTAGCAATCAGACAAAAATGTAATTATTATGACTGATATTTGACCTAGGCCAGCAAGGTGAGAAATCAGAATTGAAACCTTCAAGCAAAGCAGTCACTCAGATTTTAAGAAGTAATTATTTCAACCAGTTATCTTGAAGTTTACCACATTTTGAGACTCAATCAATTATGTTTCTGGGTTAAAAGGGTTTTCAATTTTTTCTTTGTTTCTTTTTCTTTTTTTCTTTTTTTTTTTGTACCGGGGATCAAACTCACGACTTTGCGCTTGCTAGGCAGGTATTTATGCCACTGAGTTAAATTGCCAGCCCGTCAAATTTCTTTTTTAATAATGAGAGGAGTCTTTTTTTTTATATACAGAAGCATACACAAAACCCCAGTGTAAAAAAAGAAAATCAACAAAAGCAGACTTCTCTGCTGGAAGAGAGGGCACCAGGCTGAGACACTCATCAGTTAGAATATGTCTCTATAGCAGCCCCAAGGCACATTCTGGAAAACCACCATACAGATTATAGTCTGTTTTATTTTAAAACAATGCCTACAATGAAAGATCATTGTCAGTTTAGATTATAAACACCTAAGTATTCTAATATAATGCAGCAAGAAGATATGCAAATCCAGGCTTTCACTGCAGCCCCACAATTCCATAATATGTTACTAAAGAGATTCTCGCATGCTACAGTTTAAAAGAATATGCTAAAAAGTGAAAGCTGATAAAGAACAGGAAAATAGGAATTCAATTTCAACTATCATGCAAGATTGACTATAGGAAATGAAGGTCACAGCCCTTTAGTAGGATAAATTTGTGCTGCAGAACTGAGAATTTGGATGTTTCCAGTTTGCAAAATGCCTGTCTTTGAAACCTAGAAAAGCCAGATGTTGAAGATGGAAATTGTGCTTGCACATTCATCAAAACCACCTCACAATAAGTAATAGTTTTATTTTATTTTGCTACAAATTCCCTGACAATAATGTGAATAGCAAATTTAATAAGCCTTGCATGAATAATGCTTGATTGCATCTTTACATTTTATTAGATGGCTAAAAGGTCATATTCAAAGGCTAATTTCAGAGAGTGCCTGTGGAGGTCATTAAAATGTATACATCCCCTCTCCCCCACTTCAAATGGACCAACTTCTAATGGATAAAGATTGTGTATTTGTTGTCCTATCTGATGACATTGCAGGTAACTATGAAGCAGTGGGAAAAAATTATCTTTATAGCTGCTATCTCTAAGAGGAGGGATACAGGGAAACTAAAGGCTGAAGCCCAAATTAGCTGACTTGTACTTAACAAGAAGATTAATAATTTCCTTTATTTCCTAGATTGGGAAAACATAAAGAATGTGCAAGTTTTCATTTAAAAAATTGACCTTTTGTCTGTTGAATATCAATGAACTTGAAGTTTCCAAATTGTTCATCAGTGCCCAGAGATATTGTTACAAAGCAAAGAGTACACAGTCCACAAACCTAAATCTTGTACTGTGTGAATGCTGAAGAATGTTTTTAATAGCTAGGAATTTGTTTGCCAAGGAATCTCTGATTTCAGAAAGCCCATTTCCTCACATTCAAAGCTAACCATCTAATGTCCAGCAATCCTTTTGAACAATTCAGTGCATTTCTCTTGAAATTTTAGTTGGATGAAACTAACCAAGAGAAAGTTTTAAAAAGTAGTTAGAAAAAAATAACCAAAGAGAGAAAAGGGATTTCTTAACTCCAGTTTTTATAACTACATTTTTCGTAACATATGAGAAAACATGAAGGTGCAAAAAATATATGATGCAGATTAACATGCAATTGTACTCACGGATCATTTGACTTGGGAATCAAAGTACCTAGTTCTTTAATGCGGTCATTTATGTTAAATCTTCTTCTTCGTTCGACTTTGAGAAAAGAGCACAGGAAAGGGCCATTAGTAACAGCACCACATGTGCATCTAGCATATCTCATTAAAGGCATGTGCACGTGAACTTCACCAGGTCAGAGCAATGTAAATCTGAACCTATTTTTTCCCCAGTTCTTACTGTGTATTTGGTATTGTGGTTAAAGCATTTTTTAAAATGAGCTATCTTTGTAGAGAACTTTGTCATTTACAAAGTCCTTAGATACACAATTTTTCATCTGATACAGTAATGACTCTGAAATCAGATTTCCTGTCCTCAGTTACAAATGACAAAACTGCTTTGGAGATATCAAGAACTTGCTGAGGGCAGCCAGCAAAGTAGTAAGCAGCCTGGACTGAAGTCTAAAACTATGAAGAAGGACAGGTAGTGAACTCTTTTGCTTTGTTGGCCAAGCACCAACACAGAGGGTATTATTATGTAGATACTTACACGATTAAGACAGAAAAAAACTTCCAATATATTTTTTGACAAAATTCAAAATATATGAATTGTTTTATAATGCAAACCAAAAGTAATGAAAAGTATCCAAATTACTTATGATGCTGAAATTTGAATATTATACAATTTTCATATCGCAAATATCACTCTTGGTTTCCAGCCTCCATTGCTACCTAAGAAACAGTAACATCATCTCTTGCCTGGATTGCTATAATCCTCCTCACTCACATCCCTGCTTCACCCAAGCCCAGTGCTCCCTGTCTCTTTGGGGTCTCAAGAATACAGCAGCTAGTGAGATCCTGTTAAAACGAAAGTCAGGGCACATGGATCCTTTACTCAAAACCCTCCAATCAGTTCTCATTTCATCTAGACAAAGCCAAGTCCTCAAGGACCACACAGGCTCCCAGCCTTCTGTGAGTGACTGTATTTCCCACTGCAATTCATTTTAGACACATTCTTCCTCTAGATATCTGAGGGGCTCTGCCCTTCCCACCCTCAGGTAATAACTCAAATTTACCTACGAGAACCCTCCTATTTAAAACTGACTCACCCCTCCTCCCAAGCCCATCCTGCCACTGTGTCCTCTGGGCTGTCCTCTGTCTCTTCATAGAAATTTCAACTACTTAATTCACACATTTCATATATTTTACTTATTGTGATCATTTTCTGTTGCATTCTAGGCAACTGTATATGGTTGCCACAAGTAAGTGTTAAAGACTGCTACATTTAACGTGGAATTCTATTACAGCTGATTCTGCATCTATGTTTTCACAACAGGACATTACTGACATCTTTCACCACCAACATCTACTTGTACCACATTTTATTATTACTGCAGGGACATTCTTCTCCAATTATTTATTACGAAAGTCATATAAGCTTGTAAATCATTTCAAAAACTACCAACATGTATAAAGGAAAAAGGAAAAGTCAACTCTTTACACTATCCAACATCTATGTGTTTGGAAAAATTGTCACTTATAAGTGTGCTTTGTAGATCTTCACCCACACACTTACACATCCACATAAACACATGCACAAAGCATATCCCTCTAAAGGGTGGCCCTTGTATACGATGGGATGATACATCTATTATTCTGCCTCTCACTCAGAAATATACAGTTGATTCCTAGCTCAAACATAAGCTCCAAAGAATAGGAAACCCATATGTATGACACACTTCTGTAGAAAATACCCTGTAAAAACGCAGTCTCAATAAACAGTAATGTCAGAATAAATGAGAGAATAAATGCATTCATATGCACATTTCAGCAAGTATTGTTACAGGACAAATTCTTAAATGAGGGAGGGAGAGCTAGGCCAAGGGGCAATCCAACTCTGAATATAAATTTCCAATGGCTAGAAGAGACTTAAAGATTGTTTTATAATCTTCAGTTTGTGCTGGTCATTTTTGTCGTATAATAACCCTGAACTTCAGAGCTTAGGTTTCCATAGTAAATGCTGCCTTTGACAAGATGCATCTCAGTTAAGTGAAGATTTGGGTAATACCTGAGTTTCTTATTCTTGAGGTGTTTTAAAAGAGAAAGTAAGACTAAAATTATTGAGAAGTAGGGGAAACCCTGAAGATTAGTCCATCTTTTGGTGAAAACATGTGGAGACTGGAATACTAGTAAAAGTGAAAACTAATGTCCTCTGTACCTAGCAAGTCCATTTCTCAAGAGCTGTCCTAGAGAAACAATCCTCCTGGCACAAAATAGCAGGTATGAGATGCTGGTTGTGACAGTGTTTATCACTGAAAAAAGTAGAAATAGCATAAACACAGAGAAGTGGAGAAACTACAAAATGTTAAAAACAGTTACAATACACAGTACTATGCAATACCTTTTAAAAAGTAGATCTAGGATTCTAACAGTAAGAGATCTTTAGAACCATTGTTCAGTTAAAAAAAAGAAAGCAGCAACAGAATCTATGTGTTCTATGTTAACACACACAAAACTTTTTAATTTTCACATGTGCACACGTGCACAGCTGTGTGTCTGTATTCTTAAATACACAGAAAACATCGAGAAGAACATCACACTGAAACAAACAGTGCTTATGCCTGGGGATTAAAGAAGAACCTGGCCCTATTCCTTTTTTTTTTTTTTTAATAAAGAACAAGTGTTTATATAGGACTCTGCTATATTCTAATAATAAATTTAGGAATAAAGAACATGAGATTATGAGATGAGAAATTCACAAACTATTTCTTTCCTCTAAATTTCATCCCTATTTTTACTGTGCAGCCTCTTTTACTTGTATGGATGTACATAAAATATAAATTTGCGTTCACAGGACAGGATTAATGATTTAATTAAAAGTAAATTAAATAAGTAGATATTTTAGATGTTATAGAACTTTTTAAAATGATAAATAATATTAGAAATTTGGGGTCTATCTAACCCATTTTCTCCCTTTCAGAGCTGTTTCTTTCTCTCTGTGTTTTTTTTTTGTTTTTTTTTTTTTTCCTTTTAAATCTCACTGGAAATGATGATCTCAAAACCCCCTTTGGTAAGAAGTTCCAGTGTGAGCAACACTCATAATTGGGTAGTTAGGGATCAAATCCACCTCTCAAGAAAAAAAAAAAAAAAAAAAAACTTCACTACTAAAAATAAGATAAAAAAAGAAGAAACTTCAGAAATTTTAAATAATTTTATGCACAAAAAACAGTTTGATTTGAACTAAAATGTGTATCTTAGTTTCTCTGACATACAACTTTCTTCCAGAAAGTATCTAACAACTACAGAGTTCAATTTCCCCCCAATATATCTGAAACACTTTTTGCTATGTGAAAGAATATCAATTTCAATATCACATGTCATAAACATAAATAAAACCAACTCACTCAAGTTGTGATTGTCCTTTTTTTGCCTCTCCTTAGCCAGGGCTCTCGCTTCTGACTCTGTGGGAAAAATACACGCTGTGCACGTGAATGAAGTAATTAGAAATTAGAACTGTAAAATCGATACAGCAATGTAAACTATAAAGCATCTCATTTTCTAAACATATGGAAGCTTCTGACTGGATTCTAGGTAAAACTATGTTTTTTTAAAACTATTATATCTTTTTAAAAACTTGCACATTTTCAGAAACAACATATGTCAAATAGATGCAATAACTTAGTTCCCACAAATTGGTAAAAGACCAGTGTAACAATAATCCACTGTGTACTATAAACACATTATTCCAGTGTTAATAATAATAATACAAATTACTAAAAAACTAAGAAATTTGCGGTTGATACTTTATTATCAAGAGTCAAATTCTTTCTCAGACAAATGACTTTTCAGTTATTTTTTGTGATACCTTTGTAAAATACTGACATCAAAACTGAGTAGACAAGCTCCTACACAGATCTCCATGGTTTCTGACTGGTTCCTAGAAATGAATCCATTTTTTCAGAACTTGAAAGCAGATTCTGTTAGAATCTGCAAGAACAAAATCATTTAATGACTCTTGGAAGAAACTATTTACTAGTTTGTTGAGCCCCGAAAATATAAATAGGAATAGGGTGCAGAGGCATTTCCTGGCAATTCCACTTGGTAAGTTCTATTCTCATAGTAACTTTTATGAGATCTGTCCTATGTGATTACTTTTTACTTTACAATGAACAAGGCACAAAACAACAAAGTATCTTGCTTTATCAATACTGGTATTCAAAAAGCTCATCTTCCCACCTACCCTCCTTGCTTCTTTCCCTTTCTCCCTCCCTCCCTTTCTCCCTCTCTCTCTCTCTTTCCCTCTCCTTCACACATTCTCATTCTCTCTCTCTCTGTCTCTCTCTGTCTCTCTCTCTCTCTCTCTCTCTCTCTCTCTCTCTCTCTCTCTCTCTCTTTCTCTCATGGTCCTGGGGATTGAACCTTTGCACTGAGCTATATTCCGAGTCACTAAATTGCCCAGGCTGGGGTCCCACTTGCAATTCTCCTGCCTCAGTCTCCTGGGGTGCCGGGATTACAAGTATGCTGGGATTACTTTTTTAGAAGTTCTATCTGAACTATTAAACTACCATAATTTACAACTTTATCTCAAAATAGAAACACTTTAGCATGATTTATAGCTACTGTCACATATATGTATTTAGTTAGCATTATTATACATGTATGTATACACTGTCAGTCATGTAGCACATTATGACATTTCAATCAACAGCAGGCTGCAGGTAGGATGGTAGTCTCATGAGAGTGTGTCATCTAGCAACACTGTAATCATCTTAAGTGTAAGTACATCTATGATACTCACATAACGACAAGATCATCTGAAAACACCTTTCTCAGATTATGACTGTACTATATACACATATGTATGTAGGTAGGTAAAACGCAGAAGCTGAATTTTTTGAATTGTGAAAGGCAATCCAAATTATTTCTACCCTATTTTCTTTTTTATTCACATATTATGACAGGACACTTAATTCCACTGTGCCTCTACAGTGATTCTTAGTATATTTGTTTGTGTTGTCTTATATTTTTCCTTTGCAACAGGCTTTCTATTTAATTAACTTTTCTTCTTAATTAACTCAAATTAATGATTTTTTTAAAATGTCTTTTTTCTGTCACCATTTTCTGAAACTGATTTTTGGAAACCCAGGTTTGAATAGGATGGAAATGATTTGCAGCAAGTCTATATCCCATGTTCTCAAACCATTTCCCCCCAATCCTATAGGATGCAAGGCCAGATAATCAAGAGAGGAGAAGGGCGATAAAATTTACCATGGTAGAAGTCCAGTCCCAGGACAATTTCTGCCATGTTTTAGTGGCCAAAAGCCTTCCCTGAAGCAGTAAGCAAACTGGAAAAATGGGTAACTTCATTCTTTCCACAAGAACGAATAATTCTAAATTGGTCATTATGGTGCATGCCTATAATCCCAGCCCTCCGGGAGACTGAGGCAAGGGGAATGCAAAGTCAAGCCTAGCCTGGACCACTAACAACCTAGAGAGGCCCAGTGTCAAAATAAAAAATGGGCTGGGAATACAGCTCTGTGCAAACGCTCTGGGTTCAATCCCTAGTGCTGTCTGTTTTATAATTCTTTTGGGAGGGTACATAAAAGGTATGTGAAGATGTAAGAAATGCATTTAACCTATCTTTGCTGTAGGAGTAAGCATAGGTCAAAGGAAAATTCAACCCAGTGCCCTCAAATACTCAGTGAGTTTCTGGCTGGGCAAGTCATGGGGAACATCAGGTCGGCAAAGACATTCACAGATGAAAGTATCCCCTGCTACTCCCACCTAATGGGGACAGTAGTCACAGACACAGTGACTATGGACATGTAGCAATGGTGGCCCTAACTCCCAGCATCTCAGGAAACCAAGACTTTCAAGTATTAAAACTTCCATCTTAAAATACTGTACAATGTTTTAGTGACTGCAGATACCTAAGAAAGCATGTCCAGGTGTCAGATCTGGGGTCGCTACTACATAGGTAACTCTGCCTAAGGAGGAAGGGAATGGGAAACCAGCAGGGCACATCTGCTAGGTATTTACCTGTGAGCTCCCTTTTTATGTTGGGCAGGTTGGCGGGGCATGAGTTGCTGATGGTCAGGCCTGGGGGCGGCAGGCCTTGGTTGCTGTAAAGGTCAATCAAGTTTCCAGAGACAGGTAACTAGAGAGAGAGAAAGGAACAGGAGCTGAAATGAACCACTGGATACTTCCCAAGTTTTCCAGATAAAATCCACATCCTATTCTAAGTTTTGTTTAAGGAAAATGATTTTCTACAAAGAGTTACTGTTTTTTCAAAAAAATGGGAAAATATGAGCTACTTTCTGTGAGAATTACATGGCCTTCTTAGCAAAGGACAGAGTTTCACACCCATAAAACCTATTACCTAGCTTACAGTTTTACTTTGAACATGGATACCATGGAGAATGTGGCAAATGCCTTACCTAACACAACTAGTAGCAGGCAGCAAATGTTCAGTAAATGTTAGTTATTATTGTAAAATACTGTTTATGTGGGATAACCCTTTTCACCTGAATTTCTCATCTATTTTATTCCTTCTCTCTTCTTCTCTCTTTTATAAGGAAAAATGTTTTCTTTTTGGGAAACTAATGATGTCCTTACTGCTAAAGAAAAGGTTGGTTTTTGTCAAACTGAAATTTTTCGCAACGCCACAAGAGGGAGCCACAGACTTTAATAAAAGAAGGGAAAAAAAAGTTCCATTTCAAATAAAGGAAGAACTATTTAGCCTTCTTAACCTAGTTTAAGAGGGTTTCCTCCCCTGTGGTTCTGAACTGACTGTTTTAAAGTCTTGAATTCATTTCTTCTCAACACTGACTTCCTTTACGTGACACTCATTTTCATCAGACCTCAAATTTTCTCTCTTCTCAGGTCCTGAAATAAAATTCTTAATATTAACCCTGAAGAAAAAGTTAAGAGACCTTGGCACTTCCACTGCAAACACCATTTCCAGATGAACTCAAATAATCTCTGCAACTACAATACCTAGATAATAATTTGTCATCTACCCTTCTCCCACTTGATTATACTCTAAATTGTACTCCATGTGAGAAAAGTAAATTCAGAAAGCATTTCTATGTGATTAAAACATATATCTAACAAAGACTGCCTTCAGTATACAGTTGAATACCCATTATGTGAAATGCTTGAAGATAGTGGTGGGGACTAGAAATGTTTTGGCTTTTGTGGGCGTTGTTTGTTTGTTTTTCAATTTTGGAATATCAGCATACACAGAATGAAGTAGCTTGACAACAACATCCAAATCCAAATATGAAACTCACTGTTTCACATATACTTTCTATACACACCCTGAAGATAATTTTCCCTATTTTTAGTGTACCTGCCTTTGAGCGGGATGTGAGGCCAGGTGTAGAATTCTCCACTTCTAAAGAAATACTCCCTGAACTAAACTTCCAGCTAGAGATGGGGCAGGCCAGTGTCCAGAGTAAAATACTGTCGAAAGGTTAATTTGACACTGCCTCTAATAGGATTCGGATGGACAAGAAAGACAGTCAGATATACAGAACCTGACACACTTTTCTGCCTCTAGCTGAAGGCAGCCAGCCCACTGCACACATGCCTTAAATACATACTGCACTAACTTAAAATGTCCTTGGACCACACTTCAGTGCCCTCCAGCTAAGGAACTGATAAAAGTGACTTGATTATTAGCTGTCATTTCATTAAGTGGTTCTATTTGAAACAGGTCACCTTCTCAAGGTCAACCTGCTCTCTGTATGTTTGGTTTTTTTCCTCATCCAACTTAACACAAAAGGAGAAGTGTTTACCTGTTTCAACACAGCACTGTAAAATGCCAGAAAGACCAAAGTTATAAAGTATAAGCTGCTCTATGACTTCTCATAAATCCAAAGCTTTAATCTTTATCTTTCTGGAGTTTTAGATCTCAGCAAAACTTGTGAGTGTTAATGAATCAAGAATGTAACTTGAAAATTGAAGCAAGAGCTTAAAAAGTTGTTTCTATCACTCTAGAAATGCAAATCATATATGATCTCATATGTAAATCCAATGCAAAACATGCAATTACATTATTACAATGATCTGTTAGAGTTAAGTAACAGGCAAGTAACATGAATAGCTAGCTTTAAAAATAAGCCTCTAAGTCGTAAATGAATACACTCTGAACCAATACCTAATTTCAAACTCCTCCAGGATAAGAATACATTTTCAAGCCATACTCATATATATATATATATATATATATATATATATATATATATATTCTACATATATTTAATAATTCAGAATATATATTTAAGAAAGGATTCTGGGCTTAATTTTGAGTCTCACCATGAAGAAAAGAAAACAAAAGGAAAAAAGATTCTGTGGTATCAAAACAACACCTCTGGAAGTAAAAAAAAAAAAGGTAAAGTTACCTTTGTAAAAAAGACTGTTCTGCACCTAGTGTTGTGTTTTTGCATGTTCTTTTCATTTTGTGTTTCTCTAGGAATTTGTATTGCTGACTTGTTTTGATTTGTTTCTCCCTCTAATACAGAAAGGCTAGGTATATGTGTAGAGACTTGTACATGTGTAGAACTTCTAAGTAGTTTACAAGAATGGATTATAGTTATTGTAAAGGAAAAAAAGGAAAAGAGAGTATTCTAAAGGATATAACTGCATGTATGTTTGAGTGTGTGGAATTAATAACCATGTTGCTAAAGTTTTAGTTGGATAGATGAGCAAAACTGACTGCAGTCTCACTGTTTGGATGTCCACTTTGTGGACTTTACTTTTGTAACTTGAACAACTGTATCTAACAGGAAATTATGTAATTATCAACTAGTGATTTTTTACTGGTTACTATTTTTTTTTCTGTTTTGTTTTGTTTGGTTTTTGAGATTTTGTATTGTTTCTACCCTCTTTCTGTTTCAAAATTTTTTCTTTAAATAAAAAAATTTTTAAAAAAAAGCAAGAGGAGGAAAAGAAAGTGCTCTAAAAGAGATAACTGTATGTATACTTAAGTGTGTAGGATTGATAACCATTTTACTGAGTTTTTGTTGGATCGGTGAACAGGACTGTTTGCAGCCTCACTGTTTGAATGTCCACTTTGTATGCTTTAATTTTGTAACTTGAACAATTATATCCAAGAAGACAATATATGTAATGTATCAAGTAGTGATTTCTTACTGTTTATTTTTTTGAAATTCTGTATCGTTTCTATCCTTTTTTTTGTTTTGCTTCCCCCCTCTTTAAATAAAATTTTTAAAAAAAAAAGACTTCTGGATCTTTTCTAGTTTTTATCGAGAACATCAACCTGACGGACAAGGTTTCACTTCCAGAATGCCAGCGGCAGTGTGGATGGTGAAAGCCATAGTCTAACCAGCACAGACAGAAGGGAGCCCTGCCTGCCGGGGTTGGTGATCTGAATTGAGTTCTTCAATGTTCTGCCCCACCAAAATGAATATTTTTCCAAGTAAATGATAATTTTAAAATGCTATTATTTTTTTCCTCTCTGGATGGTCCTTCTCTGAATATCAATTGTGCACTGTTAACACAAGTAAACTGGGACTTTTATTCTTTGTTTGTGATGGTACAAGAGGGCCCTTGTGTTCTCAGAATAGTTATTTCTAGACTTCAATTCCCTTAGGATAGTTTCCTCTCTTAGTGTTCCTGCCACTTTTTTTAAGTAGTTAACTTGAAATAAAGCATTTCAAAGAATTAAATAAAAGGGAGAAATGCCTACCATGAAGAACATTCAATTTAAACCTTACTGTGAGAAAAAATTAAAATGTGAATAGGCTTGGTAGCTGGATTATTTAATTCTAAGAACTAAAACATAATTTTGTCAATAATAAGAGCTGGAAACTAATTTGAAGCAAAAGCCTATCATCACTGGAATGGTTCTAAATGCTTTTTGTGGATTAATTCTTGTAACTTTTACATTAATTCTATTGTGGCAGATGTGATCATTATCTCCATTTTACATATAAGGATATGGAAGCGAAGAGGTCAAATAACTCTCCCAAAGTCCAAATTCAGGGTCTTTGCTCCTACCTCTGTTACACTATTTTTCCTCTAGTAGCAAAAATGATGCAAGTTTTATCCTAAGAAGACTATAATAAGGCAACATTAAACTTTTTGCCACATAGGAAAGCAGGAGAGAAGATGCTGGGACAGTGATGTATGAGGATGGCTATCTGGGAATGAACTCAACTCTGCCCAGGGAAGTTCTCCTGTTTGGAATCCCAGAGACAGCCTCTCTGTTCCTCAATGATCCTTTCCCTCAAGGGCTAGGTGGTCCCCTCTTGCAGATGGTAAGACCCAGGATCACAGGAAGCAGAGATTACTTTTGCAGCGGCAGCACCTCATGCAACAAGAATTTAATGCATGTTAACTTCATCTTAAAAAGAGTTCAGGAACAACCGTATGAAGGAACCACACCTCACTGCTCATGCGTACTGACTGAGGAGACACAGGTATCTTTCTAAAAGACAGAAGTCCATGGGCCATGACTACTGTACTCCTAAGTGCTGATGTGTAGAAAAGTTCTTGACAAACTGGGACCCATGTTAGAATTCAGACACTCATCATGAGGGGCACTTTACCATAGGTAGTATGTGCTATGTTATAAAGTAGGTAAAATAAATAAGTCCATTTTACAGATGAGGAAATACAGGACTTAAGCTAAATAACATTCAAGGTCACAGAATAAATGGTATGCTTTGGATTTCAACTAGGTCTGGTTGCAATTCATCAACTCCTAACTGCTGTGTTTTACTGCTTCCCTAGTGAGTTAGTGCAAGTCCTTACTGGGGGCTCCTAGAAGTATGATGCCTGATTTTTCTGTGGGGAATACGAAGGCTATGCAAGAGTAAATTGTTGTATTTAGCATTAAATTGAATTAGATGATTCCAAAGGTCCTTACACTGCAAAATCAATGAACAAAAAGTAAGGCTTTTATGAAATCATGTCAATTTAATA
Source organism: Hydrochoerus hydrochaeris (assembly GCA_004027455.1). Taxonomy (NCBI): domain Eukaryota; kingdom Metazoa; phylum Chordata; class Mammalia; order Rodentia; family Hydrochaeridae; genus Hydrochoerus; species Hydrochoerus hydrochaeris. The sequence continues at coordinate 273,406 of PVLA01001572.1, read as the reverse complement.
ATTCTCTTGAGTATGCCCAAGTACCCATTTGATACCACTGACAAAAACACTACTCTCATATCAAAGTTTTTTTGAGGTGAGAGGCCCATTGCTAATTCACGCTGCCTGGGAAGCAAAATATGGTAAACTGACCTATGTCTTTCTGTATATTTATAAACTCTGTAGTACATGCCCCCGCAAGTGTTTTGCTCATGTTCATCATAGGGTTCTAGCTGATGATAGGGTACTATCTGCATCTCATGGGATGTATCAAAGAGTTCTATAGAAGCCAACCAGAGTTTCAAAGATGGGTTAGGAAAGGAACCACAAGGAATATTTATCAGAATGGCACATCATTTGCTTCTTTCAAAATCAGGAGGTGAATTTAAGTAGGTAGAAAATAGATTACATCTCCTGGAAGAAGCTTTTTTTAAGTCAAGTAAGTGAACTTAAAGAGTTATACTATATTGGAAAAGAAAACCCTAACTTTCAAAATTCAGATTACTGAGGAGTTTAGTGTAAAGAAGGAAGGGTTACAATTATTTCTTGGTTGAGGGACTTTACTACTGGAAGTTAGTAGCTTTTTGAAAACTTTACTGTGGTAAAAACACACAACATAGAATTATTCCTTTCACCGTTTTAAGCACATAGTTTGGTAGTGTTCAGTATATGTACGTTATTGGGAAACAGACTTCAAGGATTTTTTACTTTGCAAATCTGAAAGATGATTATACCCATTAAATAACAATAGCTGTTTCCCCCTTTCCCTTCAATAGACATTAGTCTTTTAAACACCAGTTATTAAAGACTATGGTAGGTTTCCTAGCATTTTATGAAGAAACTGAAAAAGACTGGACTCCCTGCTAAGCAGGCCTGGCCCTGGCTATGTTACCCTGTGCAAAGTTAACTAGTTCAGTCTAAAACTGAGGGCAGTGATGCCATCCCAGATTGACTGAGAATTACTGCAAGGACTAAGATTTTCAAAGAAACTATAATATAAGACAAATATAAGGAATAAGGGAAAATAAGAATGCAGGCAAGGATGTAAATAATAGAGAAAAATGAATATCATATGAGAGTGCTCTAAGTAACACACAAGTTCCTAATACCCCTGATTTATCAACTAAAAGTGGAATAAGCTTTGCTGCCGAGGAAGAGTCACCTCCTCCTTGCAAAACTATATGAACTTTCCTAAGCCAATCAGAACACCACTGTGAACAGCAGAGCCCATAGAAATGCCCTTGCTAAGGTGCAGTAAGTTGAGCATCAGATGTCAGGGCTAATCAGGGGGTCCAATGTCCAAGATGAAGCACATGTGGACTCCAGGGAATACAGGGCTTTATCACACAGGGTCCTTGATGGACTCATGAAAAATTCTTAACTTCTAATGTCAAATTCACTTATCTGTGAACCTAAGATAAATGTCTATTTTATTATTAATAAATCTGTCAATAAATCAATTGTAAAAACAAAGAGTTTAAGAAAAAAGAGTACTGGAAATATTCTGACTTTCTTTAAAAAAAAAGTCATTAGTATAGTACCGTGTTTGCCATTTGTAAGGCAGGATCCATCAAGCCCAGAATTTCTTCATTATAGCTTGATTCCAGGCTAATGATGTCATCAATTACATCATCCATCTGGAAGAGAGACAGGAATAAATGAAAACAGTATAAAGCAACATTAGAAGAGACAGCCTTTGCTTCTTTCTTACCTAAACCAATAATAGCCTTCAGCTAGACTTGAAAAAGTAACTGTTCTCTTCCCACTAAGATAAAAATATTACTGAAGCCCATTAACACTAATGGGTCATGAAAATGATACCTGTGGCCAGCATCTGAGCAATTACTAGGTGCCAAGCACTACACTTAGGAATTTCCATGGGCCAATGTACTTGCCTTGACAAAAACCCTAACAAGCTAGGCACCACTATTATAGAAAGTGCAGGGGTGACACAATGAGAAGCACCTTGCCCCAAGTCACACAGTGAAGCAGAGGGTGGAGCCATGATTTCACCCATGCCCTTGAGTGCCCCTCTGAGCTGCCTTCTCTAACTAGGAAAGACCCAGGAAACTTCATCTTGAATGACAGCTACTTCTCTCTCTCTCCTTCTCTCTCTCTTCTCATGCCCTTCCCAAAGGAAGAAGCTAACTACACTCTTCAGTTCAAAGGAGTGTGTGGACAATGGCTCCCACGTCACTGGCTGGCCTACACTGCTCTCCCAGGGACTTGTAAAATAAGTGTCTCCTTGTACAGCTGCCAGTGTGCATGCTTTTTTAGTGTTGCTTTATACTCTCCAAGGAGTATACAGGACAAGATTATCATTACACTCTTGGAGCTGACAGTTCCATTAGATCAATTTTATTTCCTGAAGTACCAAAACATTAGTTAAGATAAATAAACAAGGATGATTACATGTGCACTGCAGCAGTTGCAAAGAGGTCTGTGAAAACATTTCTTTTTTTTTTTTCCTGAAGTGAAAACGTTTCTTTGTAAACACTTTACATATAGGAGTTGTCTGTGCTTGGGTCTAAAGGGTGCTTTACAGGTACATAACAACATCTCAGAACACAGAGGGACACTCCAATGTGACTTTTTACCCCTCGCATAAAGAAATGAGGCTCCAAACTCACAGGGTTGGGGTCAGAGTCCTGGTTCTCCCACTTTATAGATTAAAGTAAGGGCTTGGGATGTGGATCAGTGGTAAAGCATTTGCCTAGCATGTGTGGGGTCCTGGGTTCTACCCCCAGTACCACCAAAGAAAAAAAAGTGAATGAGATAAAAGACAAAGACTCCATTCTTTTAAGAACCTCAGGATGTCAATCTATAAAATGGGGGTTAGTAACACTGTAAGATCCACTTAGTGGATCTTGTTGAGATTTCCAAATAAACTATATAACATACCCATTGCGTCAGGAATACAGTAATCTACATAAACTAAAAGTAAAGCGTAGGTTAAGTGATCATTGAGAAGAACAATTGGCAGCCAGTTTTCACTCACTGCTGGTACATGCTTAGGTTCCATAGGTAAGTACACCGTTTTTATTTGTTTTAATAAATAAAAATTTTTAAATTGAGTTAATAAGTGGAAAAGTAGGCCAGCAATTTATGAACAACCTTTGCAAATTTTTACCTTTATTTTAGGAAAATATAATTAGGGGGGCTTAATGTGATATTTTAAAAATACTCGTTCTCTTTTGATAAAATAAATGCAAATTGATGCTGGAAATATAGAGCGTTGGAAATATTCTACACAGTAAAATAGAAAATCAAAAGGGAGAATGCTTATTGTTTTTGTATTTTCTTGTATATTTGTATCTCCCTTTTGATTTATTAGCTGTAGCATATTTAGGCATTAAATAGGATGTTATAGAAAACTTTTAATTACTTGGAAAACAGTTATGATATATTATTAAGCTAAGTTTCCAAATATATGTTCCATGAGATTCCATTTAAAAACAATTACAGATTTCACACACAGACACATCTTGGTGTTACTAACATCCTATGAAAATTGTTATCCTACAAATCTGCATAACATACACTGATGATGTTGTATAAATAAAATACACCATTTCATATTTTATCAAAATGCATATATTTTAAGTACTTTTTAGTAACTGAAAACAACTTAGAAGAAAAACCAATTTCCCTAGTGATCATTTCATTCTTAACTACTATGAAGAAAATGGCCCTGTTCATAGCATTGCCTATTTTTAAAAAATCAATGGGAGGGAAAAAAAAACCTAAAGTCATCAGGAAAGTGTGATAAGCCATAAATATAGATTCTCATTACAAAGTGTTACATCCTTGGGCTGCTGAGTCATTCAGTACCTGCATACACGACGCTCGTGAATGGGTGTTCATATTTGGGCACTCGCTCTCTGCCCTGTTTTGCTCTTCAAATTTATAAAATCCCTGCAAAAACACAAGCAAAGAAAGCCTATGGCATGGATTTGCAAATGATTTTTCAATGACACATTCACATAAGGCTGAAGGCATAGCAACAAGATGAACCAAGCTTTCAAACGAAGTACAATCTTGAACAAGAGACAGAATAATGAAGGAAGGTACTGTGTCAAGTTATCTTGCTAGATGACAAATATGGACAGAGAAAAGAAATGTTTGGTCTGGGCATAAGGGAAAGTCTTAGTTCCTCTAGTGATTAAAATCAGTGGAACTTTAAAAGTCACCTCTGGATGCACAGAAACATTTCAGAGTTCTATAAAACTATTAAAATGAAGCCAATCATCTCATAATTTGGAAATAATAGGCATTAAATCATAACTCTCTTCTCAGGTATTTCTATGCTCCACATTTTGATTTTGCAACAACTGAAGGTCTATTTGCGTCTTGTCTCCAATCCAGCCTTTACCAAAGCAGATTTAATGGGCAGCAGCACTTTTATTACAGAACTCAACATATCCGGCAATTAAACCTTTACTTCTCTGTAAAGATTCATGTGCTATATTATTTAAATCCGTCCACACACATTCCGTGCTTTTTCTTTTTTCAATCCAGGGAGAAATAAAATAAGATTCCAGACATTCACAACAAGCGGAACTTCTAAACCGCCTGTCCCACACCTTTTCTATTTTTTGCTTTTCCTTTTTCACCTCCCCTTCTCCTCTTCTCTGCATTTTCACTGCTTCCTAAACTGAAAGGCATGGAAGGGAAGAGAAGACTCAATAATGAAGCAGAAGCAAGGTGAGAAAGCTTCTGTTCAGACCAGGGCTGGTCTCCTGTCGTGTGTAACACACCCAATAATCCAGCGATGGTGACATGAGACTGGAATGTGGCAGCCACACTGGCCAACTGGGAACAGGGGCTGGTGACTGTGGACAGGAGGACAAATTAGAGTCCACAGATAAGAGCAGAAGAATATCAACAGACAGTTACTGAGTGTAAGGAAACAGGAGAGGAGAGGAGACATCAATTACCTCTTTATCACAGTTGGAGTTAAGTGTGAGCATAGCCATGGGGCTGTTGGGCGCGCTGCTCCCCGGCACCGGTGGCATGACATGATCGCCAGGCTGGTTTGGACATGGCAAGCTCAGGACTTGGTTGGCATGTTTATTTGCTAAAGTGGTAGAAAGGTACTGCTTTACCTGCTGCCTTTGGGCTTGCTGTATGTGGTACTTGGTAGGGTTTTCAAGGTGGGTCTGCACCTGAACATAGCCACAGAGGGAAAAGAAGACAGTGTGGTTATTTTTGCACATTGGATGGTTCTTTTTTCAGGTATAAAATTTGATACGGATTAGTCCACCAGCAGAATAAACTCCCTTTTAGGTACCAGGAGTGGTGCTAATTGAGTCTGGTATTACTAAAAAGTTTCAAGTCTAACTTGGGATTTGGGGTAATGCTTTGCTCTACTTTATTTCTCTGCAATTAGCTATACAACTCTTTCAAACCTTGTGACCTTCTTCTCATGTCTAATCATTAAAAGTTTATAGCGATCTGTAGGGCAAAAATGTCCCCAACACACCTGAAAGGGTTTAGGAGGATAGGAACAACAATCTCCACGACACATAACTCGGTTTGTCTCACTTTGCTTCACAAACAGAATGGCTTTATGTAAAAATGCATGCACACACACACACTAAAAAATTCATTACAAACCAACTGTAAAACGGTTGTAGAAAATAAACAGAAATATTTTCAGGGTTAAATCAACTAGCTGTGGATTAATTCCTCTCCCTTTCATTTGAACATTATTATTCAACATTTTAATTACTAAAGAACTCAACGGAAAAAGCAACTCCACATTAAGCAGTTTCCTTCAAACATAAAACACTTATATGTATGTGTTTTGAAAGCAATAGCTGTTAATAAGCCACCAGGATAATTTTTCCTCTTTTCTTATAAACATTAACATAGAGTTAAATGTTTTTTCAAAGCCAATAACATTCAATTTAAAGTCATTTTTCCTTGATAAACATAATTTAATCTTATGAGCTATGAACAGGAACTGTTGGAGAGAGCACAGACACACGTTTGGAAATAAATTCTAATATTTCTTTTATTCAAATTTATATTGAATTATTTACAGTACTAGATAATAATAAGCATTAAACGAGATTTGCACTTATAGAAAACAGCGTGCTAATTATCATAACACTAAAAAGGTGAATTCAACAATTCACTGCATTAGATTTCAGAAACCAAATATGAATAAGAATAAAGCTCACCTGATAGTGATTATATTCTAGCATTTCCAGCATAATAACGTTTATGGTAGCCCCAGTGCAACGAGAAACTGTAGACTATTTCTCCCTCTACTTTCTGTAATTCCAATTTGCAGACTGGCTGGCATGGAGAAGGCACTATAAACAAGGTATCCCGAGACACCACCGGAAACTTTATCACAGCAGCTCTGCTTATAATAACCTAAGCTAATTAGTTATGCATGTAAAAATCTCATTCTCACAAGGGGCTGTTTTTTTTTTTGGAGTCCTACGACTTTGGTCTTAAATATTGGTATCAATTTTTCACCCTGGCTTGACGTCATGCTTTTTTTCATAAATATAAAAGAACCTTTTTAAGGGATGAGCTATCACAGTCAAACTCACTGTCAGATCAAGGCCAATTCACTATTCATCTTTAGTTCCAGTAGTATTAATAGACAATGGTATTTTTCTTTCAGCAATAGGTTAAGAGCTGTATGCCCCCTTTGGAGGAAACATTCCCTAAAAGCTACTGCTACACATGAGACTTTTCTAATGGCTAACTAACTGCCACTTTCGACTGCAAGAGGACTATCCTTAAGTTGGCAGATACCCTATGCTTAACTTTCAAGCTCATCAGCCTCAATTTGCAACCGGGTCTCCATATGCACCTTATTCTTAGGTAATTTGATATCAACCTTGCATCAGGAAGAGGGGGTGCTATCCTAAATACAACAGGAAACACCACACACACAGAAAGAGAGAGTGAGGAAAGGAAGGAGGGAGGGAGAGAGGGAAGGGATATATATGCAATATAGAAAACAGGAAATATCTTCGAAATTAACTTTCAAATTAGGAAGAATGGAAATTTTAAAATATAATTCTTGACACTGGAGAAAAGAATATTATGCACAATTGATACAGATATAATTATTTATTACTCCATTTTTACTATTATGTGTTAAGCACTGTAAATTGTGAGTAAACAAAAAGCAGATAATTTCCAACTTTCTAAAGTCAAAAGATGAGGCAAACAAAGAAATATATTTTAAAATATGATAAAGGCTTGTCACTGTTGAAATGGGGAGGCAATATTTTATGAACAAAAAATTGAAATTCATTATTTTGTCTAAATTCTAAGGATAATAAAGTTCAGGATGACCATCTCAAATTGCTTCAAATGTCTGACGCAACATGCAAAGAGGTTCACAAAGACATAGTAAGCTTTATAAAGGGTCCAGACATGATAATGATGAGGACAATAGACATTACTAAAATAAACATAAAATGAGGGCAAGGAGCATAATGTGCTTATTTCACTATTACACTTAGAAAGGAAAGGACTACACATTTAAAAATAAATGTTAATTCACTGTCAGATTCTTCTCTTTTAATGAATCAGAGTTCCATGCTTTTGTAAGGAGAAAAGCAACTTGCTTTTTACCTGGCACTGTTACTGAGGTCTTTACTACATCTGGGTTTGAGTAAGCCAACTAGAGTGCATTTTGCTCTTTTACTGTCAGTGCCTTTTTAGTTTTCAAATGAATTAAGACGATTTATAAACACTATGCAGTAGGCAGAGCATCTCTCAATATTTCCTACCCAAACAGCCAGCATAAATGAGGGACATGCCTGCAGGGTAAGGTAACAGGGAGCAGTGAGGACTGTGGAAAAGTAAAAGACATACACCTCATTTAAAAGGAGCAACAGATACAACTGAAGCTCACATCAGCTGTGTGGGTATTCCAGGCCAGTAGACCAGTCCAGCTAGATTCCTGTTTTTAAGGGCAGCTGGCAAAATGAATTTCCTCTTTAAAGTCAATCCTTTAAACTAAAAAAATACCCAGTGGTATTACCGTCCACAGAGTGTAAAACCCATCAAACATATCCGGGGTTGGAATCAACTCACAGATTGTAAGCTTGTCTTCCTATTTTGTATTGTTCAGAAGGACAATTTTTCTCATTGATATACTCTGGGTGAAGAGGAGATCTTCCGCTTCTGAGAAGTTAAGTGCCCAAACCCAGGTATGTCCTGGTGCTTCTCTGAAAGACCATGTGCCTGATGACACAGGAGTTAAGAACTCAAAACCTGGGTTCCAGTTCTGATTTGCGATTATTACACTTGTGACTTTACACAAAAGTCACAAACTTCTCCATACCTACATGTCTTCCTGTGCTCATTGAGATTAATATACTTGCTTCATAGGTACATTTTCTGCATTAAATGAGGGTACATAAAATACCTAAACCAGTATCCGTCAAAAATGTTTGTCTTAGGATCCTTTTAAAGTCTTCAAGTTTATTCTATTTATGCAGATTTTATGCCTCAGCATTAACCTTACTAAGGTTAAAACTGAAAATGTTTGATAGTGTGCTAGCATATATCTCCTTAAACATTAGAATGATGACATCTAAACACATCATAAAATCTTTGGAAAACTGTACTGTGTACTCATGAGATGAAACTGAAAAGCAAGACATCTTTGTATTATTCTGCAAACAGTTTTGACCTGGCAAAACCTCTGCAAGCGTATTGAAGACCTACAGGCTATCAGATTACACTCAAAGACACATCCACCTAGCACATGGTGAGCCTTCTAGCTCCCTCTCTGCGCTGGGCCTGTCATGTACTCCTGTGAAGAGGTGGTTTGTTGCATAACCTCTGTGTGTACTGCTTCTCTCAACCAGGAGCTGGAGAAAGACCCATAACTGCCCACCCTCCCTCATAGCATCATTATGAGGTTCTATAGCACTTCTACAATTTAAAAGTCATATTAATGCAATATATATTAAATAATCCACATTTGTGGCCTTTTCATACATGGCTTCATTTTAATTTTGAAATAGCCAATCAAGGAAAGTATGCAAATGAAAACATATATAGCATTAAAAAAGACAAACCTTTTTATGATTTCCTGAAATTTGCTCATATTTTTTAACCTTTAAACAAACCATCCATGTTAAAGAATTCAGAGAGCAAAAGTAAACATAATAAAGGTAGGATACTTTATACTTTATCACAATAGAGTGTGTACTGACATATTGGCTTAGTTAAAGTACAAAAATCCAAAGGGTTTAGAAATTCTCTTTTTTGTTACTGCTCCTTTTTTCCTCTTTGCTTTCTTCATTTAGATCTTGAGTTGATAGCAGATTTTGAATTAGAATGCAATCACCTCCTGGCTGTCACAATGTAGTGCATTTGGGTGACAGTGACAGGTTATTCCTCATCAGTTTCTTCCTAATGAGATCCTGGAGCACTTGTCATGTGAGATGATGGCTACAGATACTGCCATTTTGGCTGACAAAAGAATTCACTAGGGGGAAAAATGTCTCCACTCAAATGTCCTGTTCTTTTCTTTCTACTAGCTTTTATCCAGAATTTGGATGAAACTGAGGAAAGATTCTTACAACCCTTTCAGTTTATAATAATTGATTTTTAAAAATAACTCCAAGTGCTCAGATTTCTTATCTTACATTTAGGGAAAACATTTTAAAAACTATCACTTAATCAATTGCTCTTCACTACCACCATTTTTATGTTATTTTTCAAAGGGCAATTATCAAAAAGGACACTATGCAATTACATGGGTAACAAGTTCTAAGAACTAAGGTTTTTGTCATCTCACAACTGTAATATTACCAAAAACACACAACAACAATAAAATTTAAAAAAAAAAAAACACTAGCCCAGAAAATATTTTCTAGGACATACACTCTTGTACACTCTTTACAAAGGTATCACTGATTTAAAAATAGAAGGATGACATGATAGTTAACTGGCTGTTTCAACTTGAGTAAGAAACACCCAACTAAATTGACTCATCCTAGTTCTGGGTGTGGAAGACCCACCCTAGGGAGAATTGTCACCAGAAGGGTACAAAAGGGAAATGAAGAAGGAAGGTTCACTTCTGTCCCCCCGTCTTCACTTGCACCTTGGATGCCATCTACTGGCTTCAAGTGCAGACCCAACATGCCTCCATTGTAGATCCTTGGCCTCCTGATACAGACTCACATGGAACACTACACTGAGCTCCAGGCCTTTGACTGGATCCTTTGGCTCTCCAGCCAAAGACAGAGACCTTTTGCACTCTTCCACACGTGACCCTGTGGGTGGCCACTGTAAGCCAGTCTTGTAAATTCTTATATATTTGTATATGTATCTTGCATGAAATCTGTTTCTCTAGTAAGCACCAACTGATACAAGTGACAAGGTATGAATCCTGTCCTCAGAAACATGAGTCAAGATCAGCTACGAACAAACAACAGAAATAAATACTTCTTAAATGAAGGTTATAAATAACTAAGGTTGCTGATCCCAAGGCCTTTTCTGTGTAATACAGTTCTGCTTCTCATCCCAGCCTCGCCCAGCCCAGCCCACTGTGTTTTTGTATGGCCTATTAATGAAGGATAAATTCTAGATTGGCAAGTTGTTGGAAAACATAAAAAGAAGAATGGTATTTCATGATACATGAAAATTATGTGACATTCAAATTTCAATGCTGATGAAGTGTAACTGGAACACAACCATGCCATTGGTTTACATATGATCTGTAACTTCTAGAGACTTGAATAACCAAAAATAAGAACAATAAGAGTATGAATTTTTTTAAGAGTATGAATCTTGAGAGCTCACATGATCTTCAAAGCCTAAAGTATCTTACTCTCTGGATTTTTATAGAAAATGCTGTCCCCTACTCTCAAAGAAAGTTCTACCAAACTAAAAATTGAGCTTTCCTATTCAAAAGAAGTTTTAGTAAAGCTTGAAGGAAGAAATGGGATGATTTTGATAAAAAGAAATAGAATATGTACAAATAATTTTAAAGTTGTTTTTGTAAATATTGTCTTAACTACTTAAGAATGTATGTAAGAACATACAATATTCTTAATTAATCCTATTTTTAAGACAAAGACATAGAAACTCTGGGAAGAAAGTTAAAAAGGCTTGCCAGGGCTACGAACTAGAGCCAGGTCTCAGTATTCTGGCCATACTGGCAAACTACAGAGACAACTTAACTGACGATCCGTTCTGAGCTGGAGCTGTAAGTGAGTAAAGGGAGAAAGATAAACCTCTGTACATCAGAGGTGTGCTCAGAAACCTTTATGTGTGCACACACAAATACATGAATTTGCACATATAATTATTGGTCTGCATACTTTCATACCATTTCCTGTCCTATTTGCAGATTTCTAAAATGAGAAAAATGAGCTGTAAATGTATACAAAGATGAAATGAGAGCAAAACTTTTCTAAAACTCAGACAGTGTAATAGAATAAACTAAATCAGCCCTACCAAAATTCCTAGCAAATCTTTTATCTTTAGCTACTGACTTATGAACTGGTGTGCTTACTACAAACTCTAAGATAAGCCTGCTTTGGTTTTAGGACAAATAATATTTAGTGGTCCTAGAAAAAAAGATTACAGTAAACACTCCTAACACATACATTATTTCTTCTCTCTCAGACTAAACCAAAGCTCATGAGAATAAAAATAACACCTTGTTTCATCTCAGTCAAAGAGAAGTAGACGATATCTGAAAGTGATAGCTGGTTGTCTACACAGTATTTACAATCCTTGAATAAAAACATCACTTTCAGAATTAAGTTCCTATGGGAAAAGAAGTAAAAAGACCCACAGGATGAGCTCATTATGCACTGTAACAGACCATGCATTCAGATGTTCTGTACTCAGGATCCTATCAAACCATACACATATCTATGTCATATTAAACAGCAACATTTTTTAAAATACAGAAAACAGAATCCTTCATTTATTCCAAATAGTCTACAATGCGCCTGAAATTATGCATTTTATATTCTTTCCTACCTTATGTCAATTCAAAATACAATTGAGAATGGCATCATTTAAACGAGCATATGAAGTATTGTTGCAAATCTCTATACACAGTTTTGTTTTGTTTAGTAATTCTATGATGACAACTTCTGATTGAACAATTCTGATCTGATTTTGACAATTTTAACTTTTCATTGTGAGTCGTCATCATAGAGAAATATATCCAACTGTGCTCTTGGTATACACAGAGAAACATACAGGATTGGATGCAAATCTTTGTGTTCCTGAAAATCACCTGGGAACCTTGTTAAATGCAGAGTATCGTTTCACAGGTCAAGATGGAGCCCAGGATCCTGCATTTCAAACACGATCTCAGGGGATATCCCAGTTGGCCCAGGGAATACACTATACCCTAAGCAGCAAAGCTTTAATATGATCTCATACAGACTTTTGCTCCCATCAAAAGAATCACCATTCATTAAGAAATACTGCTATATACTGCTTGCACACCATCTAGATGCCCAGCAAGTGAGTGAATCTTCACAGGTTCAGGGAAGGGCCTTGCAGTGAATGTGACCTTTAAGCACAGATCTGAAGTTGGTGAGAAAAGCCAGGTTGATGGACAGGGGGAACAGTCTGGTGGGAATAAGCATCACATGCTGCAGGAACACCAAAGAGGCTCTTCATCTATGATCTTTACTTGGGACCCAATTTACATTATATGCACTAGGTCTTGGTCTTACCTCCTCTATCATTTCTTCTGAGTGTCTTTTGCTAGTTTCCCCCCATGCTTTGCTTATATGTCATGGTGTACTGAAGCTCAGAGCCTTATTTAATCTATCTATACTTACAGCACTGGTGATCTAAGTGAATGGATGTAAAATTCCCAGGCTCGACTTACCTAAATCCCAGACTTACTTCCACCTGTCTACTCAACAGTACTATCAGGAGGACTGTAGACACTTCATCATCCTCTTCTAATCAGCTCTTCCCACAGCCTTTTTCATCTCAACAGTGGAAAATTCCATTTTTTATTAGGTTAAAATATGAAATTGTTTAGATTCATTTGTAGGTTAAAAACAGCCCTTGCATGGTTTAATCTACCTGTTCATTTCAAAACTCATCATCTCTGACTCTGTCCCTCATATACTAGATCCAATCTATCAGGAAGGATTGGCTCCACTATCAAAAATATGGACACATTTTGACTAATGTTCTGAAAGTTTCCTGGCTCTTCTATTGCTTCTGTGTTTGTCTCCTTAAAGTCAATATTCAATACAATGCCTGGAGTGATCCATGTAATATGAGCCACATCTTGTCAGTTCTCAGCTAAACAAAATAAAACAAAATGGAAACTAATTGTGTACACTTCCCTATGTATTTCTGAGAAATAAAACAAAATAATAACCAATTACGTAACACCTCCTTACATATTTGAGGAAAAACAAAACAACTAAAGTACTTACAATGGCCTACAATTCTTTAAACTACTCATTGAGCTTATCAGAAATGCATATTCTGAGACTTTAAACTAGAGCTAATGAATCAGAATCAATAGGTACAGGCTCATAAATCTAAAAGTTTGAGAAACCCCACCTATCATGTCTACTTCCCCACTCTATCCCAAGATCATTACCTCTTTCATTTTTCCTCCTATAACTATCCTGAGTACATGTTCAAAATCCATCCTGTGCCCTGCCATCACATGTGATCCATCATGCTCTCACTGTACTTTGTTTAGAACGTGACCTGGTACATAGTACTCTGCAAATCTTCAGTGAATCAAGGAACAATGGCACCAGTGTGGCTGATGTCTATGGAGAATGGAGAGAGTAGAGGCTAAGGATTGTACAGGCTCCTGTAGGGACTGTAAGTTAGGATCCTGACAGCTTCTGGAACTGAAACCAGGATGGAACAGAGCTTTACTCATCCCAGGCAGTTTAGGCAACTCCAGAACTTTATCTCTAGGCAAGTCAGTGGGTCCACAGCCTACTTCAAGAGATACAATAGTTTTCTTTTCGACCATGGTCTGCCCAAAGATGAATATTTCCTACAGCTGCCATCTAGGAATTATCAAAGCCAGTAGGGCCCTGAGTTGATAAAATACATAACCAGATTTGCCTTAATGTCTCATTGTAGATCCTTCACTAGGTCAGAGCTAAAGCACAGTCCCCAGGCAGTAGACCATGGGCATAACACATAGGTGTGACTTACTGACAAACACAGTGTTTAGTGTTCTATGTTTTTGTCATCAACAATTAAAAACTTGGAAAAGATGTTTTATGTTCATGTACCAACACCCCATGAGGAATGTAACCATTATATACTACTAATGTGTGCTAATAAAGAAATAAAAATTGAAAAAAATCAATAAAAACCTGGGAGACTTCTTACTGAAATTTGGATTTCTGGTTTTTCTGCATAAGTCATAAAATGTAGCAATACTGAACTATACTCCAGTAGGCTAGCAACTGAGCAGAGTTCAGCACTTTCCTGTGTTACTTTTTATCCTTCCACTCTTCCACCACTCTATTTGTAGACTGACAACTGTCTTGCTTCACTGATTAATCTGCCTGATTCCAGAGGGCATTTAAATTTGTAATTGCCTCCAACCCTTAACAGGACACTTTCCTGGAAGTACAGTAGTTCTAAATCTGATGGAAATGGAAATGACATAGATATGTTTAGAAATCCACATGAAACAATCTTATCTGAGAAAATCAACTGTAGAACTTTAACACATAAAACAAATTGATATAAACTTTTAAAACACACATACACACTGGGACTGGGGATTTAGCTCAGTGGCATAAACGCCTGCCTGGCAATCGAGAGGTCATGAGTTTGATCTCCAGTACCAAAACAAACAAACAAACAAACAAACTACACATACACAGCCAATAACAACTACCTTTTTCAAGAACTTTCTCTAAGGAGATCATCAGATATGGAAGCCAAGATTTAGGTATAAGGATGTCCGTCAGAGAATCATGCATAAGAGAAACAAATATACTTTCATTCTAGGGCATGCCACCTACTTCTCCAATAAAATTTTACTGGAACACAGCCATGTCCACTCAATGTACAGTCTATAACTAATTTCAAGTTATAAAAGTTAAAAAGCAGAGGTAAGTAATATAATTTATGAACTCAAAAGACTAAAATACATTGAGTTTTTTCTGTCTTTTCTTTCTATTTTTTCTTTCTGTACTGTGGATTGAACCCAGGGCCTTATCTTTGAGCTATTTTCCCTACTCTTTCTTATTTTGAGACAGGGTTTCACTAAGTCATTAAGTTGCTCAGGCTGGCCTGAACCTGTGATCCCTGCCTCAGCCTCCAGAATGCTAGAATCATAGGTGTGTACCATTATACCTAGCCTATTAGTTTCTAATAACAAAAAAATTGAAAAATAAATATATAACAGGAAATGAATTATATTAACTGGGAGGTAGCCATAGTTTAGGCTTTTTAACTTGAGCACTACACTGGAGCCAGGTAACTCTTTGTGGTAAAGGCTGGTATGCAGCACCATCTAGGTGCATCTACAGTCTCTCCCTATTAGATGCCAGTAGCCCAGCAACCCCTTGGAGATGACCACAGATGCCTCTAGTCTTTGCCAGATGCCTCCTGAGGAGTAAAAATGCTTCCAGCTGAGAGTTGTGATATTCGTTGCACACAGGTAGATATTATGCAGTCATTAAAATCCACATTTTGTAGAATATTTAAAGCCAGAAAAAATTTTATCTAAGTAGGAGCACAGAACAGGTAAAAACACTATATATGCTGCTTTCCTAAATCAATTTGAACAAGTTATTTATACACATGAAAAGAAAAAAGAGAACAAAACTAACAACCAATCATTCAGTAAAACTTTAACAATGATGATCCCTGGATGATGACAATATAGGCACCTGATATTTTATTTATTCTTTTTTATATTTACTATAACATACAATGAACTATTTTGTAATAAAAATCTAAATTCCACAATTAAAAAAACCTTACAGATCTGGATAAATAAAAACATATTCAGGTAGAATTCTTCCAAGAAAGTTTTGTAGACAACCAATAAACCCAAGAAGTTGATACACAATGGTAAAACTTGCCTTGTTTCATAATTTTTCTTGAAATATTTGATCAGATTAAGAGGACCCTGTTATTTATGAAATTTCTAGTCTAACATTTGAGCCCTGTTAACATTTGTATAATATCTGACACATTTTCACGGTTTTGTAAAGGGCTGCGATTACGTGGTTCAGTGGTGCCCTTATAATAGACCATTGTAAGGACTAGGCAGGACCCCCCAACCCCCCATGGGAGCTGCAAGGGCAGCATCCCACGTGCTAGAACTTTTTCATGTGCCCCAGTTTAGTGCTGCCTCGGAATCGCAGAGGTCTTTTTGTCTTAGTATTCCCCCTCAAATGCGCCCATTGTTCACAGTTGATCTGGTATTAGCGATGATTATAGGCTGAGAGCACAGCTCCTTTTCATGAGGACTGACACTCAAGAAACTGGCAGTGGTGGAGTTTGTCAGAGATGAAAACATTGCCGTGGGCCTAAGCAAAAGGTCAGTGGGCAAAGCCCCAGTTGAGACAAGAGCAGAATGCCGCTGGTTTGAAGGTCAAGTCCACAGGAGCTGTAAACTGGCAAAAAGCAGCTGCCTCATAACAACACAGACTTCAGAGCCTGTATCATGAGACCGAAGGTCCTACTGGTTTCTGAGAAATTGCATTGTCTGGAGCAATTCCTAAGATGTGCTTTATAGATTATGTGAGGAAGAAATTCCAAGTTGGAATTAACCCTGCCAGTAACAGTGGCAGCTCAGGGGCTAGCTGACAGGGCCAGACACTGTTCTGAGAATTTAGATGCAGGCAAGCTGCAACTATTTCAAGCATTATTTATCCACTCAATCAGTATTTGTTGAGCTGTTTTCTAGTATTTGCTTAGCAATGCATGAGCAATGCACTAAAGCAAAACCGCTGCTCCCATAAAAATCGTATTTAAATTGAGGAAAGAGAGACAAGCATGAAGCAATAAAACCAAAAAGAAAAAATCCCTTACACAAGGGCAATGCAGCAAAGAACACAAAGCTTCTGATAAACCCTAACCCTAACGCAAGTCATGACCACAAGCCGGGTATGGTGGAGGCCAGAAAAAACGACTGGAGTCTGAGGCAGGAGCAACACGGCAACCTGGAGGAGAAAGAACCAGATCAACAACCAAGTTGGCCTGGCTGCTGCAGGAACCAAATCAATGGGTGTCCTGACTGAGGCAGATAGGGCTGGGTGGTGTGGAGTTTTACAGGCCTCTGAAAGGAATCTGTGTTTTCCTCTTTGTTACTTAGAATAAACCTCTGAAAGTTATCTAACCGAGAAATGACATAATTTGATGGGTGGACATTTTCAAAACATCTGTCAGGGGCTGATGTGGAAGGAAATATGAGTAGACATATAATGGTTCTGCAGCCAGACATAAGAGAGATCATGAACATACTGGGACACAGTTTAGATATGAAATATATGTGGCCGCCAGACCGTCTCTTAGTCCTCTTGGCTTGCATTGAACCTAATTTTAACATAGCATATACAGTAAAAGATTTTCTTGTAAAATGCTTTAAAATGCCTTACCACCAAGATGTTATTACAAACACTGAATACAGCTGTACAATACCTAGCATTTACCAGCTTGAGACACAGGCTAAGAATATGGTCCACTGAAGGAGTGAGAAAAAGAGGGGCAGGTTAAAATTGCAAACATCTGGCTGGAAATTCAAGACCATCTGAGTTAAAATCTTTGGCAAGTTATTTCTATGATTTGGATCCCAGATTTCTATTCCTAAAATGGGATGATGGACATACCTTCTTAACAGTTGCTGCAGTGGTAAATTTAAGAGATAAAATGCATAAAAAATACTTGGCACATAGTAAATGCTCAGTCAAGAAATAATGTTCTCTATTATGTTAGTCTTGGAAATTTGATTCCCAGTAAATCAGTTCATATTGCTTATTTTAAAAAACTCTATTTTGAAGCAAAAATAGAGGATAGAGCCATATGCAGCATCTTTGAGGTATCCCTTTCTTTGGAGAATCAAATGTCAGAAAGGTAAAGTAAAAGCAAAAGAGAAGTAAGAATCTTAGTGCACTGGACAGTCACAGGCAGGAGTATCACACAGATGGTACTCCTGCAATCTCTCTCAATGCCCAGCAAACCAACTTGGTCACCAGTGATTTTTGACTTTGAAGAAATTGTAATTTC
This sequence comes from Hydrochoerus hydrochaeris, assembly GCA_004027455.1. NCBI lineage: Eukaryota > Metazoa > Chordata > Mammalia > Rodentia > Hydrochaeridae > Hydrochoerus > Hydrochoerus hydrochaeris. The sequence goes on along the minus strand of PVLA01001572.1, from coordinate 255,220 downwards.
CTGAAAAGTGTATGTAAACTTTTGACTGAATTTTTGTTCTCAGCAGATGCCTAACTTATTAAAACATTTCAAGAGCAAACCGCCTGTGGGGCTTGCCTGTGAGAAGGAGGTACACATGAAACACAAGCCATGAGTTATCAACTGGCAAAACTAGGTGATGAGTACAAACAGCACTCATCATTTCACCTGTGCTGTTAAGTCTGAGACACTCTGAACCCACTCACACAGAGCAGGTGTGTTTTAGTGAGGTCCCTTCTTTTGATTCATTTTTCACCTTCTTTTTTCCATAGAAGTAAAGTCTTAGGGCAGCATATGAATATGGTTAACACAGTTGATCTCAACTGATCATACGGACAAAATATCTATGTAAGCTTGCCATTTTCAATCCCAGCCTAAAACTAAAGGAACTGATTTCTTGTTCCTTGAACTGATTGGGGCGTTCAGTATGATCCCTGTGGTTCTTCTGTGATCCTGTCAGTCGAGGTACTTCTCAGAGAAACATCTTGCTAACAGGCACAGTGAGCTGGATTAATAGCCACATCCTCACTGATGTTCTGTGTGTCCTAGCCACAAAAGAAATATTACTGAAGTACATCCAGAGGGTACGGGACTGTATTCATGTTGACCTGTCAAAGTCAAGACTACAGTGGTACCTCAGTCCACAAACTGAATTTGTTCCATGCTGCTGGAAAAGATGGCCACATTTGTGTTCAATTGGGAACGATGGCTGCAGTTGTACTCATCAGCAAATGTAGAGTTTGCAAATAAAAACAAAAGTTTGCCAAACACTTCAGAACCGAATTATTCACAAAAGCATTTGTGAGCCAAGATATCACTGTACTTTTATCAAAAAAATGGCCAATAATCTATCTTTTTGTCATGTAAAAACTGTAATAAATTGAAATTTAAGCTTGTTTAGTTCACTGGGGGGAACTTTTGTATTTTTCCTTATTAAAAAAGGAACTTATTTGCAAAACATGATTTGTCACCCTCTACAAAGCAAACTCTCAGAAAGGTTAAAATTGATCACAAATCTATAAAACTCAATAAAGTAAGACAGCTATAAATTACCAACATATATGGCAGGAATTGTTCAATTTGGATATTTTGTGTGATAAATATAATGAATAAAGGGTAGAAAGAAAAAAATAGTACTTTGAAAACACAGTGGGAATTTTGAAAAATGGTAGAAAAATGAGAGTCTATCAGGAGCCTTCTTCTTTAGGACATACAATGAAAAAGTGAAAATGAGGCAATCATTGAGCACTTATCATATGCCAGGTAGTTTTCTGAAAATTTTCAACAGATTTGTTCATTTCATCCTTCTGTAACTCTGTGGAGGGGTTATCATTATGCCCTTCTCAGGTTGGAAAAACAAGGCTCACTCCTAACGGCTTCCAAACGCTGCCATGTTATAACTTACCTGTAGAATTCATATTTGCAATACACCAGTTCTGGTTCTGAAACAGTAAAGAAAGCCTTTGTAATTACTATTGATTTTAAGTATTTGTTCTGTACTTTATTATGAGTAAGTCTTCTCTTTAGACCCATTCTCCCATGGATGGACTCTGGGTGTGATGTTAGAGCTGCACCAGGTTCCTAACTGAAAAGAATGAGCCACAACAGTCTAAAGCAGGGCAGAAAACACAGAGCTTCCCAAGGGAGAAAATCAAAATGAATCTCTGTTTTGGGCAAACTGCCTCAGGGCTTTGAGTAATTTAAGGGATGAGGTTTTTTTTTCTTTCTTTTTTGTGAGGGATGTGGAATACAGTGTCAGCAAACAAGCAGGATCTCTCAGATTCAATAGGAATTTTTGTTAATCAAAAGCATCTAAGTATCATGAGATTTTTAAAGGAAAGGTTAAAATATTACATAGATAGTAAAGTCCTTTATAGGAGAGAAAATAGAGCAGTGTATCTTTGAAATGCCAGTTGCCATATACCTAACTATAAGTTAGGGAATATGAGAAATGACAAGTTTACCCTTCTGGTAAAAACAAAACAAAACCGAACTTTGTGGTTTGGATAGAAACAAAAACAGAGCTGAGACTAGAGCACTTAGCTAGCACAGGCATGGATTCTCCTGGATCATAAAAACAACTTATTTAGTAACTCCTCAGACGTCTATAAATTACGTATAGTAGATAGAGAGATCTCAACACTAAAGAAAAGGCTTCATTTATGTTTCCAAAGAGGTTATAACTGGAGGGTTAGGTGGGGACTAAGGGTAGAGTAACCTACGCAGAAGTGTATGTTTAAGGTATTTCTTGCCCTTCAACCTTGAGGGACTGTCAATCACAGGCATTTTTGCCCTTTGAGGAACATTTGAACTATGTGGAGTCATTTTTTGGTCAGGGGTGATATTAAATATCCTACATTGCAGAGAGAGGCTCTGACAAGGCCTCTGGTCCTGCTGTAAATAATGCCACAATGTAGAGGTCCCACTCTAAAAGATACTGTGTCAATCCCTACCCTACTCTTCTGAGTGGCAGAACAAGCATGAACAAGCACGAACAAGCATGAACATAAGTGACACTGGAGGAATGACTGACACTTTGTGAACCACTGACATACTTTCTTCTTGAATCTGAGCTTCATAGTCAATGAACAGTTATTTCATGAATTGCGCTAATGTACCAAGAAAGTCTTTTTTTTTTTTATTAATTGCAGGAAGAGGAAACATCATCATCAGAAACATCCTAAGTCAAAACTTAACACTTCTATGTGAATGTATTCAAAACTTCCGAATTGTATACTTTATATTATACATGAATATCTCAATAAGGTTATTTATATGAGCCTTAAAAAAAGAATTCATATTAACTTGAGTTCTGAACAGTAACATGGACAGGGAATAGTAAGCTGGGAAACTGACAATTATCATTTCAACACAATAATGATAAACTACATTATCCTAAAGCTACAAAATGAAAGTAAACCACTAACAATTTAAAAAGCACACTAAGATCCTACTCTTGATGTCTCTACATTGTTTTGAGTATCAGCTCTTTATGCACTGCTCATATCTCAGAGTATCACGTGAAAGACCATTCTTTCTGATAGCATAATAAAGGAAATTACTGTATTTACAAAGCCAGAAGTTTGGTAATTTATAGCTTACAATGTTTCACCAAATCATCTTTAAACTCCCAAGCTATCAACCATAAAGCAAGTATTGTGCCATCTACTCATTTCCCACGTTTAACAAAAGAATTATTTATTTTCAATATATTTCAAAAACTTTGTAAAGTTGCTTGTTTATAATTTTTTATACAACATAGATTGTCATTTGCAACTACTTGAAAAAGAATAAACAGGTTTGACAAATGCTAGTAACTGTTAAAGCTGACCGATGAAAGAGGATGTATACTATTTTTTATATCTGGTATACTGTTCTATAATAAATAGTTATAAAAAAGGAAGTATAAAACATTTTTAGACACACATAAACAAACACATATAAATGTTGATTTGGTTATTTACAGATAGTAATTTACTCCTGAAATTCTTCGTGGATTTTTGAGATTGTTTTTTGAGCCCACAGCCTTCACACTGAGAGGTACACCAGCCCTTTTTCCTTCTATCTTGAGATAGGATCTGCTAAGTCATTAAGTCGCCCTTGCTGGGCTTGAACATTTTAAGTTTTCATCTTGCCCCTGCCCCAGAGTGCTGGAATTATAAGTATGTTATCACCACGCCCAGTTTTTCATAGTTTTAAAGATTTTAGATTTAATTTCATTTTGTTATTTGCCTTTCCACTCTTCATAATTAAAAAAAAAAGTGAAAACCGTTCAGAAAAAAAAGGTAAAGTGATAGTAATAACATAAAATCAAACAATATTCTTTCTGAACAAATGTCTCAAATGATGCTCTTGACAGATAAATGCAAAACTGACTTTCAGGCTCACATTTTTTACAATATGAAAAATGGTCTCAACCGTTAAGCTGAAGCTGTCTTGTAATGTATGCATCATCTGCTACAAAATGTCCACACTGTGGTGGCTGAATGAGTGTTCACTCCTTTTAGTCATGAACTTTGGAATGATGCAGTTATACGTCTAATACTGAAAATGCTTAGAAAATGAACCTTTCATATAAAATAGCTGCAGAGAAAGAGAAAAACAAAAAGAGAGGCTTTCTTGAAATTTAAATGAATAATGAAAAGCACTTTTAAAAAGCTAAATAATGCAGTATTTGAAGACAAGGTCTCACTTATTGACTAAGTTGCCCAAGATGGGCTTGACCTTGACAATCCTCCTGCACCAGCCTCCCAAAGTGCTAGAATTACAGGTGTGTACCACCTTATCTGACGATGATTACTTACTTAACAACAAGCCATATAATTTTCCACACTGAAAAATGCTTATTGGTCAATATAAGAATGAGTTATAATAATTTGCACCCTCTTTTCAGAGAAAAAAAGTTGAGAAGGAGAATTAACTTTTATTGAGCTTTCATCTTTCATAGAGCAGTCATAATACTCAGGCCTGTGTACACATAAATTGCACAATTACATGAGAACTATCAATAGTTTTATTTTACAGACGAATGATCTCAGGATAGAGGGTAAAATCACTTGCCTGATATAACCCACCTGTTCCAAGAAAGCCAAAGACCTAAACTCCTCTGTGATCTTCAAATAAACCAAACAACACAGCATAAATTTCTGCTTCTCTCTGCAGGTATGATCAGTGCTCTTCAGCAAGAGATATGGCAAATATGCATCCTTAAACCCCAAACTCTTATCACAAGAGAAATGCACTGCAGAAAAACCTTTAAGAAAAGTTTATGGAAATAATAGTAATCACCTATGATACCAACAACAAAACAAATAAAGGTTTTCCTTCTTCAAAACATAAAAGATAAGGTTGGAGAAATTGTGGATAAACAAAAGAAAAACCAGCATCATAAGTAATCCCATACTGAGAGATAAACCCTGACAATATTAGGGTATTTATCTTTCCATTGATCAAAGTGGAATTTTAATGTGCCTCTAGGCCATGGTAGCAGTGCTGGAGCAAACATTGTTCAAACAAACAAACAAACAAAACGAAAATGAGGCTTCATTGTAATGAGGCTTCCTTCTAAAGAAGGAAATACACATAAAACATAAAATATACTTAGTAACTTGCTCTGCAAGATTATGCACAGTGTAGCCCTGGCGGTAATGTCAAAATTGAATTATTAACTTTAAGTGCATTTTATTATGCTTGACTCTTTACACATATACTTTTTTGTGTGAGCTTCACTTGATTGCAATAGTAACCCCCATTCCTCCATTCTGTATGCTAATCTTCAAGGCTTGTTACACAATGTAAAATAGTTGTCTGCAACTGGAGGTCATCAGAGGGAATACTGACTTTTAGAGACATGGTAAATTATCCAGTGCAACAACTTCCTGCCCTGATTTTTTACATATTGAAAGATCCCAATTCTAGAGAGCACATGCAGCTATGAACAGCTCTTTGGTAAGCCTCAAGTGAATAGAAATAGAATCATCAATGAGAGGAACAACGGAAGGAATGTTATGTAAGGAAAGTTGAACACTAAGGAATGCTATGCTTTCCCCTAATGTTTCCAGTTTTGCTATCCTAGTGCCTCTTTTGCATCATGCCATGAAAGTAACCATGTAAGAGTAGAATTACAACTAAGCCTGACTTTATGGGTAAAAGTAAAACAAAGCAAAAACTGTATCAAGTCAAATAACCCCATATTTCAAAGTCAAAGACACTAATATAAAAGAAAGTTTCAGATCTGAGTCTAAACTATGCACGTTAATTTAAATGCTGATAACTAACATATGTACAAATGAGAGGTTTTGGTTATTATTCACTAAATCAGGCTATTAGTGTTTTCCCAAAAATTCTATACACACCCATTTTCAGAGCTCTATTACAATGTACAGTATCTCATGCACTACACATGTAACAAAACTATGTCCAATGAACACGTGAGGACACCAGAATCTCAAAGGAAAGAGCAAGTCTTCCAAAAGTCAAAAACAGACTGACAGGTTTTCCAGGGGACTAGATAATAAAGCATGGAATATTCATGTTATGAAAATGTCATTTAATTCTAAGAGAACACAGTACACGTTGAAGCACTGTAATTGACTCAGTACATCCATATTAAGTAAGGAAAATGCCATTCTGAGATATGTGATCCTAATAAAATTGAAATTGTTGGGCCGGGGATTTAGCTCAGCGGCATAAGCACCTGCCTTGCAAGCGTGTGGTCATGAGTTCAATTCCTGGTACAAAAAAAAAAAAAAAAAATTAAATTGTTTTATTTGAAAAAGCATAAGCTAATGCTAACAGTTATATGATGTAATTTATTATGATGAACAATGAATTACTTAGTCTAAACACAGGACATTAATTTTCTGATTATTAAATTAAAAAACAATTTATGCTTAGTAAATATTTGCTTGACAAACACAGCTCAACTACCTAAAATGCTTAAGCATTTTTTAATTCTTTTTTTTTTTTTTTTTTTTTTTTTTGCGGTACCAGGGATTAAATTCACGACCTCACGCCTGCCAGGCAGGCACTTATGCCACTGAGCTAAATCCTGCCCTGCTTAAGTATTTTTAAAATAGCTTCAAATTTCACTCAATTCTGAACCTATAAAATTTCACATCAAAAGGAGTGAGGATTGTATCTATATTTAAGTCACTTAAAGAAAGCTGTAAATTGTGTATTCTGATTTTTTATTAGAGAACCAAGGGTTTATAAGATTTCTTTCTAGGTTCCTTATCTTCAAATTTAAAATTCAGATGCCAAAGCTTTAGATGTGAAGATATTCATCGCATTATTTTTAAAATAATGAAAATGTATCAGCAACCTTTAACATTAGAACAATGACAAAGTCCATTCATTTGAATTATGATCTAATTATGAGAAATTATATATGGGTGCATATAGCATCATAAAAAGACATGAGACTAAAAATAAAATGCAGACATAAATTAGTTACATTGGAACTTAAATGCATGAATTAGAAAAAGGCTAATACAATTTTATTTTAAAATAGTTTTGTATCAGAACGAAATACGGTATTTTTAACTATTCCCTCCCAAACTTGCAGTATAATTATTGCAAAAACAATCTGACAATTTTTTGTTTATTTGGCTGCAGAGCCAGTCGCCTACTATAGAAGTAGAAAAAAGAAATTGTCAGCCTCCCCTGCAGCTCAGGAATGAACACGTGACTCAGGATCCACCAATCACGTAAAAGCACCAGATTGCAGGTATTAGGGACAAGTGGCAGGAACCACTGGGGATGGTCAGAGCTGCAGAAGATTTGAGGGTTTGGTGCAGCAGAGGCAGAGGGCAGCTTTCAGTGGTTGTTCTCCGACTGACTGGGCAGTGTGGTTCCAGGTAATGCTCCTAGCTGTAGAGCTCCAAGCCTGATCCTGATACCTGCCTAGCCACTCTGCCAGTAACTTAACATACTGTCATAATTTATTTTCTTTCAAAATTAATGCTGCAAGCGATTAAAAATTATGATGTATGGTTATAGTTTAATTCTATAAATGCCTAAGTTACTGTATCATACATTTTTATGTAAATATATACACATTTGAATGGATGCACAAATATGTAAAAGGACACTGTCATTCATTAATCTTCATGTATTAGTATTTCCTTACACAAAGAAATACTACATGGTATGAGTTATTTTTATTACATCCAATAATGATATACATTTCTTATGCTGAAAGTGATTCTACTATATGCTGTAGTTTAGAAGAAAATTCTGCAATATGGAAAAAACTCAAATAAATGGGTAGAAGCAAGTGAAATGAGATTCTAAAATTTCTCTCTGAGCTATATCTTATATATGTGGAAAGGGGAAGTATGTCTGTTACACTCTGGATAAAAGCATGACTGATTAAGTCTAACTCTGTATAACTATGTATTGCAAGTTACTGACCTGCAGAATGCAAGAGTTGTTTACAGTATAAAGAACTGAAGTGTTCAGACGTCATTAGAATCCCCTATGCTTAGTACAATTCAGTACTCACAACAGATTTCCCATTGTCTCTTCAAATACTGAATTTATATGAACTATCCTGAATGGATCATTTTTGCAGGTTAAGCCACATCCCCACCCCATTCCTCTGGCATACATTCATGAGGTATAATTGGTCTGTGTGGCTAGAGACTAAACATAAAAAGCAGTCTTTGGAAATTAGGCTTACGGTTCCTCCTCTTCATCTATTTTTATAATCAATCAACTATCGCAATGCACTCCTTGCAGAACTACCCAGCCCTTGGCAGTCACCCTTTTTCCTGTACTTAGCCATCACTGCATGATGACGACACTGGCCCAATGCTCCACTGAGGCAGGTAAGTGCCACACTGCCACCTCACAAGCAGATGAAGTATTCCAAAGCCAGAGAAAGTAATAATTTTTGCAGACATACAACAAACATACAATGAGTATTATGCTCACTTGTTGGAGAGTTTTCACTATGTGACCCAGTTAAAGTCAGTGTCCTTTTCTCAAGTGCAAAATTGTTGTTTGGAAGCAAAATTGTTTAATTGTTTAAAGATTTAATGAGTATGAATTTGTGTGTGGGGATATGTATGTGCCTGTCTGTGTAGTAAAGGAACTGGAGAGGAGGGAAACCACTGCAGAAAGAATAGAGGAAAGCCAAGAAAACAACTTCTATGAGATAATGGCTTTGTTAATCCATATTTCAAACAGGGACAGAATTTCCTTTCTCATCTAAAGAGCCATAATCCATTGCATCACAGTTAATAAAAAGCACAATATCAACTCTATGCTGTATTGCAGAATACTATTATGGCTTTATGTTACCCTGAATATGGAAAGGCTGACTGGGCACCACCACCTAAACGGTTCATGCACCTTAATTTTATCATGCTATTAATACGCTCATTAGGGTGACGTAAAATTGCAGGCTTAGTTTAAACATCAGCGGCACTTATGGAACACCAGTGCTCTCCTTTGTCCAGTGGACTGGGCTATTCCTTATATCTAAGGAGTCAACTGCATTAATACACAAGACACAGTCAATCACTGCATGTGATGATCAAGCATCTGAAGGACTAAACCCTGAGTCACCTTCATGCAAACTCAACTACACAGTATCATCACTGCTCCATTACCTTGGCTTTTCTCTGCAGTTTTAGAACAACCTCAACTACAAAGCAGGGCAAATGAGATTTCTCAGGGAAGAACTCATCTCCTAAAGACAAAACATAAAACTCAACATATAATATGTTTCTTTCATATTTCTAGATACAAATGTCATTCAAGCATCAGTTATACTACTGACATTGTTCACTAAACAATTACAGAATAAATCTATTTAAAAATCTTAAGAGACAAATATAAAGGTAAAACAAAAAGCCCTTACTCTCATTTTTACTCTCTAAAAGTAGTCGATTTTAGAGTTTCATGCATTGTCTGCATTTATTTATAGGCTAACTCAAATAGAGTTGAAATATCATCGCACATACAAAATATATGCATTTAAAACAAACATCTGGTTTCAGATGTTTATTTTTCTGCACCTTGATTTTTTAAAGTAATAACACAACAGACAATTCCATTCTATTAATAAGTTTTCAAACTAAAGGACACTTAGGCTGTTCCTAAGTTTCTCTACTATATGTAATGCAGAATAGGATATTCTTGCACTGCAAATATACTGCATTGTTATAAGAGCCTTTAGAAGAGGTGGGTCATTGAAGTAGACACTAGGTGGACAGAGTGCCTGCTTACATTTTGATAGCTGCTGCCCAAAGTCTCTGCAAAAGGCTATTCTACTTATCCTGCCATCAACAGAGGCTCCAAGTGCTCATTATCCACATTTTTGCCTAAGCTGACTCCAGTAGGTTTGTGAAGCTCTCTAACAATTTCTGTAAAGTAACTTTTAGGGTGATTATCACATTTTCTTTTGTACATAATATGAGGCTTAATTCCAAAGAAATCACAGGCAAAGTTTCTCCCCTGAGTGAGGGAAAAGAGTAACAGAGAAGCTGACTAGAAGATACCTACCCAAGGCGGCAGGCAAGGAAGCGAATTAAGCAACTACCGTGACGGCAAGCTTCTGATGAGTACCTCAGGGGCTTCTTTTGTTGAAATGTTCCAGATTATTTTTCCCTTAAAATATTTCCTAGCTTTAAAAATATTGTTTTACAATTTGTATACTATAATAATAGACATTTTCCTGTCTGCTAGAAAGAAAAAAGTTAAATTATTGCCATGCTTGCCTTTGACTGAATACTAGAGATAGCAACACTTTCACGGGTTCCCCTACCCAGTCTTCCCTTGCTAGAGGCAACTAGTACCCAGAATTTGCTGTCTTCATTCAATCCATGTTTTTTATGTGTGTTTAGCGTAGCATTTATTAAGTATCTATGCTATTTTGTGTGATTTTCTTTTAATATAAGTGTTGACCAAAGGAATATTTGCCTCAACTTGCTCTTATTACTCAATTACTCAGTAAGCTCTTATTACATTGAAACCTATCAATGATGATACATACATATTTAATTCATTTATTTTCCCTTCCTGTTCTATGTCACCCTTGTCCTTCTTGATCATCATTTACGGTGACTGAAATTTGTTGCAAATACAAATGATGCTGCAATGAACATTCTTGTATGTCTTCTTTAGTTTCCTGAGTGTACAAACTTTGAAGTGTAATAGGTTACATACAGTGGAAGCTTTTACTAAATGTTGCCGAATGGTTTCCAAAGCTTCAGTACAATCTGTATGAGTTACTGATTTTCCTATTCATGCCCAAGATGTCATTATTAGGCTAAGACCTGCCAAACTATTTTAACAATATTTGGTTATTGGTTTAATTTGAAATTCGCACATTACAAATCAGGTTGAGCTTCTGTGAACTTCCTATCCATATTTTACCTTCTCTCTCACTCTACTATATTCTTACTGATACTTAGGAGTTCTTTATTCTAATCCAAATTGTTATTTATGTTATCAACATTGTTTTCTTATTCATTGCTTGCCCATTAACTTTCTATTTCTTAATTAATACTGTGTCTCTCAAAAGACTAGTTAAAATTCTAACAGAATTTAACAGATGGAACAGGATATCATCGCATCCTAGCACCATAAACAACAAAGATATAATTTCTAAGGATGAGTTTAATTTTATCAAGAAAGTAATCTCAACTCAAAAGCAGAACTGACAATATAAAGGAACTTAGATATGAATCTTTAAAAACTTTTTTTTCCTTGTAGAAACAGAGATTCTCAGACTATTGTTTATTCCTTGCTCCTAAGGAGAAAAAATAAACTCAAAGAACGTTTCAAAAACCACAGAAGCTTCGATGTGCTTGGTTAGATTTTTGTTCAGGAACTGTACCAACTTACATTATTACCAGCAGTGTAGTGCACTCATTCCCCTACATCACTGTAAAAGACTGAACTGTAGCATAGTAAACAAGCCACAGAATCACAAACGTCTATATGGTAAACAACAACAAAAGTTACTATTATTTTGATAATATACTCTTCAATAGTTTTAAAATAACATGTTTATTAAAACCCAAAAACAAAGGAAGCTTGATGAATAAGGAAATACTAGTTTAAAAACTCATAACAAAGGAAGTAACAATATCTGATACAAAATATTGGCTTTTATTTTCAATTTCATCAGGCAGAAAAGAAATGGAAACCATTCTTCACTTTTCAGCTGCTTTGGAGACAGTGTTCTCCCTATATTCTGGGAAAGCACAGCTCCTTCTGGAACGTTTTCCTGCTGTTTAAAATGGCATACTGCCAGGCTTGGTGGTACACTCTTGTAATTCCAGCACTCTGGGAGCCTAAGACAAGAGTGCAAGTTTAAACTCAGCTTGGGCTACTTTGCAAGATCTTATCTTGAAATTAAAAAGGGCTTGGGATGCTGCTCAGTGCAAAGGCCCTGGGTTCAATCTCCAGTACCATACACAAAAATAAACAAGCAAACAAATAAATAAAATTCAGTGATAACCCCAGAGTTATTTGGACAACCCAATCAACCACTCTGAATATATTTCAGTTATAGTATCTTTCTATCTTGTGTATCCACACTGGATTCTCCAGCAAGCTCAAAAGGCAAAAAGAGTGAGGCAAATAACATAAATCACCTATAGAACAATTTTAGAGGGGAAAAAAAAGACATTAACATTTGGTTTACCTTCCTAACTCTTGAAGTAAAATTAAAATAAGAGATAATTTCCCCCCTTCTTTCAAAAATCATCCTTAATATTCACTGTTTGTCCTCAGATATGTAAAAGGTCATGGAAAAAGGAGTGGTCCAGGGGAAACAGAACAGAGAAGCAATGATCTAAAGCTGTGGGCACTACCCAAATTTATTGCCCAAACTGCCAAGCACAGATAGGGTAGGTCACCTTCTGAAATCAGAAATGATTTCCAATATGTTTTGTCAGTGCAATGCAGGCTTTTACACAGGCATCTGAAGAGGATGTTACATCTAACATAGGAATGAATTTCATTTGCTTTATCTCAAACCTATCCTTCATGAGTCTTTCCCTTACAGGATAAACCCTTTATGAAAGGAAGACCCTTGTTTTTGTTTGATTACTGATGTATCCCCAGCACTTGCAACAGTATCTGGCACACAGAAACCCAACAGAATTGTACTGAATTAATGAATAAGTGATTCATTTCCAGTATTTATTCAACCAGTTTGACTCGGAGGGCCCCATCTCTAGATGCCCCATCTTTTTCATCAGTAGTTCAAAAGAGATAATATATAGGAAAGTTTTAGACACTGAAAGTAGGAATTACAGATACCAATGGATTTCAAGTCTGAATTCCTTTCATTCTTTAGCACTAAGGGTATTACAATATAATAATTAGAAACATAAGATGATAGACAGAAAGGAGAAACGGGTCAAGTTTTAGTTCTGCTTCCCCTAATTGCATGGCCTTGAGCAAATGTCTCTTCAGACAAAACAGGTATTAACAATGCCTATCTCACTTTGACAATGTAAGTGTCAAATAGGACAATATATGTAAAGCAAGTAATGTGGTAACGAGCACATATTAAACTACTGCACTCACTGTGTATTTGTGGCAAGATGTAGGAAAGAATCTGTGGCCAACTCCTGTCAAAAGTCATACTCAACAGTCTACAGGATGCCAGTCTATTTCAGATGCTCTCCATCTGGGCATCTCATAAAATAAGACAAAAACCCACCCATAGTCCTCCTGGATGGATTCTATAACACATTTCAGAGTCTACTAGAGTCAGATCAGTTACAAGAACTCTGACGTTATTTCCTAAATGCTAAGTAATTACACTATTAAGGACTGCATAAACTAAGATTTCAAAAGCTAAATATTATATAAGTACACTTGTATACAATTCATCCTTCAGCTATTTGGGAAAACTATGAAATGCCACAGATATATTTCCTTAAGAGAGAGGTAAACATGTAGAATGCAAATATTAAGGCACTTATTAACCAGAGCAAAAAAATCAAAGTTTCAGTTTTCCATCTCCAAAGATTGGCATCACATACACAACTAGTATACATTAAACTTTATTACCAATAATAGCAAAAAAAGGACAAATTGGAGGACAAACATACCTAATTCTAAGATTTACTAAAATACTACAGTAATCAAGATAGTTTGGAATTGATGTCAATATACATAGACATAAATCAATGAAACAGTAAAGACAGTCTTAAAAATAGAGTCAAAAATATGATTAACTAATTTTTAACAAAGGTACAAAGGCAACACAATGGAGAGAAAATAGTCTTTCCTATAAATGATTCTGGAGCAACTGGATACCCATATATAAAATATGAACTTCAATTCATATCTTATATACAAAAATTAAAATAAATCATAAAACCTAAAACTGTAAATCTCCTAGAAAAAAACATAGGAGAAAATCATTATGAATTCAGGTTAGGCAAAGACTTCATGTGGCACCAAAACTATGATAAAGGAAGAAACTGACAAATTAGAATTCATCACAATTAAAACCTTTTTCTCTTCCAGATACTATTGAAAAAAGAGAAGACAAATCACAAACTGGAAGAAAATATTTACAAAGTATGTATTTGATATATTCTAGAACAAATAAAGGACTCTACAACTAAAGTAACATAACCCAATTAAAAATTAGCCAATGATTTGCATAGAAGCCTCTCGAAAGAAAATGAACAGATGGCAAATAAGCACCTTAGAAAATGTTCCACATTATTACTGTTTAGAGAAATGCAAATTGAAAAGCATGGTGTGATAGTATTTACACAAACCAAGATATAAATTTATCAAAAAGTTAGAGAGATCAACTACAACAAGTATTGCAGAAGAAATAAGGAAAGTTGATGTCTCATGCACTGCTGAAGAAAATATAAAATTAAAATGTTAAAAATGTTTAGAAAAAAGTTTGTCACATTCTTAAAAAGTTAATTATATTCTTACTATAAGATTCAGCTGCCTCATCTTCAGTTATTTACCCCAAAGAAATAAAAGAACACACCCACAAAACTTACATGATAATGTTTATGGAAGCTTTTTTTTTCATACTCTTAAGACTAGAAATAGCACCAAATGTCTGCCAGTAGATGAATGGACAAGTATCTATATAAAGGAATGCTAACTGGCAATATGAAATGAAATCCTGATATATGCCACAACATCAGTGCATTTCCAATTAATTATGCAGAGGGAAAGATGCTAGACTCTTCCTGCAAAAAAAGTACATATTGCATCCATAATTATCAAAGTAGAGGAAGTATAAACTAACATACAGTGAAAGAGATCATACTATACCTGTATTTATCAAACTAAGGGAAGTATAAACTAATATATAGTGAAAGAGATCAATGGTTACCTGATGACTAGGAGAGAAGGCCAAGCTGGGGGTTCAAAGAGGTACAAGAATAAAATTTATGATCTTGACTGTAGTGACCACTTTGCAGAGGTAATTACATCATATCTGTCAACTAGACTCTTACAATGGTCAGGTAATCATATGTTAATTATGCTTCAATAAAACCAGCAGATATTGATTCCACTATAAATGTACTGTGCTAACATTTTCAACTGTAGGTATTGCCTCAGAAATTCTTATCAGCCTGTGAGGTAGGTAATTTTTTTTAAATTCCACTTTACAGAGGAGTAAAAATACAGGAAGATTACTTGTAGACTGAAATTTCTTTTTCTCTCTCAATTAACTCTGCATCATACAGATTACTTACCATATATATTTGAGACTGTCCTAAGACCCAGGGCATGCATGATGTGGAAACCATATGGCCCATCCATTTCTTATAGTCTGAAATGGTGTAACTCACTAATGGTAGTGGACAGGATAAAGGAATAGGGAGTAAAAGCAGAATAAAAACAAAATACCAGCAGGGCAAGTGGAAACTGGAGGGTATAGAGAGATGGAGGAATAAAGGGGGAAAGTTAAGGAATGTTTCACCCAGAAGCCAGTGGCTGAACTGGGGCTTACTGCCTGGGTAAGATCTGGTCAAGTATGGATGGAGACAGAAAGACAGATCAGAAGCCACATAGAATAAAATCAAAATTTCTAAATCTGTTTTTCATTGTAGTTGGCATCTAGGATGGGCAAATATACAAAATCTAAAAATTATTCTACAATCTTCCATTCTTTATTATAGTTAAATGGCAGGGCTATTGAAAGGCAGTGAACTATCATTTTTAAAACTATCATTTTATGTTTTGCCTCTTTTGTTCATTAATGCATCCTCAATGCTGATTCCTTGCTTGGTAGATTTCTTTCTCTCTCTCTCTCTCTCTCTCTCTCTCTCTCTCTCTCTCTCTCTCTCTCTATATATATATATATATATATATATATATATATATATATATATGCTAAATGAAGAAATAAAATTCCAGAAAGCACAAAAATGAGACAGGAATAATAATGAACAACCATGATTAACACTGCTTCAACCCAAACATGACAAGTAGTTTTCAGAGTTTTCATTCAAAATTTGTAATAAGAATAATGGCCACTAACATCTACTGAGTGCCTTTTGGCACGCAGAGACAATATGTAATATAATGCTCCACCAACTTTACAATTATCAGTAATGCCTTTTTGCCCATGGGAAAACAGAAACTCTCAGAGGGGTGACAATTTTGTCCCCAAGATTGCAAATGTAGCACCCAGGGGCAGCAGAACCAAACTCACGCAATCTCATTCCAGAGCTTCTTCCCTAGATGCTGCTGAAACTACCTATAGCAAGAAGATCAAGCAACTTTACTTGTAGATATGAGCTGTGTTTCTGAATTCCAGCTCCAGTGGATACGGGGAAAGATTACTCAGTTTTAGTGAACAACTCAACAATATCCCTGATGATGGCGGGGGGGAATATTAAATTTTTTTTTCAAAAAGCCTCTGGTCAGGAATGGTGTGAACACCTGAAAACCCAACACTACTGGGAAGCTAAGGCATAAGTAGTGCAAGTTTGAGTCCAATCTGGGCAACCTGGCAAGACCTTGCCTCAAGGTAAAATAATATAGTATAATAGAATAAAATACAATACAATGAAAAAAGAGCTGAGATGCAGCTCAGTGTGCATAACTTAGGTTTAATCACCAGTGCTAAAAAAAAACAAATGAGGGGAAGGGAAAAGAGGAAGGAGGAAAAAGAGAAAGAAGAAGAGAAGAGGAAGAAGAAGGCAGCAAAGGAGGAAAAAAAGAAAGGTGGGAATGGGAGAGAGTATAGAAGGGAGAAACAGACAGAGATGGAGAGAGATAAGAGATAGACAACAAGCAAGCAGACTAGCCCCAGTAACAAGGTGGTTGCCTGGAAAAGACAGACAACCCTAGCTGTATCCTGAGCTAAAGTATTTTTCATGGTAGTTAAGACAGACATGGGTTCTATACCTCTCAACCACCTGCTCTTATCTACACTCCCTTAAAAACATCCATTGTGAAGACAGCTGGCTGGACTAGGAAGCAGGGCTGAGACTCCAGAACAGAGTACACTCAACAGGCAAAAACGCAAATCACACGTATGACCTGGATCCCACTGGACCTGTGTTCTAAACTAGACTTTGTGATCATCTGAAGCTGCTTGAGAGGTTTTAAAAAATATGGATGACAAGCCCATTCACAGCCTCCAGATCTGGACATGGCCACTTTTATTTTTAAATACATTCCAGGATATGCTAAAGATTAGCTACTTTGGAGATTACTAGTTACAACCACAAACTAGGCTTATGTCATAGAGAAAAATGTTGTTGTGGTACACATGAAAATTTTCTTTTTATGGTTTCATAATAATTCAACATCAAACCCCATAAAAAATGATCAAAAAGAGAAATCTTGCCCTTAAACTCTTTGAGTCTATCTTTGTAGTATCTACAAACAAAATGAAAAATAATTAAATATAGAATATATCACTAATGAATTCTCCTAATTATCTTTTTTAAAAACAGAGCAATTTATTTTTAATTTTGAAATCAAACCCACTTGATGTTTTTGGCATTTGGTATACTAAAAAAGTATACATTAAAACATCTCAGAAGCAATTCCAACTAAATATCCTGAACTATAACCAAGTCAAAAAGCAAGTCAATAATAACTAAGTAAAAGACAAAGAACTAAATGTGTTACCATTTCAGAGGTTATGAGTATAACTACAAACTTACACAGTCTTTAAAAGAAGTATTTTTGTCCAAAGATCAAACCAGGATCATATATTAAAGAAAAAAAGAGCCTCAGGCTGATTTTCAAAGGAGTCTATTTTATACCAGAATGAGCTATCTGTTTAACCTTTCCTGTGAAGGAAAATATCAATCATTTGTACAATTCCACTGGACAGCTAGGTCACTCAAACATAAAAATCAAGGGCTGAAAAATGAGTCATGAGTTAAGTTGCACACTCATTCAATAAATATTTATTAAGCCTGTAATAATCCTCCATATCCTCCTAGATGTTTTGGACCCAGTAGAAAACGAAACAAATCAGTCCTACACTCTCAAGAAGTTCAATCTGAGCGTTAAGTATAAATATATTAAGTAAGAAGTTATCCATCATAGCCTTTAATAGAATTTAAGTGAGAAAAACAATTAACATTTTGTTGATAAGAATTATCTATCACTGGAGGACAAACTAAAGAAAGAAATAGCCATATAATATGAATGTATTTTTTCCCAGTAGATACCATGACTCTGATGTAAAAAGTCTCAGTTCTGCTGATGGGTACTTCTCTGTTCTATTTTACCAAACATGGGAGACACTTTCTGAAAGTAAGGTCTTGGGTCCACTGCCAAAGAGAATGCACCATAACTGAACCTCCAGGGTAAAACAAAGAGTTTTAAAATAAATCACAGAACTACTACTGTTGCAGCCATTTAGCTTAACTGAGTAGGACTCCAGCTCCCCCTTGGACTCCCACACAGATTCAGAGTTGAGAACAACATGGAATCTGTGACACTTTTTCTTGCAAGTTAGACACCTGATGGGATAAATGGGTCAGTTAATCGCCTACACTGCAGGAGTGTTTAATGACATGGAGATGGGAGGCTGTGTGCAGCATATGCTGTGTCTCAGAGGCTCAAATTACTGTTGAGTTTTCCTATGAATGTGTGAATTAGATAGGTGAGGAGATCTAAAATGTCTTTTTTCAGAATTTAGTATATAATTCATTTCCTCATCTGGTTAAGATATACGATGGACTATGGAGTTACTCAGAGGACACCATCAGTCGTTCTGACTCAAATAAGCAGTTAGACTGTGGGCCACTGGGAGAAAAAGAATTAACCAACAGCAAAGTTCCATGGGCTTAGACTCCACTTATTCTAAGTATACTCTGATAAACAGTCTTAAGGGAAACCAAACTGCAAGGGGTGGGGGAGGATGGGAGGATGGGCAGAAAGGCAGAGTTAGAGGCACAATGGCTAAAATGGGGTCATAAACTGAAAAGACTGTATTCAAATCTATGAAACTTTTCTAAATCTACATAAAGTAGAAATTGCAAAAACTGTTATAAAAAAGTAGTATTTTTAAAAAGACCTAAACAATTGCATTATTAATACACTATTGATGTTTAGGGGGAAAAAAGTCTCTAACTTAAACTATGAATTTTAACACAGAAAAAATTCTGACTGAAGATATAGCCATTATTTACAAAGTCATGCTGGTTCATATCACTACAAGTTTAGTTAAAGAGCCATTCCTTTTATCTAGCTGTTTAAGGGGGATTCTGCTGAAAATTACAACTGAAATCCCCCAAGTCATGGACTAAAAAAACAAAAAACGAAGTTAGATTGGAGCAGCTTTCACCTGTAAAAACTCAACGTGTTTCACACATATCTCATTCATCCTCACAGATTTTTTTGGTTCTTTTAGTCCTGTTATTTTGTTTTTTGTTTTAACTCAAAACAACTTTTTTTTTTTCAGGACTGCTTCTAGTACCTCATATATTTTAAATCCATTTTTCCTCTTTGGATACATCTTTCCTGATACATTCTAATTTTAATAGGTAGCAAGTTCAATAATTTCATAAGTATTTTTTAGTAGACATTGTACAGTCATTCTCCCCCTCTGTCCAACTATCTCATTTTTCCTTGAATGAACATTGTGCCTCATTCTTTATTTACCTTAATTATATTACTTTCATTCTTGGACAAATTACCTGGCTAAATACTGCCAAAGTGTTCAGGCATAAGTTCCTCTTGATACATGCACCTCCTCTGCATCCTCCTTCATGAAAAAAGGGCCAGCTACCTGTTTTTGCCTACGCCTTTTCACTCTATTCTCTCAGCTTTTAACAATTCTAACTCAAAAAGAAGGTCACCAGCTTGCAAATGTCAGTCGGTGTCACCTTATGAGTCAATTAGGATGAGCGCAAAGAAC
Source organism: Hydrochoerus hydrochaeris (assembly GCA_004027455.1). Lineage (NCBI taxonomy): Eukaryota > Metazoa > Chordata > Mammalia > Rodentia > Hydrochaeridae > Hydrochoerus > Hydrochoerus hydrochaeris. Next base: position 235,356 of record PVLA01001572.1, on the reverse strand, counting down.
ATGATGTGGGTGGGAGGTGTTTGGGTAAACAGGGCCAGCCGGGAGAAGCAGTGCAGGTAATTTTACCACATACTCTTGAAACAAGAGGTGATGAGGTTAGAAAGAGGAGCCATGTTAGCAAGAACAAAGAGGAAGTATAATAATTTTTAATTACATGTAGAAAGACTATTATTGATGCCCAAATAAAATGGCTACAATGAGGCTTGAAAAAGTGGGCATTAGCTGTGAGCAAAGAGAGTCGCTTGCCCACTGTGATTGGAGCATGGCAGAGATAGTTGCTTCTTGCCTTCAGCTCCCTCTAGTGCCTCTGAACATCCATCACTTTATCTTTTCCTCCTCCTTGGCAGTAATCAAGTCCTCTTAATGTGCAAAGACTCCTGCAGGGAATCATGAAAATAAACAGTTCTTAGCAAAGTTTTTGTGACTGATCATACCTGAAGACAGGAATGTGCAGACGCAGAAGTGTGGAAAGAGTTTTGATAAGAGGAGGTATCTGAAATATTTGTCTGTTTTGCAGTCCTGTCCCAAGGCAAATCCCAAGAGCAAAAACCACCCAGAGGTAAAGTAACCCTGAAAATCATTCCTTTCAGAAGTTACCTGCATTTTCTCCTGTTTGCCTGGAATTTGTTAGATCCAGAAATTCATAACTACTGAAAAAGAAAACAATTTAGTCTTTAGAAGACATGAATTCTCCCCCAGGAGATCTTTCTCCAGGGAAGTTTCAACAGAAATGTTCATGTTCTTCTGCCTGGCAGACATGGTTGCATCTGTGCCAGTGGTTTTCTGAAGTGCTTGGAGAAAACAAATAGAATGATAGTCCCCTGAGATGAGAATCATTCTCATGCCATCTACCCTGATCAGTTCAGAAATGCAGCACAGGCTCATGCCTTCTCCACACAGCTCAAATCTGGCTAGCCCCGCCTTTACCACTGAGTTGCGAAGATTATATAAAAGTCTGTTGTATCCTCAAATGAAAAAGGATGCCCTCACATACAGTTGGCACTTGGCAAAAACTTGTGTCGTATATTAACTCCTACTCAACTCTTTTGTTAGATTCAGTGCAAAATAACTCTAAATAGCACAGAATAACTATAATTCAAAAGATTTTACTTTGTTCATTCATCTATTCATTCAGTTATTTACTTACTCATTAAATCAATGAATATTAATTTATGTAGATCTTACCATGCACTAAATACAATGTAAAATGCTTAGGATGTCATTGTGCACAAAGAAATATAACCCCAACTCCCAAAGACTTGAAATCCATGTCTATTACTTATTAGCAGTCAGCCAGCTTCTCTATCCAGAGCCAGAGGGAAATTACTTTCAGTCTTCTGAGTGCCATGGGACCTTGGTTGCAATACCAGAGCTGCCACTGTTGCATCAGTGCAACCATAAGCCATATGAAAAGGTATGAGAATGACTGTACTCTGAAAAGAGTACAAAAGAGGTAGAGGCAGGATTTGGCTTATGGACATTGATTACTCCTTGTATAGATTTATTTCTTAATTTCTATTTTATTTAGTCTCCTATATGAGGATTTATATGGTAGTTTGCCTTTTTCCTTCTCTTCATCTATTAAGGTTCCATTCACTTTACCATTTAATTTTGTTTAACCAATGCTTTCTTCTTTTTTCTAAGACAAATGGAGTCCATGCCTTCATCACTTTATCCTTAATCATTTTTGATAGCTGCTTCACTTCCAATGAAATATTCACGTGAAAACAATGTACTCATTTCTACTACTCCCAGAGAAGTCTGCCTTAACATACCTCTCCACTAAAAGGAAAACAAAGACCACAACAGAAAGAAAAGTAAATACATGATGTGGGTGATGACCCAGTTCCAGTGGCCCCAGTCACTGCTCTAACCTTAGCTCCCAATGCTCTCAGATTTACCCACTACACCTTTGGAATTTCCTGCTTCAAACGGATTCTCAAAGTGAACCTCACTCATTCCTCTCCCCAGGCTTTTCCAAGGCTGAGCTTGCTTCCTCTGCCAGCCAGGAAACCTCCAAGGAAGCCAAACACTTTCTTACTGAAGAAGCAACAATGTGAGTGTGAGACGGGTTAGCTAGGATTAGCCACCTACTGAGTGCTTTCCTCCTTGTCCCTGGTAACTTCACTCAAAGGTAACCACCCAAAGAGCTGTGTTATGTACTTTCCATGCATTCATTCACTTCGCTGACACAGTTCTGTAGCTGGTTCACTTGTTTGTGCTTTGACTCTATCTAAACAATCCTGAAAAAATGGTGTGCTCTGCAAAAATCACACACTGTGAATGGCAAGGCATATAGAACAGAGAAGGTCAGGATAGTCCCCTCAAAACCTATGGACCTTTGTAACCTGAGCATGAATAACAACAACCAGTAAACACTCCCTCAACCCCAGCTGGTTAAACTTCTACTGGCATGTGTGACACTTCTACCCCAGAGGGCCTCACACCTAGGTCTGCAGCTCCTCTCCAGATGCAGACATGCAGGGTGAGTAATTCAAGAAAGTCATGCTCTAAAAAAGTGACCCCAGATGTAGCCCTCTTGATGAATGTATGGTTAACAGGGACAGCAGAGTCTTGCCAGTTGGTTCCTCTCCACTCCCCACATTTCCAGAGAACAGAACATACTGAGAAGCCAAACCCTTCCAGCAGCCAGACCACACTGAGCCTGCAGGAAGCATACAGCACACAGCAGGTAGATACCCAGCTTAATTTTCTTAACATTTTTATGTGTGACTAATGCTTTCTCTCTAAATATGACAAACCTGGCCCCTGACTGCTTCCCACCATTGCATGCTGTCTAAAATGGACCAAAAGGAATACCATGCTATACTGACAAGTAGTTTTTGCTTACCAATAACATTTGCATTACAGTGCAATGGGATAGAATGAGTCTACTTTACAGATTGGGAAACTAAGATTCAGAGAAAAAATTAAGTCATTTTTTCAAGGTTCTCTAAGGACAGAGTTAGGATTCTGGCACGGGAGACCATGTAATTTCAGATTTGTGCATGAGGGAGGGAAGAACAGATAAAGAGAGAAGAAGCGTGAGGGCTATTATACTATTAGGGTGTTTTCCAAGGACCAGAAAAGAAGGAAAAGTTGAAATATCACTGAGCAAGGAAAGTCTTTAATAAAATTAGTCAACAATCTCCCATCTTCAGTAAGGTACTGAGCAACCTGAAACATGATATAACTAAACAGATAATGGACTTAAAAAGCAAAAGGAGGAAAAGCAAGTGCTCTAATGGATATAACTGCATGTATATTTAAGGGTGTAGGATTGATAATTATGTTGTTAAGTTTTTGTTGGATCAGAGAACAGAACTGTCTGCAGCTTCACTGTTTGAATGTCCACTTTGTATGCTTTAATTTTGTAACTTGAACAACTACATCCAAGAAGACAATATGTAATGTATCAACTAGTGACTTTTTTACTGTTCATTTTTTGAAATTCTGTAGTGTTTCTACCCTTTTTTTCTGTTTTGCCTTATTTTTCCCCTCTCTTTAAATAAAATTTTTTTAAAAATAAAAAAAATTTAAAAAAAACAACAAAACAAAAGCACAATCCCCCATCTTTTTTCTTAAGGAGAGGATAAAAACCAGTGATCATACTTAAACTGACAGAAAAAGAGTAAAATGCTTACAGAAGTAAAAACATTTAACATAAATGTATATTCTTAGTGTCTATTTTCTGCTTAATAAATACAAGAACATAAAAGCTACAGAAATTCTTTGATGACACATTATGTCAGAGATAAATATCCGTATCAGATTTAACATGAGAATTAAATATTTAATGTGGAGTTTTAGAGGTTGGTGTACATGAAATGGTGGCATTGTGGTTGACTCCACTGACATTTATCCCTATTCTATCTGGGCCCAATCACTGCTTAAAAGGTCATCAGAGGAGTCTGAGAAATGCAGTAAACAATAACTGTGATTAATATTATTATAATTAACAAATTACATATAGATGAAATCACAGAATATCTAAATGAAAATGAAGAGGTTTTCTGACTCACCTGTAGCTACAATCAAGGAGAAACTGGTGTTTAACAGCAGTGGAACTACATTACATATACTAAATTTCTTTATCATGACAACTGTCATGATAACTAATAATCTAAACAATATATCTAATAATCAAAACAAACCTGTTTCTGTTAAGGGCTTTTCAAGTCCTCTGTCACCTTCATCTTATCACAAAGGAGACTTTCCTGACTGAGAAGTGTACACCTCTCAAAGAAAAAGGAACAGTTCCTTGCATGTCAGAGTTAGGACGTCTCTTGGGCAGACCAAGGTCCAGAAAGGCAGCTTCTCCACAGTCCTGCTTCAGGTCCATGGAGAAGTATGGTATAATATTTATGCAAGCTAGATTTTATGGCTGCCTTAGCAAGTGCAGCAAAATATGCAATAGTATCTGTTGAAAAGAATGGCCTTTAGCCTTATTTCAAAACACAATGCATCATGAAAGTAACAATAAATATTTTAGTAGTAAACACAAAAGTCATCAGGCTCTCGTACTGACAACACAACAATCAAGGTGATATGTTTCTAAAAACTAAAAAGGAAAAAAAATAAACAGGTTAAACTTCTATGTCCACTACAAGATAGGGTCACACAGTGGGATGCTAGAACCTCAAAACTAGAAACAAAATAGACACATCGTATAAGGAAGAGGTTATATAATCCCACAGCAAACAAGTCAAAACACCTAAAGGCAAAATCAAAAAGATTATGGGATTTGACTGCAGATTACTCTATCAAATTATCAATGTGAAAACTCTAAACTGAATAGTGACAAAAACTCTGAACACAGATTACTTGTTTTTACTGGTCAACTGGTAATGTAGGCCCGAGCTAAGAGGCAGTGATTAAATGTATTTTGAATCTCTATTTGCCTAGAAATAATAAAAATAAAAAATAATAAGGCTTTAAAAAGTTAGCTCTTCATAGAATGATAAACATTCACTCAAACCTAACCTCAATTCTCAGCTTATAAACGTATTTCAGAATAAGGGAGCATTTTTAAAACCCAATATCTCCATTAATTTTTATGGAAAATTTGATCCCACTTTTTTATCACTTTCCCTCAAATTTTCTATAAGTAAATATTTAACAGTTCTCTTATATGGTTGTCAATAATCAAAATTATTAAAGACAAATAATAGACATGTTCTAAAGAACAGTTAAAATGGTAGCCAACACTAACTAAAAAATAATATCAAAACAGGATCTCAATGTAGTTACAATGTGCTTTATTAACATAAATTATGACTTTTTTGCATATCAAAAAATTGGTGGTCAAGCATCACTCTACCTTTTTTTTCTCTAAAGAAAAATTTCTGTTAGAACCTGTATCGCAAGGTGGTTTTTAAGAATAAAAAATTCCTGCTGCTGAAATGTGATTCATTGAAAGAATATTCATATTTCCACATATCCCTAGAAAAATTAATTGTTGCTCACACATAAAGTCAACTTTTCTCATCATTTGCCGATGCACAAACCTCTCCATCACTTCTTAGGAACCTACAGTATGGAGTAAATACTGTGGATTGTGTGTTTCTATATGAGAAGCGAATGACAGCCATCAGCAGTGGAGTAATGTGCCCAGGCTCAGTGCCAAGAACTTTGCAAGTAGTATATTATTCATTTCTCAAATGATCCTATAGGATAGGGACTTTTGTTATCCTCATTATGCAGACAAGAGAACTGAGTTCAAAAAGATTTGGGGTAGTGTCCATCTAACTCTGGAGCCTACATCCTTAAACAGGAATACCACAACTTGACATCAAGGTGTAGCTCATAATCAGGGCCTTTGGGCAGACATTCTTTCAATGACCTAGAAGAAACACAAGTCTAGGAAAGATTTATGACACAGGGCAGAAGTCCTCAGAAGTATGCCAAGTGGCTTTGGACTTTCTCCTCCTGTTGGGTAATTACAAGTTCCTGGAGGGAGATAAGGTGGATGCAAAATACCCTTCACAGCCGAGGTAGAATCCACGTCTCATCTAAGGCTGTAGTGGAAATATGCTGGGGAGATGTAGCCGCAGACCCCGGCATCAGGATAAGCTGGTCTTCTGAGTGAAGCATCTTGAAGTGACCATTTTTTTCTTCCAACCAGTGGAGAAGCTAGCCAAAAAGGCCTTTTTGTGTGACAATGTAATTAGATCCATTTTTTAAACAGTAAATTTCAAAAGTAAAATTTGAGTAACATTGGATATATTTTTTGAAGAAAAGTTCCTAAAAATCAATAGCTTTTTATTTTAGAGAAGCAAGTAGAGCACAGAGGATATTTAGAGCACTGAAAAAGTACCTTGTGTCATATAGTATTGGTAGATGTACATCTACCATTTTTCCAAATCCGTGGGATATGCATCAAGAGTAAGCCTGAATGTAAACTATGAACTCTGGCAAATGATACTGTATAAATGTAGGTTCACTGTACTGTTGGGGTGGGAGCCCTATTGGGGGAAGGCAAGCATATGTGGAGCACAGGGTAAACAGGACATCTCTGAACCTTTCACTCAGTTTGACTGTGAATTTCATACCGCTCTCAAGAATTAAGTACTGCCTGGGGATTTAGCTCAGCAGCATAAGGGGCTGCCTGGGAAGTGCGAAGTCGTGAGTTTGATCCCTGGTACCAAAAAAATAAAAAATAAAAATAAAATAAAATAGAAAAAAATTCTCAAAAGAAGTATTTTTTAAAAGCAGTTTTTACCTACTTTTAAAAGTTAAATATTACATTAGATTAATTGTGCTTTTGCTTTTAAACGTCAAAAAAAGAAGAATTGGGCGCCTAGTGAATGAGAGAAAGAGAAGAACTGTTTTAATAAACTATGAGCTATGTTGAAATTTCCTAAAAATTTACTGCATTTTCAGGGAGAAAACAAATTGTCTTCACAACACTGGAATAAATAAAAATCCACCATAAAACAAGAAAATGCCTAAAAATAGGGAAAAAATGAAAGATATGGCTTTGTTGTAAACTCATACTTTATCACAGCAACATCTACATTTATTTGATAAAGAGATGCATGTATGTGAGACACACATGTAATTTAAAAATATTTTTTGGCAAATGCAGTCCCTGAGCCCTCAGAGCTCTGCTAAACGTCCAACTATTTCTTTCCAGGCTTTAAAGTGGGAAACACTGCTCCAAAGAAAGTAATTTTAGAGTTGATAATTATTGTATTTCCAGCTCACTTCCTCAAGATATGAGGATTCATCTATTTTTATGAACTTTGAGTAAAATGGAATATACTCAATGTAAACAATACCCTAAATAGCTACTAAGTATTTTCCTATCACTGCTGATTAATTCTAAGCACCACTACCTGTCTTCTCCCTCCTCTCTCAGAGCCCCTGTCCACTGCACCACTACTGGAGATCTGCCGTGACTCTTTACATGTGGTAGGATCTACGAAGCCCGTAGTAAAGAAACTTGCTTGAATTTATTTACACATGTATTTCCCCATTTTAAAAATGTTTCTTAGAAATTAATTGCTAGATTTTTATAGCCAGGATCCTTAAACTTGAGAATGCTTTAGAATCTTCCTGAGGGCTGATTAAAACACAGATTAAGGCCTAATCCCAGAGTTTCTGGCTTGGTTTTTCTTTTTTAATGAAGACTCAAAGGTGATACAGAGCTACAGGGTCCAGTCTACATTTTGAAAAACACTGAGCTATAGAATACTTTTCAAAATGCACAACAATTTTAGGTTAAGCTCCGGATGTGTTAGCTTCATGTCAAAACAAATGAAACCTTTACATCCAAATTAAATGTTCTTTCAGAAAACTGGTTGTCTTCCTTCTCTGTGATATATCCATAATTCTAAGAGTCAGTAAAAATGGGGACAATGGCCTATATTTACAATTTTTTTAATCCATTTTATAGAGATTATAATTAGTTGAAAATTTCTTTGGTATGTGATTTTAATACAATCCTGGACAGTTATTAGGAAACTAAAATCAATTTTGTGATGGCCTGAATATTTTATACCATATATTATTTGAAGATAAGAAAATATTTAAATAAATAGTTAATACTAATAAAATATATATTGTATGGCACCAAACTGAGGAAATCATGAAATCTAACAATGTAATGCTTTTTCTGACTTGGAAATCCTAGCATGTTTTACATTTTTCTCTCTTGGTGTTCTTACTTGTTGTAATTGCACAAGAATGAGACTTTAAAGGTTCTTAGTATTATGTGAAGAACACACATTAAATCCTTCTAACATGGCCTACTAATTATAGTATAACAGATTCATTGTTTGCATAAGGAATAACAAGGCAACTAGCAAATAGAACTTATCATTAGAGGGATTTTATTTCTGATATAAATGGCCAAAAATTTCAAAAAAAAAAAGAAGAAGAAGACTTAGGTGCCTAGTGAATGAGAGAAAGAGAACTGTTTTAATAAATTACAAGCTATGTTGAAATTTCTGATGCACTTAACTGTGTTGTCAGAGAGAAAACAAATTGCCTTCATGATACTGGAATAAAATAAAAATCCACCATGAAATTCTACTCCCCTAAAAAAGTTTTCAATATCCTTCATGTGAACCAAGCCATATCCAACATACATGAAAAAACAAAATAGAACGATTCTCCTTTTATTTGTGTTACACCAAGAACATTGGTGAAATATTTCAACATTCCCAAAGTATAAAACTGTTTAGCATGCTGCACATAGGTGCTATGCAAATATGACAGATACATTTTTGAAAAGAACCCGGACTAAAAGCACAAGGAAGACACAAGACTGACAGTTTAAACTGTTACCACGCTTGGGTCTGAATGGAAGACTGTGGCAGAGACAGTCAAAAACGCTATATTAGGTGACATAAAGGGTGACTCTTTGTTGCTTGCTGTAAAAACAGGAAACATCAATAAGACATGAGATATGTCAGCTAACCTGGGCTCTGAATTATGAGACTGAAAACATTAAGGGTTTTGTTTTGTTTTGTTTTCTTTGGGGGATGCAGTATGAAACAGTAGCATTGGGTAGGTATAACAGAAATACACGAAGATGACAACTTGGAGATGATAATAATACTACTATATTCAGATGTATAATAAATTGTTATATATTACCAAATACAATGCAGGACCCGTTTTGAGCATTCCCTATCTGCATTGTCCAACGCAAAGGCCACAGGCGTACTCTGCTCTGGAAATGTGGCTGTCTCAGACAGAGAACTGAATTATTATTTAATCTGAACTGAAATGTAATGACATATTGCAATTTAATTACTAGAAACATGTGTGAAACAACTTGAGTGTATGAAGTTGTTTCAAATATATTTCCATTAACCAACTATAAATTTTATAGAATCTAAGCTATAAATTTTACAGCATCAAATAATTCTGAGGAAAATTTAGTGTTCAAGTTGAAACATGTTAGAGACATAAAACAACCAATTCTGAAGACAGTATGGAAGGCTTAACACAAAAACTTAATGAAAAAAAAAAACAGGTAAAAAAATCTTGGGAATAACTTTTATCCTAACTATAGGTTGAAATAATAATATTCTAGGGAGACACACATACACACACACACACACACACGATTGTGGTACCATGGACTGAACCAAGGACCTTCACATTTAGCTACAATTTTATCCTTTTTTAATTCTATCTTTTAATAGAATTAAGGACTTACTAAGTCACTGAGTTGCCCAGGCCGGGATCAAACTTGCAATCCTCCTCCATTATCTAGCATTCCATGCATGCACCACCATGTCTAGTTAAGTAAAATATATTAAAATTAATTTCATCTGTCTCTTTTTACTGTTTTTCATGTGACTACTAGAAAATTTGAATTCAAATACATAGCTCACATTCTAATTTTACTGGACAGTGCTACTTTGGTGAGTTTTCTCATTTATTTCTCACAGAAACTCTCCACAGCAGGCACTATTACCCCTATTTTACAGATAAGGATACTGAGGCCCAAAGAGAACAAGAAATGTACCCAAAGTCACATTAATTACTGGACACAAACAGATGCTAGAATTTTGACAGGAACACTGATTATGGTCACTTCACAGAGCAAAATGAAGTACTTGAGCTCGGCACCCACATTAAAACTACCACCTTTGGTTACCAAAGCTACAAGACTGAACTCAAATAGTCCTGTGCACCTTATAAATTCAATCTTTTAAGATTAGCCTGGTGTCATTAATATCACCAAGTGTTTCACAATGCAAGAAGACCAAAAGCTATTACCAGACGAAAGATTCAAGTTAAATTCCATCAAATCACACTTAACCAACATACTTTGACAAGCACCTCAAATCCAATACCTCCGAGAGCCTGGGTTTTTTTTTTTTTTTTTTTTTAATTTGCTCACCCTTTCTCTTCACCAAGAAACAAAAGAAAGCCCAGGAAAATGCTGAACAGGGTAAAAGAAAATGCAACAAAGTTAATAGGGGACATAGATGGCCCTTCAGAATTTGTAAAAACACAAAAACAGGAGGGCATGCTTCCATCACTGCACAATCTTGCTTTTGTTTAAGAGCCAAGTCCCCGTCTGGAAACGTGTGGGCAATAAATCAGCAGGCATTATTTTAAATCAACTGGTTTTATAAAATAAGCCAAGAGTTGAAAGAGGCAGTACTAATTACCAACATTCCTTGATGAATTACTTAGCGGCGTGTGCTAAGTCAATGTACGTCTGTGTCTTGATCCCCAAGTTTATCCTGTACTTATTTCCCAGGAGGTAAAAAGAACATGTGGCTAATTAAGGCACCAATCTCCGCAGCCAGAAGTACTCAAGGTAAGATTTCTTATAGGAAGGGAAAAAAAAGAAAAGAAAAGAAAAGAAAAGAAAAGAAAAGAAAAGAAAAGAAAAGAAAAGAAAAGGTTTCTTTGCCTAGTACTTATTAATCTAATTTTTACTACTTCACTAGAAAAACAGAGCTAATCTTGTCACCTTTAGGCAGTCTAAACTACCATGCAGTGTTCAGAAAAATGTTACATATTTGTAGTTTAGCCAATAAGAATTTCTTAAGCCCTCCCTAACCGGCAGGAATGTCTCTGGTTTGTCACTTCTAATTAAGTCTCAAAAAAATTTCCAGCCCCTAAATTTTAATTATACAAAACTCAGGGCCAACAGGGGAGATTACAATGTAGTTATGCCTGGTAGTACTGTAGTAGAAATCTGAACTTTGCTTTTTATTTTGGGCCTCTTAAATACTTTTTAAAATTATTCACAGTTGGATGAGTAAGATTCTTTGCTCACTTTTAATTTCCAAGATCCCTATCCCTTCCTTACCTTTCTTCTAGCAAAAACCACTAGAGCTGCTTAGTGTGCTTAAGTCTGGTAAACTCACCTGACAAAAGAAATGTGCTCCTCAAAAAGTTATAGGTTAACAGGACTTAGCTAAGAAACAAACTGCATTAGAGACAGGCACTTTAATTATATGAAGAATGCATGTATTCAATATTCTAATGAAAAAATTAGTAACAGTCTTTGACCACCCACCGCCTCCAATCCCAGTATCCATTCCAGAGATAACTAGTAGAAACATTATGGTTTAGATTCACCAGACCCTTTTCTAGGACATTCTCTGTTTTTAAAAACAGAAATTTAAAGCAATCCCTTTCCTAAAACTATTATCTATTTGTAATAATCTCCTAGTTTACCAAAAGCTTTGTTTATGTTCCAATTTTGATTTCTCTCTTTTTAATGGTTATAAATTAATACACAAAAATATCTAACTTTATAAACAAGATCTGGAAGGCTGCAGTATTATCAATGCTAAATTTTTTTTAAAAGTTTAGGCTGCCAACACAAAGAAGTCAATAAAAAGAGACACATTTAGGGCAGGCACCAGTATTCTAGTACTGACTGCAGCTATAACCTTGAACACAGCCACTGTACTGATTTACATATTTTCAATATAGATCCCACCCACTTATTTCACTACAGCAAAGTTAAATTTAGACTTAGCTCTAGATGTGTCCACAATCTCTTTTATATAAAAGCATACCTATAAAAGTAGTCTATCAATAGTCTTTCAAATCTAAGTCTTTAATTGTTGAGACTGAGTAGGTAACAATTGTGAAGGAGATTCTGACCCTTTTCATATAATAAGATATATTACAGATGACATTCACTTAAAAGAAAACAAGAAAACAAGCAATACTGATGTTCCAGTTTCAAAATATATCAAAAGCTCCAATCCCACATGGAAGAGGTAGGAAAAAAAAAACTAAAAATGCAATCATAGCTTCAGGAGAAAATTACCATCAAAAGTACTGTGCAAGTGAGCATTTCAAAATTTACTTTATAGCAACACAAATTTATTATTAAAACACAGAGAAATATGAGTCATATGAGTTGTGATAAGCTGAGCCATTAAAATCTTTATAAGTGAGCTTTCCTTGAAATTTTTTGGATGCTGTTACAGAAACTTTCACTTTGTGTGGAAGTTTTAACCCATAATCATCTCTATCACTAAACCAAAAATTACCATCATGGTCAGTGTGGCTGGGAAGACTTCTTAAATAGGATAAAAAAATGACCAGTTATTTCATCTGGCATAGTGTGGAGATGTGGAGAAATAATCCGATCACTCAGAGGCAAAAGCCCTAGTCTTGCATGGTGGTGCACACCTGAAATCTCAGCGCTCAAGTGGCTGAGGCAGGAGAAAGGTAGTGACTCTGAAGCTAACATGAACTGTACAGTGAGTTCAAGCCCAGACTAAATTACACAGCAAGACCTTGTATCAAAAATATCTATCTATCTATCTATCTATCTATCTATCTATCTATATAGATATAGATATAGATATTTATAAACACATAAATAAATACATATATATTTATAAAAGCAGGGACTTCACTGAGTGGGCTCCAATCCTGACTGCACCTCTTACTTACAACTTTATCCCTCTGTGTTGGTTCCTACCTCTTCAACATGGGTATTACTAAAAATTCCTGCAGAGACCAGGAGTGGCATTAAAAGAGTCAATGTTACTAGCCATACTAAGCACAAGTATAACAGGCCAGAATACAATTGCTAATTTATATGAACTGTAATGAGCCCATCCAGAATACAGTTGCTAATTTATATGAACTGTAATGAGCATTCTCTGAGTACAACACAGAAACAAGAGTGGGGAAGAGATGCTCGACATTCTACAGAAGTGTTTCTCAATCTGTTTCTTCTTGGAACTCTTCCCCCCGCCCCCATTCCAAGGATTCCTGTGGGGAGCTTGAGTCTCCTCTCTCAAGTAAATCCATGACATGATTACAGTGATGACAAATGGCTTCTGGAGACCATGTGAAGATGATCCTCCTCCTCCTCCTCTATCTCCTCCTTTTTCTCCTCCTCAGTCAGGTCAACCAGGTGTCCACTGAGCACAGGTGGTACCATTCACAACCTGACCTAATCAAATCACCTAGATGCTATCCTACCCCTGAGCCATTGTAAAAATGGCTTGTCATTGTAAAAGGAGAAATCATTTGCAATCATTTCCATTTTGTGTCAATATGACCAAGCAAAAAATGTAATCAGAGCGGATGTTTCACAGTTTACAGAAAAGCAGAATTGATTCGTAGGCTTAATAAGATGGCACATGTTGTTGTGGGTACTTGCTCTTCGTGCTGCTCTTTAGGGAAGACAAAGCATAAAACTTCAATAGAACATCTTCCTATGCCAGCTCTGAGATCACTAACTTAGCACCTACGGGGCCTTGAGGGCAATATGGCACATGCCCAGTCAGTGCCAAGCAAGCTGACTTACACTTTCACCAGCACCATCAAACTCCTTTCAAAATATATAGCACAAGTTCCACTCAACCTAAGGTAAAATGGGGAAATTCTGAAGCATATTCTTAAAAGGAAAGACAATCCCAAAGGGTGGGGCAGGGGAGAAACTTCCTTTTTGTTTTTTTCCACTTGTAAAATATGAACAAAGAGAAACACAGAGTCATGTCTACCTGACCAAACTGCTTAACATAGTTCTCCAGATCTTGCTTCAGATCTTGCAGTTGCAGGGATGGAAAACAGAAAATGCCAGGAAGGTTGCAGCCTATGCTGTTAACAGCAGTTCTCCCCAGGGAATGGTAAGGACAGCGAGTTTTTTTCCATTGGATTATTCTTCCACAATGTGTGTATTTATTAGAGGTAAATGAGCACTACCTACAATTTTTTGGAAGTCAATACAATGAATTTTCATTTAAGAAATAAATTAAATGACCATATGTGTGGCACTGAGTGAGTAAAAGACACTGCAGGGAAATGAGGTCTCTGGGAGAATGAGAGGCACTCATAGAACCTAAAAACTGAATCCCCTTTTTGTCCCAAACAAGGGACACTGAGACACTGAGATTGATTCAGAAACAAAAGGATATACTGGTCTACAAAAGCTCCCTGAAATCAAGGTTAACAGGTCATTGGTATATGTCGTACTGTTTGGGGACATAATATATGATGAATATGCTATTAGAATACAGAATGAAATATGCTATTAGAAGAAACCTCAAATGTTGCAGGTGTTTATCCCTTGGGGACAGCACCTTAAGCAATGGATACCCTAAAGGATCAAAGCAAGCTGGTCTGAGATGTGTCACATCTGTTCATGCTCCCTCTAGCCACTGTGAAGCTGTTGGTTCTGTATTCCTGGCTAAATAATCAGGAAGAAAATCTAAATGTGGATGTGGAGAAATTCCTTCTACCAATTCATTACATATCAACCCACTTGTAAATCCACACAACCTTTCCCACATTCTTATATTATATCTAAAAGATGAGTCACACTTTGAATACTCTATTCCATGTAGATTTCTTCATTGACAGAGGAAAAATTGGTGATATGGTCATTCAACTTTTCCCTCCTTAGTGAAATCTTCAGCAGTATCATTTGTACAACAAGGTGATGGGAAACAGGACTTCCGTTCCATCACACTAGAATCTGCTCCAACTGATGCAGTGTTGAGACAGTCGACAAATAAATGCCCAAGTAAATTCAGTTTACATTGTAAACTTTTGCCAGGAAGATAATGGTAAAAGTATTTCTGTATTTGGTGAACAGAAAGTATCCTTTCAAATCACAGAGTAATTTGCCCAATTCCTGAGATGATTTGGAAAAAGATAAAAATTTTAAAATAAATTCCTTCAAAGTACCTAAAATATCTCACAGTAACAAAAGGTATTTTGTTCTTTTACATTCACATAACCTTTATCTGAAGCAGAACACAAAACTTCAATGTATACCCCACTCCAGAGAAAACACCTCACCTTTAGATTCATATTTAAAGAAAAAAAGGAAGGAGATGAGGAAGGCACAGAGGGAAGAAAGAGAGAAAGAGAAGAAAAGAGAGAAAGGGACAGAGAGACACAGAGAGAAACAGACAGAGACAGAGAGACAGAGACAGATCCTTGGAAATTCCTTACAAATTGCTTAACAGAAAAATATTTTCAATGTATGAACTTCCAGAGTCCATGATGGGGTAGTTGGAAAAAGACATCTTGATGAACTTGCCAGCCTAAGATACCACAGTAAGCACATGTTTCAATAATCAATCAAAGGTAGAGAGAAGAGCCTGTAACAACAGACATCTGATGAATGTGTGGACAGGAAACTGGAGGTTGGTACCATGATGCTTCTTTGATTCTAAGACCTATCATGTCTGCAATGTCTATCTGTTTATTTTGCTTTAGTATAAAAAAAAACCCAACAAATAACAACAACAAAAACAAAGCTATGTCAATTTTCAAACCTCAGGTTAGTGTGGCTCATATGCTAATAAACCCATCTGTAGAAGAAACCACTTTCATCAATAGTCCTTAATGAGTTTGCTTAATTCACAATGTGAAACACAGGGTATATTCACAACTGAAAAAAAAATGCATTTTGCATTCCAAGTGTTGCTTCACTTACAATACAGAAGCATCTTTAAATTACCATATTCAATTGGGCAAACTTGTTCTGAAGAAACCTAAACAACATATCTGACAGATAAATACAGAGCAATAAGGCTTATCATCCCATGTCATCCAACTTGAAAATCAGTAAGAGCAAATTATCCATAAATTAATTAAATTCACACAGAAAACAGAAGCTAACCCTGTAAAGCTTAATGAACTTATAGTTTACACGATGACCATGTGTTAAGGAATAAATGAAGTGAGTTTCCAACCTCTGACATAAATTCTAACTAGTCTTCAATTGCCCAGATGTCAGCAATTTTTAACATGCTTCACAAAGTTTCATATTTTAAGTACAACTCTGCCAAAGAGATTAACCTGGAAGCACTAATGTGGGTTTTCAAAATCCGTAATTCAATCCATTGGTAGTGGACTACTAATACCAACAGTAGTAGAATATCAATATAGTTGATAACGTGTGTGTGTGTGTGTGTGTGTGTGTGTGTGTGTGTGTGCGCACGTAAATTAAACTATGGTCTTTCAATCGCAATGTTGTACAAACCAGTTAGGAAATACAGAGATTTAAGGATTCTCTAGCACAGGCTGAAAGGTCAAGCTGCATATACTTACTTCCAAGAAAAAGCAGGTATATTCTGCTTTAGCAATTTAAACCTTTAAAAATTAAATGAAGAATTTACTCAGGCTACACTGTGAGAAAATATTTACTCAATATGATCTAATTATAATATACTCAATATTCTTAGACTTAATCATTTTTTTAAAAATGTATATTTATAAGACAAGATCTTAGGTTAAGCAAACTAACTTTTCAATTAATTTATTTCATTATTTTATGATTTAAAAACTACAAAAGGGAAAATAAAAGACCACATTTTTTCTCAGGTATATTTCTATAATAAATAATTTGCAGTATTTTCATACACAAAACTGTTGAAAATATGTAACTGATCTTCATAAAGTTCTAAGTCTTAAGCATCTGAAACAATCACTTATGATACTCTTTAAAACTTTTAAATTTCTTAGAATAATACCTTAGCTGAATGAAATTCTATGTTTTTAGTTGATTATTTAAGGTTACTAGAATTAGTCTAAATAGTATCAAACCCATCCAAACTGTCATGCTAACAACTCTTCTATACAACACACTTCACTAGTTTGTTGAACTGAATTATTCAAATATAAAAGTTCAATGGAGATGAAATTTATGAGGCATGAGATAATTATATATATATATATATATATATATATTTATCAAATGCCCACTTTTGCTCGGAATGTCTTTCAGTTTTATGCATTTAGTTGTGCTTTAACTGTGGACATTTTCTTGGTATTCCTAAATCGGGAGCTGCAGCTCAATCCACTGCTACCAAGGCACACCAACATACAAGGAAAAAGGGCACTATTATCCAAAATATTTGACATGGATCCTAATTTTAATAATTTTCAAAAATGAAATATTTTAACATTTCAAAATCATGTCATTTTTTAAAATGATATGAAAATGATGTCTTAACACATTTGCATTTTGGAATTTCTCCATTACATGCAACTCCTCTAATAGAAAATCTGATTTCAATTCCATGTAAAATAAAACATCACCTTTAAGTTTGCATAAGCTACTATTAGCGCAAATTCATGTTATTTCTTCTAAAAATACTAAAAATTAGTTTTCAGGTTAAAAGTAGATTATGATGATAAAATGGACATACTTCTTATCTTGCTATTATTTAATTTATACGAGCTTGAATAAGGCATAAACAAAGCAACTATGACTTGTGAAACATGAAACAATTTAAATCTGTACAAATTTTAAGTAGCAATTGTAAGGTTTCGGCCAAGCAAAACAAAAATATACATATATAATTTATTCTGGAGTGAAAACTTTCCTTTTATTTGACAGGTGGCTAGGCAGGAGTAAAAGAGCCATTAATTGCAATATTCAGAATTTCAAACAATCATACTACAGTAAAATTTTATACTAAACCATTTGACTTGTTTTTACCATAACAGAATTTCAGTTAGTTTCTCTGAGTTTGATTACTGTGTCACTACATTTTAAAAGTCTTTGTAAATAAAATATAACTGACTTTAAAGTTGTTTCTCAAGAATCTCTTTCCTATTTCCTGGTAAAGATTAAAGATTGCTTTCTGATTATAGCACATAATTCCTCTGCTTACTCTAATAACTTTAAATAGTGGCAATTTTTTTTCTCTCCTGAGCACACAAATGAATGCAAAGACCAACAATGAATCACTGGCGTGTAAAGTTCACATTGTTTAATGAACAGTAAGTCTTGGTACCTTCAGAATGAATCAATTAGGTGAATAGGGAAAAAAATTAAAAAGTAAGGAAGTTCCTCGACTTTCCTTGAACAGTTCTATTTAGGAATTGAAATATTTATCATTATACAAGGCATGTCTCCCTACGCAACACATGTGTAAGATGGAATTCTATCCTTAGATTTGTTACAACTTTCCTTAGTAATTAGGAAGCTATATGGCTTGGATAGAATGATGCTAACAAGCTCCTGCAGTTTCTACTCTAGCAAGAAATCAAAGAGCACCAAAGCAGACAACTCACTTCAATAAAAGGATTATACAGTCTAGTTATTAAAGCACAGAAAACTTGTCTACAATTTTAGATCTGATGAGACTTTCTAAGAGTCAGATTCCATACCCAACATGATTTACTTAGAAAATTAAAGTGTGGCCATGGAATGTATTTAAGAAAAATAATTTACACAAGTTATAAAAGGAGGCCTGTTTCAGTTAACTTTTACGTTTTGAAACTTTCCACCCCGGAAACCTATCTCTATCTAACAAACACCTATCTCTACTTGGAGTTCTGCATGGAGCACTGATGTGCTCCCATCATTTATGCAGGGTTACTATTACATTGCCAGTTAGTTTATGTCCTTCTTTTATAGGATAAAGTGTGTAGGAATCAGTGGAGTTGGCACTAACAAATATGATTCTGATGGAGCAATATAACCAATATAAATTAACATTCTTAAAAAGGAAACATCTGGAAAATGGAAAAAAGAAGCGGGTTCAGTCCAACCACAAGAGCGACACTCACGTACCTTAAGGACTTCCATCGGCACCTGGGTGGCAGAGGGAAGGGTGGTGGGTACACTGACGTTTATGGCTGGTGTCTGACTCACAGGAACTCTCTGTTGCATGAACTGGGCCGCCTGCAGCTTCTGCTGCTGCTCCCTGCGCTCCTGCTCCTGCATCTGCTCACGCATGAGTTGCTGGCGTAGCAAGATGCGTGATGTCATACTGGAGGAGCTTATCGGAGGCTTGGAGGCCCCAGGATGCTCCGCGGAACTGCTGTGGGAAAACCAAAACGCACACAACATTTAGTTTCCTAATGAGACCCTTCGTTTACATTTTGGGATATCCTAAATGGCACCAAACTATGAAATGAGCCTGCACAAATATAATCAAGTCACAGAAAAGTACTCCACATAATTGAAAATCAAGAGGTGACAGGATTTTAGTCATTAGTAGTTGAATTAAAATAAGTCAGCTTGATTGCATCCAAGCATTTTTATGAAGCCACTTAGGTTTTTTTTTTTTATACAGCACACTACTCATCACCACCAAATATAGTGCCGCCATATGCAGTGTCAAACCATAAGTCTTAATGGCACCCAAATTTAAAATAAATTGCCTGACTTTGCTCTTTTAAATAACCAACTTTAACCAAACAAGTGCTTCTACATATTATCTAAATTCCTTGAAGACCTCTAAAATATTTGCCAGCAAGGAATTATGTAAACAGAAGGTGAAGTTTATCATGGGAAAACATTTCTAAGACATAGGAAGCAAAAATCATTAATGAAATAGATGTTATGATCAGAATGTTAACACGGAACTCAACCCCAGTCTTAGGGCAAGAGGGCAAAAAACAGCCTCGTCTGACAACATAACCCTTCTACTTTTCTTTGTACTCCCTTTTTTGCCCTTTCATCTTGGCATGTCATGGCTATGGAGCGCTCTGCTGTGCAGTCTGCTACTAATGATTTTAGGACTTCTTTTTACTCAAACTTATTTAAAACGTTTAATACTAGTCAAAAATTAAGAATAAAAGACTTCATAATTTTCCTAGGTATGTATTTTGGTTGCTCATCTGGCCAACTCCACGATATCAACTATTTAAATTTCACTCTGGCCTTAGTCACCATACTCAGAATAGAAGAATGACAACAACTTGGTACCCATTTACTCGTTTATAAAAGAGAAGTGTGCTTTTATACTTCCAGTATATCATTTATATTTTAAAGGCCTCTTCATGCAATGAGTATCATGTAGCATTATTAACTTATTTCTCATGATATAATTTTTCAATCTCTGTGTAAGCTAAGTAGTATAAAACCTTAGCATCTGGAAATACATGAAAAAGGACAT
Source organism: Hydrochoerus hydrochaeris (assembly GCA_004027455.1). Lineage (NCBI taxonomy): Eukaryota > Metazoa > Chordata > Mammalia > Rodentia > Hydrochaeridae > Hydrochoerus > Hydrochoerus hydrochaeris. Next base: position 215,038 of record PVLA01001572.1, on the reverse strand, counting down.
TTGAGAAAACACTGCCTCTAGACAGGCTTCGAGAGAGGTACCAGCCCTTGATTTACCTCCCTTCCGTCCAGACCCCTGCTTAACTTCTTACCAGGTAAACTAAAGCCTCCAAATCAACAACTATCCCTATAAACTCCTCAAGGATAGGAACATGCAGAGTCTGCAGGAATGTGCTACAGGATGAAGATGTATTTGTTTTGTCGTCACATGGTCCCAGGAAAACCATGCAGTAAAATTATTAGAAATTAGAATTATTAGAAAATTAGAAAAAAAATTAGAAGTTTATTTGTCTTCAACATGGGAAATTGGTTCAGTTAATTGTAATGGGTTTACACAATTTAACACTATTCCACCATTAAAAATGGGGTAGAAACACATTCATTGATACAAAGGAATCTATAAAATACAATAAATTTTAGAAAGACAAAAAATGCAAAATAGCACTCTAGGTAGGACTAATTCCTTAAAAGAAAAAAAATGTTCAGGGTCAGGGTTATAGTTCAGTGGCAAAATGCCTGCCTGAGTTCGAGTCCCAGTAACTCCCCACCCCAAATGTTCATTATAAGACAAAGAATAATGATAATGTTACTGTACAGCAGTGGTGACAAACCTATGGCACATGTGCCATAACGCTCTAAAAGGTTCACCATCACTGCCTAGGTCATTGCTGGTAGACATTATAATCCTTTAAGGAAACAACCTAATGTTATCAAATGAAGTTATAAAGTTGTTCATTCAATTGGATTCAGAAATTTCACTGACGGACAATTTGCATAAGTAATTCAAATGCAGAAAAACAGATATTACAAATTCTTTACAAACTGCAAAATATTCTGAATCTATAATTTGCCCATAAATTGTAAAAATGGTTAAGTAAACTCTGATACATGAATTCAATAAAATACTACACGTTTTTTTTTAAATTGCACAACTACAGAGCCAAGTACGAAATGCATGCAAGAAAAGTAAATTATGAAGTAGAACACAAAAAATGTATTGCCATTCTGGTTTCAAGTAGGTATGGCATATCCACGAACACAAAATGCCTGGCAGAGAGCAAGTAGCAGTGATCACAGTTGTCAGAGTGGGAGTGGAATTGTAGGTAAATTTACTTTCTTCACTTTTTCTCCTCTAAACTACAAAGCCTTAATACTTTTTTGAGCAGCACACTCATTCACCATTTGGCTAAAAGAAAGGAGACTGGACGCATCACAGACAGCATTTTGTCAGTAAGAGGGAAAACACACTGGTTCTCTTCGGTTTTCACTATCCCAAGAAAGGTAAAGCTTCTTTCCTTCGTTTTCCTCCCTATCAGGCCAAGAGAAACTGAATGTTAATACTCTGCCTACTATTTTAATATGTGGACTCATCCACATAATAAGAATACTCCCTAGGCATTAGTCTAGTCACTTAAAATAATCTATTCATGTCTCAAGGGCCTACTAAAAGGATGACAGAAGAAAATGTATTTTCCCATTTTTGAGTATGTGTTCAAAGCCCAAATGTACTTCCCTAAGCCGGGGCTTGGGGAGGGGGGGGATGACTACTTAAAATAAATAAATAAATGAGTGGTCTTACTATTCAAAGCCTGTCAAGTCCAAACATTCCCAAAGAGACTGATCCTTTTGATAAAAACAGGAGCAAACCTTTGTGCAGTAGCAAATGCAGCTGTGGAATAATCGCACTAATTAGCTGCACAAGACAAGTCATTGGCTGTGATACTGGGGGGAAAATCCTTTCAATTAACAGTAAAGCATTCCAGAGACAAATTAAAATTACTAGTTATCAACCACACTAAGGTTTCATACTTGAAAGTCAACAATATCACTTAAGAAATCTCTGAAGTCTATCAGGGAAAAAAAAAGACACATATACAGACAGATGCAAATAAATTGGAACCTAATAAAGAATACAGAAAATATATTTTTACATCTGTATAAATATAATGAAGTTCAGCTAATTGACATTTTTTAACAAGTCTTCCAAAAGAAAAAAAAAATACAAAGGAAGGATCAGAATCATTTCACTGCACAGATATACACCCTGCAGGATATCTCCATATTATGAAAGATGACTCCCAGATTCTCAGCAGCAATTGAATCTGCAATTATCACTTACAGAAAAAAATGAACACATCTATACTTCACTACCTTAGAAAGACAAATGAACACAACACTTTAAACTCAGAATTGAGGCTTATGTGAGACTATCCCAGGTGGCTGTCATTCTTATTTTTAAAACACGAAGACCTGACACTGAAGCTACTAATGACATACAAGGAGAGATGTCCACATGTATTTAATTTTAAAAGTGAACTGAACTCATCCCAGACCCATGAATCTCAACCCTGGGTAGATAATCCTAATTCCATGAGTCTGATTCTTTTTAATCAGATTATGTAAAGGTCATTTATGCAACAAACAGTTACTGCCAGGTGCTGGGAGTACCTGGCTTCTAACCTCATAGTTTAAAGCCATGGTCACAACTCATTCTTTGAGATGCCCTAAAATTAAGTAAATTATCTAGATGATTGGAATCTGATCTACTTCTGCATGGGAAGGTGTCCATCTTCCCCTAAGAAATGAAAGCCAACTGGCACAGAGGCAAATGCCCTTACTGGCACATTTCCAAATCTCTGTGGCCAGGCACACAACTCCTCTGACAGCGGGAATTACTCCATGTAGGCTCAAAGAGGGAGGTCATTAACCAGGCTCAGGTTCTAGCTCTATCACTGTAGAGAAGCCTGGTCTTCAGTAAGCCACTTATCTTCTCTGGGATTTAACACAAGCCATCTCCCAAATGTACTAGAAGGACTGAGTAAGCTAATGTTGGCTAAACTAAAGTGTTTTACACAGTAGCTGTGTACAATGGATGCATAACAGTTGGCCACTAAATATGACCTAGATTCAAACCTTTATTGGTAGATTTATGGTTTTAAATGTCAAAGCCCACTTCTGCTCTGTGATAAATGTATATTACACAGGTGCTCTGAATTATCTTACATGTTCCTAAATCCAAATAATTTAAACCACTGCTTTCATCAATAACTTAAATATAGAACTTTATATCAGAAATTCTTTTAATTCAATTATCCAGCATCTGCCAATGTCTGCTTGTCCCCTGACTTTTGACAATGATATCAGTACCTCTTTATTTGACCATATGAATCAATCTTTGATCTCTATATCACAATCCTCTAAGGCAGAAATTTGATAAGTTAAATTCCAAGGAGGTTGAAGGAACTTATTAAATATTTTCCTGTTTCCTTTCTTCAACTCCTCAGGTAGAACATAGTTCTTCCCCATACTAAACTGTGACTGTAGCTAAGTTAGTAAGCCTCTATATACTTTTGTTTTCCTTGTTTACAAAGAGTGCCAGCATTGCAGTGAAGATTGAAATTCAAAAGTGATATGAAAAGCTTAACATGATAACTGAAAATAGTAGTAAAAATTATAATATTTAAGCAACAAACATGCTACTTTTTGATAAGAAAGAAATTTTTTGAGTCTACAAAAAATTCTGAACCATACAAGATATTTTATACAAAATCCAGACAATCCCAGTTTAATTCTGAGAACTTGAAAAACTTTTATAGAGAAAAGAAATAGAGAGAAAAGACAATTTCTCTCATAAGCCTTTAAGAATTTTATTCTTCTTCTACAATTAAAAAAAATTATAGTCATCCATTTGATCGAGTTCACAACTTAGCAAGTGTTCACTTGCTAGTGGAGAGTGGTTACTTATACCCAGGAAGGAACAATGGCGCAATTTCAGACATAACACTCAGGAAGGCACAGAGTATTTACATCACATACAGGTAAGACAGGTTAAGTTCCAGCAGTCTCCAAATGCAAAAGGCTGGCTGCAACAAAATCAGCCAAGGACTCTGTTTGAAATAAAAATGCCAAGTCCCATTACTGGAAATTTTGATTTCAGTTTGAGTAAGTCCCAGAAATTGATACTTCTACAAAAAATCTGCAGCTGATTCTGATAAACTTGGCCAAGTTTGGAAGCTAACAGTAAAAACATCCAAGATCACAGATCTGTTTATCAAGAGTTCTTGGACATGAACCCACAACTCTGATTTGTAAACCAAAATATTTTCTTTCATACCTAAGGAAATTCAGATTCCATTGCCCACTTCAGGCCCAACCAGAGCCTGAAAAGATCTTCTGATATCAAATTCACCAAATGGATGAGATGAAAAGAGAAGTATTGATCACTCCTGCCAAACCAGCTATGCAACCAAGCATAGCTCTAGAAACTCTCTCTAGAAATTCTCTCTAGAAACTGTCAAAGAATCCTGATGGTTAGAGAATCATTATTTTATCATTATCAGAAGAAACCAATCGGCAAAATATAGAAACTTTTCCTAGCCAGACTCTAACAGAAAAGAACTTCTTAAAAATCCTTCTAAATGCATCCAGAAAACAAATCAGAATTGATAACCTCTCCACTTATTCTCTCTGTGTATATTTGTTTAATGATATTGCTGGTATCTACCATTTTAGAATGATCAGTACATCCACTATCTCAATCGTTCCATCCTTTCAAGGTAATTCAGGATGATTTTTCCAATATATATAGAGGAACCAAGTAGCAGTGAGAAATTCTATCATCCGTTGTTGCAGTACTTTAAATAGATGGGAATATGACCCATGCAAATGGACAGTATTAGATGTCATAGTTTGGTGTCAAACCTTGAGTTCTACAGGGCTTCTGTCATCACTAAACTTGGGTTTTAGTAGTCAAGACAAAAATTGAAAACTACCACAGTTTCATTGTTTTCTGGAGACTCTATCAACTCAGATAATAAATACTGTAGATTTCTGGTACAGGGCAAACAAAAGAGGCTTGCAAAATGTAACATACTTTTCTTTTTCTTCCTTTAACCAGTGCTGAATGTTTTTAAATGCCAGGTGTTGCCAAACATTCAGGACATCAAGGAGCTCAATCCTGAGAGTGGTCCTGTCTCTGGAGCTTTGTATCTCTCATTGTAAAAAAGGAGGAAAACACTGCAAAAAACTAAGAACCAGCAGCCATATAGAAGTTAAAATACAAAATCTTTCCAATACCAGGACCCAATTAGCTGGTAAAAACTGCAGACTCTCCATATCTAGTCAAGATTCTCTGAATTCTTTAAACTATCTTTACTGGGTATCAGATATGATTAATCTCAAAAATTTATTGGGTCAAAATCAAAGAGAACCTCTATAGACTTCCAATACCTGTATTTTCCAAAGAGGATACAAAACATGGTGCCTTGGGATGCAGAAAGAAAAGTTAAAACATTTCTTTACATTTATCTCATCATTTCTGATTTCTTTTTGTACATGTAAAAAATATAATATATTAGAACAGTGGCACATACACATATGCAGAGACACATATAAATTATAAATATAATATGTTAAGAGGGCTTGCTCAGCAAAAAATAATTAACTAGAAGTGATCATTACATATGTTTAGTGTCCTTTGTAATATATAGATATTACTCTTCCAAGCAAAAACCACCACTAGACTTTTTTACCTAAATTCAGCCCACCATTCCCACAATGTTCCCACTTTTAAATATTCCAACAAAGGAAAATGTTAATCTTTTACTAATAGATTCCAAACTAAGGATATGAATTTTGTTGTTTCTTCATTTTATGACCCACAACTGATTTCCCTTTGCCACAGCTACCGCTGAGGGCTGGCACACTCTTAACATTGAATTCCTTTCAAAGCACTCGCCTGAGAGCCAGACCATGAATAGGGTATAAAGCAGATAAAGATTAAGCATCCCACACTCAAGTTTTCGGTCTTTCAAATCATGCTTCCTTCCACTAGAACACATTTACAACTTCTTGCTTACTCTGTCCACCTATGAAATCCCATTCACATGTAGCTGCTATGTTTTAAAATGCTCTGAAAATTTCATGTCCTACACCATATAAGTAATTGATATGGCATGACAAGATGCCCCACCTGAAGTATTTTGAAAACCAGCATTTTTTAAAAACTCCAAACTGGGACTATGTAATGACAGGATCACACATAAACATAAGAATAACTAGAAAGAAATTTTTAATGGCAGAAATCCCTTCTATCCTTGTTTAAATAACAGCCCCATTCCCAGGGCATGTCCAGTCCAATGGTATGGACAACACTGGAACAGAACAGTAGAAGGTTCAAAAGTCTTACACTATCATCCCTTAACAACTGTTGCATGTATAGGGCATATCTACCAAGATCCAAAGTTTGCAACACAGGGTTGAAATCCAGACAAAAGTACAAAATTGCAATGTACAGGGCAGTGAATGAGTGCACCTAGCTCAGTGTAGGAAGCAAAGTTAAGCCTGGCAACCAAGACTTCCAGTGGTTATACAACACACATGCCTGTGCAGCATCCAATCCCACTTCTTGGGGAAAGTATCCTGATTTCACCTAGAAAAAACACTTTCACGTATCAGATTGTGGTGCTGCTATGGCCTCCAGACATGGGAACAAAGACCAGGCTTGAAAATCCATCTCCCTAGCCACAGAGATTAACCAGGGGTAGGGAGGGCTTGTACCCAAAGACAGTCCTCTAGAGTCACATCTATACGTTTGGCTGGAACTATTTTAATACTAAAATTTGGAAAGGCAATTAGAAAATAAATCTGGAATTTCCTAGGTCCATCTAGAAGAAAGCCAAATTAAATGAAACAATAACAAAAACTGAAAGAAAGGACAGTGGACTGAGGAGAAACAACAAAGAGGAGGCAGTATTTGGATGGCATTCAGTATCTAGATCAAACTCTCCCTGAAATCTTGACAACCTTGAACTAAAACTCATTTTTGACTCACAAAGGTCAATCAACATCTATTTTTGCCTTAGTCATTTTGACATACCCTCAAATTCCACAGCTGATTTTTGTGATGCTTTAAAAATATCAGCAGTTCTGAAACAAGATAATCAAGTTTCATCTTAAGAGCTATCATTCAAATAATCTACAGTTTAAGTATGCTTTATCTAAAATGCTTGAGATCATAAGTGTTTTCGATTTTTGGATGTCTTCAGATTTTGGAATACTTGCATATACATAAGGAGATATTTTGTAGATGGGACCAAAGTCTAAGCATGAAATTAATTTATGCTTCATATCCCCTTATACTCACTGCCTGAAGGTAATTTTATATATTTTTAGAGCAGCTGTGTTTTAGCTGTGATATAACACATGAAGTCAAGAGCAGATTTTCTACTTGTGGCATCATGTTGATGCTCAAAGGTTTTAGTGCATTTCAGATTTCAGATTTTCAGGTTAGGCATGCTCAACCTGAGGTACCCATTTTGTTACTTATTTCTTTTTTACTTTTGCTACACTGCTCCCCACATTTTCAAGTTTTTCAGGAGCTAAGTTGGCAATATGCCTAAGTTTTGCCAATGAGATTTTTTTTTTTTTTTTTTTTTTTTGGTACTGTGGATTGAACTCACGACCTTACGCTTGCCAGGCAGGCGCTTAAGCCACTGAGCTAAATCCCCAGCCCCTTGCCAACAAGATTTAAACAGAAATGTCATAAGGAACTTCCGGACAATATCCTTTAAAAGATACTCTGTTTTGAATCTTTTATCATAATGTCTCCTGTAGTCAGGCTGGGCTGGCTAGAGCTCCAGGAGCCATTGCTGACCATCAGGATGAGGTCCAGACCTAAGCGTGAGGCTGGTACCATCCAGCAGGGCTAGTTTCATGGGTAGAGATATTTACATGTTTTATTCATATAATAAATTCCCCAGCACATGGATAAACATTTATTCAAGTAAATTCAGTGTCTCTCTTTAAGAAATACTCTATCATATAAAAACAACAATAGCGTTGGAGGACTTTTTGTCAAACAACATGCTTGAATCATCCAGTGACAGCGAACTTTTCCACATTTTCAGATTTTCAAAATCAGGACAATTTTAAAATCAGCTAGTCTATCTCATACACTTTTCTCTTTGCTCAAGAAGTTACTTTAAGAGTAACAGTGAAGCTGGGGATTTAGTTCAGCGGCATAAGCGCCTGCCTTGCAAGCATGCAGTTGTGAATTCGATCCCCGGTACTGATTAAAAAAAAAAAAAAAAAAGATTAACAGTGAACAAAAGTTAGGGAATGTCTGTGATACACAAATAGTGTAAGACCCAGACTAGTCATGGCACCTCAGAAGCTCAACTGAGGTACACACCGATATTCAGAATAAAAGAAAGATGGGCAACTTCACCCCATACAAAAGCAGACAAAGAAGTCTTGATTCATTTAGTACTCAGGAAAATTACTAGACTGTAACAGGTAAGAAAATGAGCCCTGGATCTCGAACACCTGGGTTGAAATTCTAGCTCTATCATTTCATAAGTATATGACTTGGGTAGGACTTTTTTTTTTTAACCTGTCTACACTATTGGCTTTCCTTTGTACAAAATGAGAATGGAAAAGTATCTTAGTCATACAGAAGTTGTAAGAATTAATACAGGTAAGATATTTAAACAGACCTCATGAATGATGTGCGTAATGGGTAAAGTCAATGAGTTCTTCTACACTGTGTCTTAATTTCTGAAATGGCACCCTCTGAACATTCCAGTATTCAAAGGTATTGAAAACTGACATGTTATTTTCAGAGGCATCACAACTCTAGAATGTTGCTTACTGCTGCAGAGTTCCTTTGCATTTCTAGAAGAAAACGCAAAACAAAATTAATTCTCAGTGTGTGCCCTCTACAAAAAAATTAATGGGCAATAGCCCAGTGCCCAAGTTTTGTCCAAAATGTTTACTAAGTATTTCATTCTAAAAGCTTAAGCATGTGGCAAATACTTTAACTAGAAAAAGAAACTTAAAATTAAGAATTAATTAGGGTTTAGATTCCAGTTTGACATTACTACTGTCCATCTACTGCATGAGAATTGTGACTTTTAATCTGGTGGTGGTGCCATCCATCAACCTGCTTAAAATCAGTACCAAAAGAAATTAGTAAGTATATTATAGAGTACATCTTGTAGGGCAGCAATAACAAGTAGCAGACATCATCTCCCCAACTGTTATCTGACTTATCAGGCAGAATTTTATAAAAATTCTAGCACAATGGCATTTAATAATGCATAATTATATATTTTGTTCATAAAATACTCTACCATTTTAGAGATAAGTAATTAAGGTATTATAATGACATACTGAATGAAAAATCTAAAGTCTGTTAAAAACAAACCTCAGCAAAAATTGAAGCAAAACAAACTAGAAATCATTTTTAAATAATCTTTTACAAAATCTTTTAAAGATATATTAACTAAGAATGATGGACTTTAATCCACACTTAAATTTATGGGAGTTTTATTTTTAAGAATCAAATTCTAAAAATAGTTCTCTTACATCTAGTATTTTTCCATTATTCTTGCCTCCTTTATACACACTTCGCAAGCTGCTGGACAGAATACTTCCCTGATTTAATCAAAACCTCTCTCATGACCCAGGAATGTTAGGTAAATAATTATTAAACTCCAGAGCTTGCTTTTGCATAAGTTGATTTGCTTGAGTGCCTATTCACTTAGGGACACAGCTTTTAGTATTGTTTTCCAATCTTATGCCTTATAGTGAAAGTAAATGTTAAAGGGGGTAGGGGAACTGTTATCCACTAGTGGGTCTTCACTTTACTATTTCTTTGAAACTAACAATTTCAAACTCATTCTAAATTTATATAGGCTACACAGATGATTCTTATGTCTGAATGCTTTGTTTTATTATATATATATATATATATATATATATATATATATATATATATGTAACTATATGCAAATGAGTTGTTTAGCAATGCAACTGTTACTATCACACAGTCAGGGGAGAGACCAGAGAGAAACCAAAAATCCAAAGTATTTATAATGGGACAGTTTTGACAAACGTTGCTATGAAACATACTGCTTTCTAGAAGAAAATTCTTTTTTTATTTATAACAAAGCTGAGCTGCAGTCTACCTCATAATCATAAATCAAGCTCTGCCCTAACTCAGATTTTTCAAGCAGCCAGGTTTTCTGTCATTATTAATTTAAGATCAACATTCAATTTTAATGAGTGGGCAAAGATAATAGGGTAACATTTCAAACCCCCGCCCCATTCATTGTTACTTTGTCATATTCAGTCACCAGAGGTTATGGCTGCAGCTGATTAAAGCCACAGTCACAAAGTATCAGCTTCAGTATTTATAATTCCCAAACCTCCCTTCCTCTGTCCTCCCCCTTAGGAAGAAAGAAAAAAATTGTCCCTGTTAAGTATCCCAGGATTATCTCCAGAATAAAACTTCACTTACAGATACAAGCTTTCAAAGGAGCATGGCATGAACATCTGAAATCTAAGCGCCTCCATCTTTTTTCCTTTAAGGTGTTCTGCAAGCCCTTGGCGAAGAGTGAAAGTCAAAGTTAGTTCTGGCACTGGCTGTGTCACTAGGGGTGGCTCCTGATAAGGCCCTGGAAACTCCAATCCAAACACAGCTCACGCTAGAACGGTGCCTGGTGTCTGTCTGCAACAGCAGACCTGTTTAATCCAGTACCTACAGTACCTGCAGGACAAAACTGCTGGCTCACACTGCAAAGGGGGCTAACTTCAGGGCCTGGATGGCAGAAACCCACCCAGCAGCCAGCTGAACACCTGGGGATGCTGATTTAGCCATCCCTAACTCAGTCACCGGTTCAGGCTTGCAAGGGCTGCGTGTTATTAGAGAACTTAAAAGGAGAGGTACTTTCTCATACTGGTGAGTTTTTAACACTTAATGGACTCAGACTCTAAGAGAGAGGCTATGGGATTGCCCCTGTTCCTTCTCACTTTGGAGGTCTTGAGCATCAACCCATCATACACCTCTAGCTATTTTATATCTGTGCAAAGGCATTTCTGAAGCTTGATAATTGAGCATGCCCTGCTGCTGACAGGCTGGAGACTCAGCATTCCTTACCCTTAGACCCCAAGAATGTAAAGGAGGGCTGTTCTTGCCTCATCCTAGGGGAAGCAGAACATGAGCTGCCTTTAATTGTGAGCACCATCTTTCAGGACATGTACATCTCGAGGTCATATATCTGTGTATTCTTAAACCATCCTCCAATTTAATTCTGAATGCACTGGTACACAAGAAGCAAAAAACAGCAATACAGGTTCTCACACACACACAAAAAAATCTTCCAAATGCAGAACATAAAAACTATCATTATCAAATATTTATTCAGCTCCTTCAGACTCAGCACACTAAAGATGCCTTACAGAATTATGAAAATATGTACATTTCTCCCTACACACAATTCAAAGGTCAGAACAAGGACATCAGACAGACTGGCTGTGTACTCTGGGCAATTTACTTCATAAGTCTATCTGCAAACTAAATGGATAGAAAACAGGGCAGTCACTAGAAGCTATATCAAACTTGAATTCCATAAATTAATGAAATTATCTTTTTTAAAAATTACCTTCCAATAATAGGTGATACTCAGCAAGGGGGCCCCGTCAAATAAATCATTTTTATTCTTTGTTCACTCATTCTCTCATTCAATAAATATATATGGAACACCTATTGTGTTCCAAAAGTCTTTTCATAAGAAAAGCAGTCTAGTGAGAAACATATATTAGATAATCACCTATGTCCCTAATTATAAATGAGATAACTGTTACAGGAGATGAAAAATTTCAAATGTAAATGTCAGGAAGGTTTTTCCTCAGACAGGGTCCTTTGGGCTGAGATTCCAGTGAGAGAGTAATGGAGAAAGAGTTTTTCAGACAGTAGTCACAGTGCATGAAAGAACCCAAAGGTGAGAAGTTAGCAGGAAGACCCACTGTCACTGGAGGACAGTACGGGAAAGATGCTATCCATGAGACCAAAGCAGCATCCAGGACCAGGCCATGCAGGTTGTAGTAGGCCAGGGAAAGGTCAATGATTTTTGTGCCAAAAGGATTAAGAAACCATCAAGGCTGTAAACAGGAAGGATGAGCTCACATTTGAGTTTTTAGAAAGGTCTCTGGCTGCTAAGTTGAGAACTAATTACAAGATAGACAGGGCTAACTATGTAATGGTCCTGGTAGAAGGTGATGCTATTTCATGAGGGGTGGACAGAAGGTGCAAAGTGGAGAGAAGTTGACAAAAATGGCAGATTACTGGCAAAACTAAAGGTCAGTAATTAGAAAGAAGAGGGGAGCAAAACATCCAGGTCCTTGATGCAATACATGTATTCATCAATGGCCACAGAGCACTAGAAAGTGTCAAGCAAGTGCTGAGTACTAAAGCAAACAAAAGACTAAGATGCTCCACCATTTCTCTTAACCTGTCGCTCCACCCCTCTTCTCCCTGCAGCAGGATACAGATGAAAACCAAGAACACCGATTCTAATATCAATGCACCGCATTTAAATCCCATCATTTACTTAGGCCTTGTGCAAATTTACTAAACTTTCTGTATTCCAGTTTCTTCACCTAACAAAGGGGAAAATGTGAGTCATTATCTCAGAGATTACTGTTGGAACTGAATGAGATAATACATAGGTGTAACATGTTCAGAACAATCTCTAACAGAGTAAACTCTCAACCATGAAAATAACTGAGATTAGCACTATACCTAAAATGTGAAAGAATCAAGGTAAAAAGAGAGGACTGGGGTGTACTGTATCAAGATCTTTGAGAGATTATATTTTAAAAGATTAAGCCAGACTCTCTCCCACATTGTTCAGCACTTGAAGCTGTATTAAATTACAAACACCCTAGTAAGTTTTAGAACTGAAACCATGATTTATTATATGCTTACACACAGGAACAATCTGTGCTCTCATGGGCTAGCAAAGGTTCACCATGGAAGCAGTGGTGTCAGCCATTTGGCACAGCATGGTACCAAATGCTCCCCTGGCACGTTCAGCCAATGACACTGTCTGACTTTTTATTCTGGACAATCCGCTACCCTAAGAAAGATTTCTATTGCCTGTTTACACAAACATTTAAATAAATTAATTTTTAGGGATACACTGACCCTTTAAGAAACTTCACTCTGTCTTAGAATGCTGTTAGGACCCTGCTCAGTGGCTCCCCAAGCTGCACTCTTATCCAAAGACCTGGGGAGCTTCCCTTCACCCATTCCCTTAAAACAAAAAGAGGAAATTCTAAAAGAATCAATGCCAAAGTTCTCTACCCAGACAAATAAAAGATATCTCTGGGGATACAAGTTGGAACTCTGTATCTTAAGAAAGATTTTCTAAGAGCCTAGTGTGGAAACCAACTAAAATATATTGTAATACATATACAATGTATATGTATACAAATATAATGTACTTTCTGTAAATGCTCTGTTTCTGAGTGGCAGGGAAATACCCCAGAATGTAAATTCCATATTTGTTGAATAAAGGAGCTACCCATACAGTTTAATGCTTTAAAGTATCCCTTTAGAATCACTATGGACACACTATGAATGATTCATGGACGCCTCATCATGAGATAAATGAAGAATACCAGGAAAGTGGTGCTGAGACTCAAAAAGCACTTTCCACAGCAGCAAACACATTTCTTCTCCACAGGCGCCATTATGTTCACATTGTGGAAAAGGTGAGATGCCACCAAAAGGCTCTTCTAGCAAGTATTGTTTTGATCTGTGTGAGGCAGCCACTCTTCTCAGGACTGTGAGGAAGGAAAAGGTGGAGAAGCAATAAGCTCTGCTTCCTGGGGCTCATACCCAGGAGACCCAGATTTACTGCATGCACCACAGTGAGTGCAAAAGGTTAGAAGCCCTGAGCCGCCCTCCCGCCTCCCCTGCAGATGCAGTCCTGCAGGACTCACATATCTTCCTCAGGCAGCACTTTTCTGACCACCCTTCCCAAATCAGAACGTACATTGCTGGTTTTTGTTCTCTCACCACCTTTAATAGCACTGACTCCCACATGCAATCATTTTATTTGCTTATTTTATTGTATTTTGTCTTTATTTTATTCTTACTGTGTGGCATATAGTAAGTGCCAAAAAAATATTTTTGGGATGAGAGGAGCGATGTTAGGAAGGATGAATGCATGGATAGCAAAAACAAACAAAACAGATTAAGGAAGGGTCTCTGGAAGGGTCTCTAGAGTATCACTTAAGGGTGACATTTAATTACTTTCATGTAGAAGCTTTTACGTGGCTGTGTACAACTCATCTTCATGAACAAAATATTTGTGTACAACATTACAAGGAACTGATCTAGCAATTCTAATGTGAAACAATCCCAGTATGACTAAAGGACATTTTAATGACTATCTATCTGCAGAAATAACTGTTCAGTACCACTCAATCATGTTTATCTCTCTCATCTGTTTCTATTTTTTTCTCATACCAAGAACAGATCTCTGTCACAATGATATCAGGGCATCCTCCAAAGACAGCTCATTGTACCTGGCACCCACAATAGCCCTCCAAGGCTGACAAGCAAATACACAGGAGACTAAAATGACCCCGGGGAAACTTGATTTAGAGGATATCAATGTAAAGAACTGTTTAGATGCTTGTGCAACTATTCAGAGAGAAAATTTTTTCAAAATCTTTTAGAAAAACCTGTCCTGGGAATAAAAATGAAATCTACAAAGAGGTACCTCGACTTGCATCTGAAGTGAATTTTCATGCAATTAATGAAGGCAAAAATATATAAAATATTGACATTGGTTTTTTTCCCTTTAACATGATAATCAATTCAATGGATTAATCATTTCACTTGAGGTATTTGCTATTCTGTTTTAGGATTCGCTTCAAAAGAAGTACTGATTCTCATATTAAAGGTGATTCAGAGGTCTTGAATTGTTACTAACAAATGGCAACAGGTTTAGTAAGCAGACCACAATCTGCAGCATAACAAAAGGCAAAACGGCGGGGGGGGGGGGGGACACTGAAGACATTATTCTACTTTGATAATCACTTTCTATAAGAAATTAAAGAGGAAAGAGTGATTTACTTTCCTTATCAAAGTAAACAAACAGCAAAAGATAAGTCTGTCTCAAGTGTGGGAAGTCAAGGTCATTTGCAAAAAGACTTTTCAAAGAATAAAATCTTCCACTTTAGGACTTTAAAATTACAGGCCAGTCTTTTACTGACAGTGACTACAGAATAATAGTGAAAGCTAACAAACGCATAAGAATACAAGATGTCTGCCTGTCTTTCAAGGGTATTCAGGATCGAAATAGAAAAGTGCATTCTCATCATTACTGTCCTCAACTCCAGTTCCTTCTTCCAAACAGAAGCCAAAATATTATAACATTTTAAAGCAAGGCAATGTTCAGCAATCAGTAGTGACCTCTGTAGGCCACCCGAGCTAGGGTAACTGGCTTCCAAGGATGATGAATCTTTCTTTCTCTTGTTCTCATCTCTGAGATACCAGGACATTAATGGCAAAACAAAACAAAACACCTAAAAAACTAAATCCTTCGTGGTCCAATAAAGAGATGGAGAAGAAAAAAAAGAAGATCATACTTTGTCAGCTAGACTTTCTAGTCAATCTATGTAAATTAAACACAGTCATTCATGAAATAATGAAGAAGCTTGACTATTGATTGTGGTCCCTTAAACTTATAACAGAGATGAAAAATTCCTATAGTCTAGTAACTATAGGAATGGTAATATGTATGTGGTGATGTTGGTGTAATCACACCTACTGCACTGTTAATCATATAAAAGAATACCATGTACATTTAGGTACAGCCCATAATAGTTGATAATGACTTAATAAACAACTATGTTGCTGGTTTATGTATCTAGCATGCTATGGTTTTTAATCACTATTTTAGAATGTGCTCCTCCTCATAAAAAGAAATTTACTACAAAACAGTATGTAATGTTACACAAGCAGGAGCCTCAAACATCTCATGTTTACCTTCTGATGGTGATGAGTGGTCACAACTGGCACATCTTACCTAGGTTTACAGTAGTGGGCTCTGTGGTGACTACACAACGATGAAATTGCCCAAGGACATATTTTTTATAATACATCCCCATTGTAAGCTATGCATAACTGCCTTTGTATTCCACAATGTGAGCTAAAAGTAGAGAGGGACTATTTCCTGCAGCTCATGATGTCCACTGTGGAAGATGGTGTGAAAACATGAGTTTGAGTCTCAGATCTGCCTGGATAATATGGAATATTAATACTGCTTATTTCACAGATCAATCTGATGATTAAAAAAGGTAACAGCTGAGAAGTTAGCACAGTGGTTGAAAATATCACCCAATCCAAGGTATGTGAGGAACAAAGACTCTATTTCAGAACACTTTTAAATAATGCAAAGTCAGCCTTTATTGCAAACAAAAATTCTCATCTGGAGACAACTATTAGGAGGTTTTTGGAACTTGATAACTGAAGAGGATGTATAGATTCAAAATACATTGAAGTTTCAAAAAGGCCCACATAAATTTGTGGAAATATATTAATAATGAATAAGTAAAACTTGAGACAGTAGTAGTTATAACTTCTGATGGTGAGTGATGCCTTTCAACTATAATTTCAATGGTTGCCTTAGCTGCCAAAAAAATTCTAGCACAAGGAACCATCTGCTCTGGCTCACTGTGTCAACTATGTCAATTTTAAATCTATTATATACATATGATATGAGAGGGTCAAGCAAGAAGTCATGACTTTCAATAAGCAAAACTAGAACAACTCAAACCTCTTTGAACTCAGCAGATCACCTTATGTTAAATCTGCATTAAAAGTTTCCCCAAGTGTTTGAAGCATCTTCAACTCACTCTTATACTAATTACATCCTGTTTCAGTTATGCTGAACAAACAGGATTTAAAATGAGAAAAATAATATTTGCAGAAAAATCCTTCCTGTGTGTTGATTAAATCCAATCAATCATAATACATTCAATACACATTAGCTTTCTGTATCTAATTCACACACTAGGGAGTCTTGCCTATAATCAAAGTGTATATTTGTATTGATATTAAAAGTTAAAATAACCAATATTTTAAATCAGTAGCCTATGTAATTTCAAGTAATGCTGACAGGAAGTTACATAAAATAAAAACTGAATCTTTGCTTTAAACAGTAAGTCCTGTGTCCTTAAAAATATAATACCTAGTAACGCTACCTAATTTTCCCTTTAACATTTACTGAGTATAAAATAACTTCTAGATATTATAGGCCCGAGTGATAAAATAAGCATTCCACTTCATAATGGCTTATTTTAAAAAGATGTGAACAAAAACATAAATAAAAGAAGATACAAAATATTATTTTATATTCATTCAATATAAGTATGTAATGAATCACAGGGACTATTCAGTATGCTTAATATACATCCAAGATATATAATGGACCTCAGATTTTTTTTCTTTTTTTTAGCAGTACTAGTGATTGGATCTAGGGCCTTCACATTGAGCTACATCCTTTATTAAGACAAGAACTCACTAAAGGATAAGTTACCCAGGTTAGGCTTAAACTTAAGATTCTCTCATCTTAGCCTCATGGAGTGCTGAGATTTACATGCATCTGCCTCTATGTTCTGCTGGACCTTACAGTCTTAAAAGAAATGTTTTGGAGTAACTCTGAATGCTCAAATCATTTATGAATTTAAACAGACAACTAGGAAACTGCATGGATTTGCAATTTTTAAACACAATCCACAATGGTATATTCTTATTTAAAAAAGCTGTTTGGTTCCTAATACTAGGTCAAGCATAAGTGCATTTTCATTACTTAGTGTATCTATAGGAAATGTGGAAATCTGAAAACATGAAATGATGTCACTGTCTCATTTTAAAAAGGGACAGGGAGGACAGAAGAGACATGGAGAACTCATCATACTGACACATTGATAACTGTACCTATTTGCATATCACACAATTATTTAATCTATTTAGTTGAATAAAGAAACTGAAGAGCAAAGAGTGAGATAACTTTCCCCAAGTGAAGATAATAATAAGCAACAGATCTGCGACTCCAGAACCCACAATCTTCTCAGTATGGTTGTCTGATTTAGGTTTATGTAAACTATCCAACAACTGCAAGAACAAAGTAATTCTAAAATTAGAACCTGTTGCTTCTTTTCTGCCTGTACCCCACATCTCATAGTGGACTCTGAATTCCATGAAGGCACTCCATTCTTTAATCATGTATAGTTCCACATGTATAGTTCCATTCAATAATTATCCATTAATCAGTTAAATGATTAATTAATTGACCCTGGAGCTTTGTACAGCTACCTCTGACCATGCTCTGACACTGAAAAACAAAAACAGAATAAAACCAATTGCATTGAATATTTACACCTAGCATGAGTTAAATCAATGGCATCTACCTAAAAAGAAACAATGTTTGTCTTTAAATAACTTAATCATGTTAGAAAACAGACTAAATGTGAAATTATAAACGTGAAATTATAAGGAAGGAAAAAATATAACCCAGCACAATTTATACTTGTTAGCAGGATAAGTAAGAAGATTTTCAGTGAACAATTACTCAAAAGGACTTCCTAGGGGAAAGAAGATCTTGGGAATTTTAGAGGAAAAAATGACAGGTTTCCTTTGGCAAAGATAGTGAATTCTGAGCAGCTTCCCAAAGTATGGAACTCAAGATGATTTCAAATCACGACATTCAGACTCCACATTAAATAACCATGGAGTCACATAGTAAAAAAGAGCCCTTTCACATTTCTTTCATCTCAGGAAAGTCTCTAATGCGGGTTTTTTAACTCTCAACACTTGCCCTTTGTTTAAAAAATAACTCAGACCTCTGACTCCAGATGCTCCAGACAATATATCTTGCAAGAATCTAACCATATTCTTTCAATTTCATTATATTAATTTTATTGTGGATTTCCATATGTGGTTTTCATGGATTATGACATTTCCTTTAAAATATATTTAGTAGTTTAAGTTTCATGTGCTCTCTGGGAGCAAAAATAATAAAGTGTGCATGAAAATGGCTAAAATTTGGGGAAACACTAATTGACACAAATAATGCGCCAGTATCTGTCAATGGAAACAAGAGTACACAGAGCTCAGAAATAGTGGCTTACAGTATTGTAGTGAGCCGCAAGAGCGACAAAGAATTTCATTCTGATAAATTAAAACCATATAGGGCTCTGAAATCATAGTAAGAGGGCTGAGCACTAATCTCTCACTAGCTGTGGAAAAGGAGCATGACTCTCAGATATGATTTCACACAAAAGTGGGGACCTGGCCAAGAAGGACTGAGAATATCACAGTGGAAGTGACATGCCACATTTGTTGACAGTGCCTGTAAACATGACATGGATCCAGAAAAGAAGGCAAGCCTGTTAGCATGAAATGTCAGGCATGCTGAGGTTGATGTTTCAATCTCTGAAAACCTCTCCTCCGGTGCTGTGAAGGTCACTGCTGCCTGTGTCACCTTCTGAGACACAAAGAAAGCCAATAGTACAGTTTTGTTTGGGGTTGATTTCTTCTAACTTCATGATGAAGTAGCAGAAGAAATTCCCAGTGCAGGTTTTTCTCCTAGTCATAGGTTACTTCATACACTAGATGGAGCCAACTCTTTAATGCTTTGGAATTTGTATCCAGATTTTGTGTTGCACTTGTAGAAAAAACATCCATACACAAAGTTATAGGAAATGTATGTTCTATCTAAATATATTTTAATTCAAATGGGATAAAATTTTATTTTAAAGGTCAAAAGGTCTTATAATTTTATCATTCTGCCTATTTGCAATAACCCTTAAGGTCAAATTATCACCATAGGATCAACAATGTATATATAAAATGTGTATTTCAAATACATACAACTTACAATTTAGTGGTGCTTTGAACTTTAATTTTTTTTTTTTTTTTTTTGGTCTTTTTGAGGCAAGGTCTCCCTATTCAGTTTAGGCTGGCCTTGAGTTCACTTTGTAGCTCAGGCTGCTCTCAAATTTGCAACAATTCTCCTGCCTCAGCCTCCTGAGTGCTGGGATTACAAGCATGCACGGCTTGAACTTTAATGTATCAACATGTATTTATTAAAGATTTTAAGATGAAAATTTGAAAAGTACATGCTTTTCCTGCCATGGAAGAAATGGTAGTAATCCTTACTACAACTTATGAATCTATGAAGTAAAGACCATTTCTTAGGGCTGGGGTTTTAGCTCAGCGGCATAAGTGCCTGCCTTGCAAGCACACAGTCATGAGTTCGATCCCCAGTACCGATTAAAAAAAAAGACCATTTCTTAGGTTCAGGATAGGGTTAGGGAAGGAGAGCTGTACACAGGCGAATGGTAGATCTACAGTCCATGAGAGCAAACAAAGAGCCCAGCACAGGAAGAGACTGCTAAAGAACTGAACAAGAGAGGGCTGATCTTGAACATCAGGCAAAGTCCACTACCAATGACAAAATAGAGTATGGGCATTCACAGGCACTAACCCGGATTGGGGATGGGCAGCGTGAAAGTAAAAGGACAGTTACAGCCACAGGTAAGGAAGGGCCAGAGTAGTGATTCTTAAGCATGTGGCAATGTGACATGTGACAATGCCTGGAGACACTTAAGATTTTTATACATGGGAGACAGATGTTGCTGGAATCTGCTTATCTTTGGGTAGAGGCCAAAGATGATGCTAACCATCTCACAAGGCACAGGACATCCTTCCAAGAAAGAATGTCTGAACCCCATATCTCATCAGTACTCAGGTTTATCATAAAGCAAGTCTTTCCCACACAGAAAACAAAGTAGTTCCAAGCCCCTGTAAGCACTAAATTATCAATCAAAAATTTCTATGTGTTTATGACACTGTTGAAGTCTGTGGAATACAGTAGGTGATGCACTCGAGTATATCACATCTGCCACAGTATTTGGGTCAATGTGTCAAGAGATTAAAGAGCAAGAGGACACAGGTCTATAAACTGAGGATTAGTAACAACAACACAACAGTCAACAAGAGTGAACCAAAACTATCTGCCTCCATGTGGGTAAACTCAAAACAAATGTTGTGGGAATACCTAGAATACTGCCACAATCCCACTTATTTAAAGTTCAAAGCATGGTTTAGACATATATTCAGTAACAGTAAATTATACAGCAAGTAAAGAATTAGAAGAAAATTCACAATGGCAGTTTTCTTCGTGGGGAGTGAAGATGGAGACACCATCAATGAAGAGGCTTCCAGAGTGTTTTGTACTTAAGAGGAATGGTGGGTACAAAGCTATTCATCTTATTTCTTAAATAAACTGATGGGTTTTAGTTACTTTTATATGTGTAAGATATAAAAATAAGATATGGAGGTGAAGTAAAGATATGAAGTCAATAATTTAACTCAAGACATGAAGTTCTGACCATACTGAATTGTCCTAGCTGGCTAAGATCCTCCAGGGTCAGAGGTATCTATCACTCTTCCTTCCCCTTACTGCTCCATGGATGAGTCACTTAGTGTATCTTATCTATCAATCACCAAACCCCATATCCTTATCCTCACAATTATTATGATAGGGTTCTGTTCTGCTGTGAACTACTAAACTGTTCTGCCTACTTCCCCCAGTACATCCTACTTCTTAAACTAGATAACATTTTGTAAAGCTGGGTTTTGCTGGTCTCATGCAGCTACTTTTAGAAAATTAATTGTTCCTCAGTAAAAATGAACAAATTTTGAGTATTTTATTTAGACTGGAAGGCAAAGACCAACTTGCTTTTCTAGATTTAACTATTATAATGATTCCAACTAATGTAAGTAACTTACATAGTAATTCTAGTTGCACTCTTGCCTGCATTGTACTCGTGCCAGAAGTACCCTTCATGCACTTATTTTTCTTTCCTAACCAATACCTGACACATTGTTCAATAAAATAAAAGGGAGGAGCATTCTCAAATGATGGTGAGAGATGGAGCAACTGGAACATTCATATGCTTCTGCTACTGGTGCAGCTGCTGCTGAATATGTAAATTTTCAAAGACTTTTGGGAAATTGTTTCCATTATCTCCCAAAGCTTAAATGAACATGCCTAATGACAATGGCAATGTGACATGTGACAATGCCTGGAGACACTTAAGACACTCCAATTCTTTGTATATACTGAACAGAAATGTTTACCAAAAGCCATATAGCAATACCATGCAGGGTAGCACCGCTCAGAATAGTATGAACATACAGGCAAACCAAATGCCCTCAAAAACAATATAGTGATGTGATCATACGATGGAATATGCTATCAGAATGAACTACTGCGACAAAGAGCAACAAGGGATGACTCTCACATATGTACATGTTGAATGAAAGAATTCATACATAAGAGTGAAGGCTGTATGATTCCACTTGTACAAAGTTAAATAAACTCTGCCATTATTAACATAGAGTGTTAGAAGTCAGAATAGTGATTGTACTTTGAGGAGGCCATACCAGGGTACTAGTAATGCTCAATCTTATAGACTAGATGCTAGTCACTTAATGAAAATTCATTATGACATCTTCATACTTTTTTGTATGAATGACATACTTTTATTAAAAGTTTACTAAAAATACTTTTAAAATCTAACCATACTTTAAGATTATTCCTCGACAAGCCTTCCTCACTTTCTTAATAATATTCCCTAATCCCAACTAGATATTTCTTCTTCCTCAAACATTCAGAATATAATTACAACCTATAAATTATGTTATAGTTGCTTAAGCACTTTTGCCAAGAAGAATGGTATGCCACTGAGTACCTGGATCAGGCTTTCCTGCAAGATTCCTCATAAAGCTATGTGTTACAGCAGTTAGTCATTTATACTTTAAAATTTACAGAATTGAAGTTACATGTATTGCTGCTTTCAGAAAATTATTTCTCTGTGATGTGATCATGTTTGATAGATGCTATTACCACTTTCATAATTGTTTCATTATCATTGGTAAACATTGAAATTTACCTTTTTTCTTTCAAGAAGGGGTGGAGTTCACACAGAGACCCACCAGGCCCTGTGTCAAGCCTGAACTGGACGAATGAGCCAGGAGAGACCCAAGATCCACCGGGGGAAGGAAACAAACAACTGGACACACACTTGATCAGAGACAGGATGAAATGCATCTGTGCACAATAGGGGTGAGTCATCCTAAACATCCTAATGAAAGGATGTTTTAACTGTTTCCAGGTTTTGGTGGTTATGAAAAAAGGCACTCTGTATTTTGAATATTTATTTTTTAAAAAGAATATTTGCAAGTGACTTTGCCAAAGTCATAGTTACCAGTGATTAAGAGAAACTGTAGAGGAAAAAAAAAAACAGCAAAAACTATGGAGGAAGCATAAGTGAAGAATTTTCCTCATGTCAGTGAAATCCAGCTCACAATGTGCTCTGTGTAAAGGGACAATGACTTCCCTTTTCTATATATAGTGTGCATGAGGGAACTCCAGTTCAGAAAAGCCCACCTGAGGCGCTGCTTTCTAATGGCCCCTTCCTGCCACTGTGACCTTTGTGCCTGGACAACTATACATTACTTTCACATCCTCATCTACATGAAAGTACTCCCCATTGCTGTGTAAGTAAGTGATGACATCCTGCTGGCCTGAGCTATTGCATTCATCTGCAACACAGAGAGAGGATGGCCAGGGACAGGCACAGCCCTGAGGGGCTCTGAGAACATCCTAGGCAAAGGACTACTTCAACAATTATGCAGAGGGGTGGCTAGAGTTGCACTTTTTTTCTGTTGATTTCAACACTAAAAGCATATGTCTAACTCCTTGGGGGCAGTGCGTTCACATCATAAAGTTTCCATTAGCTTGTGTTTTGGGTGTCTGTCTGTGAAGCCTGAGCCACATTTGGCCAGGGTCACAGCCATGGGAAAAGAAAACACCTAAGAATAGTATTTCAGAGAGGTGGCTGCCCTGCACCTGCCATCAGCTAATAAGAACATGGTGGTGCTGAGCCCTAAAGATTTCAGAAGGGTGCAGAAACTCTTTTTGGTCTGAAGATGACTAACTCTCTGATAACCACAAGGAAAATCATGAGAACCTCTTCCTTTGACCACTTTAAAAGTTCTTAAGCAATTATGATGATAGCAACTTATTATAGCAAGTATGCTATGTGCTTCCACACTAACCATTTACAAGCAGTACCTTATTTTAATCTTCAACAACAACTCTGTAATACTATTATGATAACCCTTTACCTAAAGGAGAATGAAGCTTTGAGAGATTATGTCACTGGCTGAAGAGTCTGCAAAGCAGGAATTCAATCCCAGGCACAGTCTGAATCTGGGCCCTTCTTAACCCACAGGCCATGCTATCCATGGTAGCATGCTATCCATGCTATCATCCACTTGTGAATGTATTTGCTCATTTATACACTCAAAAAAAATACTATCACATCCATTCAAGAAAACAAACATAAGATACACTCTCTGTGTCTAGGTACTCCTCATTTGTGTTACAGTGGTAAGTTCTCAACAATAATATCTTAAGCTTTTTGTCAAATAACTTTCCTGAGACCTGTGAAAACTACAGCCTTTTTCCAGAGAACATTCACACAGACATAGGCACACAAAGCTCAGAGAAGTGCTAGAACCACAAGTGAGGGATTCCTGCCTGTTTTAAGTATGGTGTGAATCCAGTGGAGAGAATGCAGGGCAGAGAAGTGCTGAAGACTGAAAGCTGTACACCAGGCGAGGAAGGAAAGAACAGGGACTTCCAACGATACCGAGGTTTCACGGTAGAGAATGATGAAGATCTCAAGAGGAACGAAGAAGGAAGCAGGCCAGTAGGTAAAAAGTCACTGAAATAGTCCAGGCACAAGTTCCCTACTTCTGGAAAGAATATGGTAATAACAAGGTATCTGAGCCCAGGCTCTGAAGTCAGAAAGAACTGGGCTCAACTTCAAGCTCCTCTCTCGCACTAACTTTGCATTGCAGGTGCATAGAAATACTCAGTTTCTTTAAGTTGCAGTTTCCTCATCTGCAAAATGTGCATGAGAATAGTCTCAACCTTACAGGCTGTGAGGTAAGGCAAAGAATAATGCAAACACACAGCACAGAACCTCAAATGTAAGCAGCCAGGGTCACTAAACACATTAATACCACCGCCACCACGGTCATCATGGCCTGATGTGTGATGTTAACATAAGCTCATAAAAGGAACTCCAAGACAGTAACAGCATGGAGCTCCTTGATTTATGTTG
Organism: Hydrochoerus hydrochaeris; assembly: GCA_004027455.1. Taxonomy (NCBI): domain Eukaryota; kingdom Metazoa; phylum Chordata; class Mammalia; order Rodentia; family Hydrochaeridae; genus Hydrochoerus; species Hydrochoerus hydrochaeris. The sequence goes on along the minus strand of PVLA01001572.1, from coordinate 189,977 downwards.
GGGTCACCCCACTACAATCTTAGACACACAAGGTACTGTAGAAGGACTTTTGCCCAGTTAAAATCCTGGTGCAAGAAGCCAAAACTCAAAACACTCTCCCAGAAAACTTGAGCCCTATTATTTATTCTTATTAACTACACAAAAAATTGAAAAAGCATATTCTTGAGGTAGTGGCAAGTTTGGGTAAGGGTATGACAGCCTTTAAGATATCTGTGGTTGGTTTTTAACATCATCAGAGTCTGCATTTAAGTATGAACAGGTAGCAGCATGAAAAGATTAACAAATGTTACATATTACTGTCATAGCTATCATTTCCCTAACAAGACTCTTAGAACTTTTTAAAAAGTTTCTGCAACCAGTTCATCTGTCACCATTCTGAGTATAGCATTATTATGGAGAACAAGGAAAGTGGTACTGAATGTTCTACTCAATTCTCAATCATTATGCTTTCAGTAATAATTTAAAATCTTCATGTTATCGAGGAGCTAACATAAAAACATGCTGGAGTCCCTCTGTGAGTGCTGAAGGAAATGTGTGGAAAATACTTTGCTTTGATTCCTCAGCCATGTAATAGACAGAACACTCACAAAACCCTTGCTCTTTCAAATGTTCCATGGCCAGCCAATATTTGCCAGTGATATTGCCAGAGTCAGCTCTGGAAAAACAAAGTCATGAGAAACACAACCATTTTCATCTTCCCTAGAAAACTGGCCAGCACCTCTGACTATCTACCATTTATCTATATAGATAACATTTACAAAAATCAGTGTTCCCGTGATTCTAAAGCATACACATGAAAGGAAAATGGAGGGCTTGTAACAATCCCTCTCTCAACCCAAGAAACTATGACAAATTTACCAAACCTCCTTTGAATTTTAAAACTATACTCCTGCAAACCTGTTCTCCTGTAAATGCAGACTAGTAAGTGAGTTCAATTCCATCTACAATGAAAATAAGCAGTAGAAAATCTAACTGTCCTAGAACAGGAGAGGAAGGGATGTATGGACAGAAGGGAGCCATGGAGGCTGACAGAGGATAATGCTCCTAACACATCATTAGCCATGAATGTAAGGGAAAGAGTTGATACACTGTGACATATAAGGGAATGGGACTAGGACAGTGATTTAAAAAAAAAAAAAAAAGAACAACCCTCACATCTTATCAGAATCCAAACAAGGATTCCTGATAAGAAGTAGTTCCCAAATGGCTTTTAGAAAATTGGGTAAAGTTTCAAGACATTGAACCAAAGCAGTCTGTGGGATGTAGGAGAGAAAACAAAACAAAAAAAATGTGCGTTATGAAAGAATTAGACATTTCTCTTTATCTGACACCTCTCACATGCAAAACAAACTGCATTTACCAGAACTGATTATCAATCTGGTACTAATAACGCCATCAGCTGTATGTATTCTTTTCACATTTTTTGTTTCTGTTTTTTCTTTGCTTTGGTGCTGTGCTGAAGATCACAATCAGATAACATACATGCTAGGTAAGCTCTCTAACCCTAAGCTACATTCCTAGGACACTTCGATAGATAGTTTTTCTTCTCAATGAGTAATATACCCTAGGAGTTATAAACACAACACCTGAAGTCGAACTATTAGTCTCTGCTACTTGCTAGCCCTAGTCCCAATTTCCCTTGATGTCATTTTAGTCTCTTAATTTTCTCTAGTTCTAATGTGTCCTTCTTGGAAGGGACATAGAATATGTGAATCTTTCCAGTGTGCCTTTGGCACATCTTTATGAGGAATGAAAAAATATGTGTTTGATTTTTATTCACTCTTTGTCAGATCTTGCTCTGAGCTCACAAATACTGTGCTAGAAGCTGAGATATACCAAGGAAGAACAAAGACACAAGTTTTCTTCAGTCTAGTTCCCACTGTTCTTCTGGTTCATGACCCATATTTAGGTCAATTTGAGAGACTACCTCCAAATCAGCACTAGTGCCCTCAAGGGAAATTATTTGAGGAAGCTCAGGATCCTTTCATGGATCCTGATAGTCCCCAACCTGATTTAAATGATGTATATGTCCATCTAGAATTGCACAAATATTCACTAAACACCAAGAGCTAAGGACTGGACTTGGCACTGGAAATAAACTGTAAGAAAGGCATGGTCTTTTACATGCACATACACACCCCACTCCTGCTCAAAAAGTCACAAAAAGGGAAATTAAAAAGAATTCCAGTTTAGTGCGTGCCACTAAGATACTCAACCAGCCTGATCTGTTGGGGTGGTAGATCAAGTATTAGACAACGATGCTTTATACAGCAAGAAAATGGAGGGATATTTGGCATTCAGTTTCAGAGTCATGGAGACAAAAGGAGGACAGGACGATGTAGTGAAAAGGACCCAAACTCATTCAAGGATGAATTCCAGCTAGCTTTTACTGGAATTTCTTGGGGGAATACAGAATTCCTAAATTTAATGTAAAAAATGATAGTTCTACACATTGATCAATTCAGAGTTGTTTTCCACACTACTCAGACTAGACTAAATATACCTAACAGGAACATTCAAATTGATACAGGTCTCCAGGTCAGCAGCAACTACTGTCTTCCCCAAAAATTTTCCCAAGCAGCAGCAGTGCACATATGCATAACACTGAATGCTGCTTCCTCAGGTTTTGCAGCCAGGAGAAAACTTCTAAGAAAAGTTGGTAATGTCCTAATATTTTCACTTAGAGCTAAATGAACAAATATTCTAACTTAGCTCTTCAGTTTTAAATGCAAGATTATGAAAAGTCAACCAGTCTTAGATACAAAACACCATCCTGCTGAAAGCCTTATGTTTGCTCAGCCTCTGTTAGCAGTTGACCCCCCCAAATTAAAATTTTGAAGCATTAAAAATTAGACTAAGAATTGCAGAACACTGAATGATAGTAGAAAGTAAGTGCACTCAGAAAGAGGTCAGAGAAAAAGCCGAAATCATTTAAAATTTACCAGGCAAAAAAAAAAATAAAATGACTTTTATTTTATTGGAAAAGAGAGCAAAAGTCATACATTTGTTTTTGTTTATTGATACCTGTTTCTCCCAAAAGAACTTTAAAACAGTTTGTGAAAAAAGCACATAAGACAAAAATTAATGTAAGCAGGTACAGAAAGTGAGACAAAAGAAAGAGAATTCAAGAAGAAGAAAATGACCTAAGGAACAATTAGTACACAACTGAGAAAAGGAGTTTACGCTTTTTCTTGAGTTTGCTTATAAGCTGCTTTCTAAACCAGAAGGTCTGGAGCATAACATATTCAAGGTCTAAGCAGGCAAAGTAAAGCAGTAAAATAATTTGAAGAGAGCCTGTTCTATTTTAAGGAAAATGGCAATACTTCATTGGATCCCACAGTTGCCATAGAGACATAGAGACCAAAGTGGCCAGATCCAATTTTTCAGTAGATGCTGGTAATTCAAACATACTTATATGAAATCTTCTCATTCCAATGTTGGCAAATGGTTTTTCATTTGGTTTTTTAAAAAAATGTGTGGGTCAAAGCAAACATGTCTGTGGCTATAAAGAGGAAGAAGACATGATCAGTTACATGACTAACTATATCCATAAAATAAAAACTCAGAGTTGTGTAGCAGTACAGTCATTTGTGGTATTGAATCCAGAGACACTTCTTCCAATGGTGCTCATAAAGAGGATATTGTAACACCCACAAGACAGGCATTTCATACCACCACAATTTACAAGTCTCTATCTTATTATGATCTTCAATGGAGGCTCAGACATAATAGTAAATGTACTTTAGTAAAAGTAATTGCTGGAGGGGGTCAGAAATTTGCAGGCATATCAAAATCTCATAACAGACATTTCGGCAGGTCTGGATTATTTCAGGTAATAATTTACCATATGTCCCTTAGCTGCTTTTTAATAAATTTAAAATTCTCACACCCTCCTCATACCTTTCCTCCTTGGAAAATTATTTGTCAAACAATATACTCTTCCTCTGTTACTGTTTTACCATACTCAGGAGATACAGATGAACCTCTATCATTCAGATTATAATCTATAAGCACTATTTTCTCACAGCAGCATCTAATAAGTATTTAGTAGTACAGAGTTAAAGGTTAGACTCCCTGTCAAAGATCTGGAGTATGGTATTCTAGCTAAATTCAAAGTCATTTACTTTATTGGGTGGCCTATCTGGCAATGGAACTGCAAGTTATGAAGTTAAAGAACTTGGCATGCTTCCAGTTATCAGCCAAGGAAGAATACACAGGGAAGACCAAGTGGTTTCAACCTGGGCTTTTAGCACACTTAGAGAAAGGGTATCTACATCTCATCTATCTTGTATCCAGTCAAATCTGCCACAATACTGTTTTGAAAATACAAATCTGTTCCAATGCAATTGTTAGGGAACAACTTGAGTGTAATCCCAATGAACACTGGTTTTCTTATACATGGTTGAACCCGTAAGAAACACTAGACAACTAAAGAACACTAAACTAATACAGGAAAATACAAAATACACACATCTTAAACATCTACCGACCACCTCAGTTTATCATGTGTTATGCACTACACTCAACCATATTTGGCACTCCAACTTTTCAGCCAGTTCAAATAAGCTTCCTTACACCACTTCATAATTCATAAGCTATAACTCTTCTGAGGCAACTCTCGGGTCTTACTTAAGGGAAAGTACTGAGTTTACTGTATTCATGTACTGCTTAACCATTTAACAAGTATAAAGCTGCTTATCCTTTTTACTAGGTTTCTATGTTTTCTTTCTAAAAAATTTTTCAATATTGTGCACCTAATCCCATTTTTTCTATATACCTTGGGGTATCTCCTTTATGATTTTTCATATGAATTTTTTTAATAAATGCAAGCTATAAAAATTGACTGTATTAGGAATGTATACAAAATATTATTTTAAAAATGGAATTTCACAAAAATATGTTCCACTCAAAGCTAGTAAATATGAGAAGACATCACCCATGCTGTAATGTATGTGTATCATATTTATTATGAATTCATTAATTCCAGATTTAACAAAGTTATATAAAGTTTAATATATGTCACTAAAGTATTAAGTTCCATACAATGCATTTGCTCACTCCAGAAAGTTAAAGCAAACAAAAAAATGCATCAGAAATATACATCATTTATCACCTTAACATGCAAATATTTGGATATTTTACCTTTCAGTCTCTCCACATATAACACTACTATCCATACTATGTGCAGTACTTCACTTACTTTGTTTACTTTAACATCACTTTGTAATTGGCCTGTTACTTTTAAGTTCCATATGCTTTTCTGAGACAAAAGCAGAGCATTACCAAACTGACTCAATCACTTAATAATAACTGCACAGAAGCTCTCTGCACAGCACTATGTACTGTGACATACAATTTAGAATATTCAATACTTTGCTTATCCACCAAGAGGATTTCTTAGTTTCCAAATTTTGCATAGCACCAACATTTCTTACCCTTAAGATTAATTACTGTTTTCATTCCAGTGCTAAGAATTGTTAAAAATATAAATTATATAAATAGCACATTCAGAAAATAAAGTGAACTTGTATTATTAGTCTCCTGAAAATTATAGCTTGAAGAAATGCCTCGTGCCCTTTTTATCTGTCACCTCTTCAAATACTGCACCACCAAAATTACACAAAACAAAGCTATATTTGAATATTTTAAGTAGTAAATACACATATTAAACAGTCCTAAATATTGCCTATTATTTTCTCTTTTTCTTTCACCAACTATTTAAAGATTCTTTTGACGAATACAGATTTAAGAGCTAATGAATTATGTGGAACAGATATATGGGTACAAGTACACACATATACATCCAGATAGACATACATTGACTTACATATAATGTGGGTGCATGTGTGTGTTTAAGTTCAGTCTTCAATGTTCTTTTCCAAAATATGAAATACAATTATCATTCTATCTATGTAAGTTTACATTTAAAAGCTTTTGTGAATCTGTCTGTCTGTCTGTCTGTCTCTGTGTCTGTCTGTTCTGTCTCTCTCTCACCCCTTTTTTCTCTTCCCTCTAATTTTCTCTCTCACCTTTTAAGATGTTTAGGCACATTAAGAAATGAAAGCAACAGAACAAAATCAAAGAAGTCTGGATAATCCATACATATAATCATCTGCTCTGCAATCACTGATAATTGATTTTCCCCTCTGCTTAAAAAAATCTTCTTAGTAGGTTATTACTGAGGTTCAAGAATAGCAGAAAAAGGCACTGGAGAAGGTTACCAATACATCTCCTGGTTCCATTCAAGGGCTGCTTTCCATCACATTATACTCTTCTCTTTTTCTTATTGAAAAGGACAATTGTCATTATTGTAGCAATTTCCAGATGGGAGTTAAGCCTTCTATCAAGATTCTTGTCCTTTTTAAAGTACTCCTGTGTGTGTGTGTGTGTGTGTGTGTGTGTGACAATGGATTCAGGGTTCCAGCTCACTTTTCTCCAACTTCACAGTGATTCTCCTGCCTATACCCACAGAAGCATTTCTGAAAAGACTGGGAAAAGGAGGAAAAGTGAACTCCACAACTTTTCTACCAGAGCATATCTCACTGCAGAGAACCACAGTTCTGAGGAGAAGCAGCCAGGCCCAAGAACATGGTCTGACCTTACCCTTAGCTCTTTACATTTGTCTTTTATCTCACGCTCAATCTCAAAATATGACCTGGCTTTTTCAGCATGAAAAAATTCCTAATTAACTAACCAGCTGAATGACAGGTGTTTTTGCACCTCCACCCCAAACATTCAAGAATCACTGGTGTTCAGGAAAGATGCGCCACAAATTGCAAACAGCCCTCGCACAGGACTGCTGACTCCAGTGAGTGCAAGTACTTCTACATGAAAGCAGCAGCACTAAGGAGATGAGTGCTTTTATTTTTAAAGGCCCTAATGCAAATGTTTTCATTTTTTAAATATCAAATGCTATTCCCTCATACATTTTCCTTTTTTATATATCTTTCCTGAAGTAAGTCTGCATTTAAAGAAGATCAATATTCTCTTTCGTAGGTATTGAACATTATAGCCAGGCTAATGCCCTGCTGAGCCATGCAGAGATGTCACTACCACTTGCCCCAGCCCTACACAGTAACCTCTTTAAGGTGAAGAGGAAGGAAGAAGGGAGACATCCAGCCCATGGCTGATAAGGATGCAGCTGGGCACTTTCATTTAAAAAGAGTCTCTGAACTCCATTACTCAGTAGTGTCCTAAAAAGATGCAAGATAAAGTCCTTGACTGTACTAGATACCAGCAGAAAAGAAGAGTCACAAAAAGAAAACTGCCTTTCAAAAATGGCTATGGTTAAATGTAAAACCAGCCATATGATTTTGGTTCTAGAATTATAGATAATGAAGAGGGACATTTAATATGCAGTGGGAAAAGCAATGTTTTTATAATTTCATCAACAGTTACTACAAATCACATTTGTCAGAGCTTGGCAAATTCTTTCTTTTCATGACCTTAAGAACCAACATTCTATAGAATCAAAACCAAGGAATTCATTCTAATGTGAAAGTTCTTGGAGGTCTTTTTAAAACAAAATAAATTTCACATTGACTGATGTGACATTGTTTCAGTGCAAAAAAAAAAAATATCTTCAGGTTGAGAACATTACAACTTGAAATAAAGCATCAACAATAGCCACTCAGCAAAATCTAAATCATTTTTAAAGTCATAAACAAGCACATAAAGAGTGCTACACTAATTTATTAGAAACTTCCTCTTTGAAAAATTATCAGGAAGGGCTCTGGTTTAATTATATTGTTCTCCATATGGCAGCCACAGAATTTATAGCCCTTTGAAATTCTCCCTGCAAATCCTTTCAGGACTTTGACAATAGACTTCAAAAGTTAGAAGGAGCTGAGGAAAAGTTATGAAAACCATGACAGACATACCAGAATATGTTGGAATCTGATAAATGTCCCTCTCAGAGAAGAAATACAATCACTGTTGATTTACACAACTCAATGCAAAAGGCAACTAGTTAGCTCACCATTACTATTTATATTGTAAAACCCCAAAAGCAAAATCAAACTTACCCTGGGAAGCCATCCTATAGGCTGATTCAGAAAAGTAACCTGTTGATAACACAAAATACAGCTACAAATCAACGCTCCCAAATCACACTGGATTTAAGCTTCCCATCCACCTACTAACCCCTATGACTACGTATGCATCTGGCTTTTGTTTAAAAACTTCTGCAAATGTACAGAGGATGAGTAAGTGTTCTGACTTTGTAAAATGTGCCAAACCCATCACTAATAAGAGGAGATTAATTCACTCATCGCATATTCGTGTGCCTTTTTCTGTTGTTGATAATTCAGTGTTTGGTGATGTAAATTCCCTGCAGCTACAGTGTGCACAGATGCCCAAAAGGCAGGAGGCTTTTGTGTACAAGTTTGAGTCTTTGTCAATAGTCAGTAATGTTGAACTTATATGTAAAGGCATAGGCTAGTCAGCAAACTACTTGAAATCAGTATTATTCCTTTTATGCTAAGTATAATAAAATTGTCACTCAATCCTACTGTTTTCTTGCACTGACAAGGCAACTGTTTTAGTATAATATGTATTAAAAACACTGAACAATATGAACATAAATTTTCAGTTTCCCCATCTAATTCTTTATTTTAAAAGTAGTAAGTGTTGACAGCTTTTAACATATATTTTTAGAAATTTCTATGAATATACTACACAAGTGTGTATATACATACAAACACATATTTTAAAAAAGTCTTGGGGATTAAAGAATCTTGAATATCAGAATTTTCCAGATCTCATGGTGAGGTCATACATAGTATAATATCCTCAGTGAGATCAGGGTAATAGCTCATAATCAAGTAATGGATATTTCTGTTGGAAAAATGAATATTCAATTAAGTAGGATAATAATGACTATAAATAGCCTTGTATCATTTCAGGTTAAGAAATTCTGCCAAATGAGGAATCAAAAAAATACATATCCTTCAATATTGACATTTTTCCATTTCATAGCTGTAGATAAAGGATTTCCGACCTATAGTTCTCTCCCAGTTAAGCTGGGAGTTAAGCTTCGAAAACTTTGTTTTCATTACAAATGTCCATGATAGGAAATTTTTGAAAATAAACCTGAATAGAATTAAAGTCCCTTGTTGTAACTCACTGCATAGAACAAAGCTTTTACTTGCTCATGTACTGAGTGTCTCTTGGGAATACAGACTCAGTAGAGTATAAGACACATTTTAAAAATTAAAACAAACACAATTTCAGTTTTCAAATGAGAAAGAAAGAAATGTCCTATTTTTAAAAAAATTAGAAGGCACTGTCCCGAAGTCCCACACTGGTGTGGGTGGATACACATCACCATCTTTTAGCTAGCCAGAATCTTTCGAAACACTTCTGTGTTTGATGAACTCTCCTTTCACAAGTTTAGAGGGGAACAGAAGTAGCTTTGACTTTAGAAGCTAAATGTTCACATTCCCAGACTGAGAACATGGCCCCTGGTTCTACCAGTCAGGCTTACACCTGGCCCAGAACAGAAACAGGAGGAGTTGCTATAGCTCAAAAGCCTTGAGGGCTTGGCTGTGTGATCTATTGCATGTGATTACACCATGGTGCACAGTTCCCCAATCACTTCTCCTCTGCCCAGGTCCTGTGGCTTTCCAGGGATCCTGAGCTCCTAAGAAACTCTTCATAAATTCTCTTTCACCTTACTCTAGTGAAGTCAGCTTTCTGTTACACAACTGAGAAATCTGACTGCAACGAGGAGGAAATACCTTGTAACTGAGGTGTCAAGATATAAAGAATAGAAAGATAACTGAAAGCCATAGAGAGTAGCTTTCAAAATTGGACTCTTACCCACATGGTGTACTAAATGGCTGGGCCCCATGAACAAGCCAATTGGATTATTTGAACATACTATCTGCAATATAATAATATTCACCTCAAAAATTACTCAAGAGAAAGAAAGATACTCTTTCAACTATTTGCTGTGTCATACATTCAAACATGTATTAACTCCTATACTGGACTACATGTTCTGCTAAATACCACATACTAGAGTTACCAGATTTAGAAAACAGACCAGCTCTCCAGTGAGAGCTTCAAAAACCATATTTCAGAGTAAGCTTATTTCATATTTGGAATATATTTATATTTTCAACAGTCCCTTTTTTTTAAAAGTTCCATATACAATTATACTAAAATATCATCAACTTTGATTTATATAGTTCAATTTTCACTGAGTCTCCAGGTTTTACAAGACAACCCTATTGAGTGCACAATAGTGTACAAGACATGTGACTGGTTGTAATGGACCTTCAGTTTTGAGTGAGAAGCTGTGGGAAAGCAACAGAACAGGGAACAAATGAGTGTAAGAAGTGTAAGATAAGGGGATAACTATGAAGATGATGTATGGGTAGTAAGATGAAACTAAAGAGGAAAGAGTAGAAATTTGGTAGCCTATTTAGGTAAATTCTTGAAGAATAGATCATATTAAAGAAAATAAAAGAAGCCAAAAAAACACAAAATGACTTGCACAGTGACTGCTCAATAAATATTAATTTCACTCCTTGGAAGGATCAAAACTTGCATGATCTTGGCTAAGAGGCCTCTTTTACCTTATCCTAGCCCAGGTTTGTCCTTTGTGACAGAGAAAATGACACAGAGGTCACCAACAGATTCCTCCTTCTGAAAGTCTGGAAATCACCATCAGTCTACATCCTCATGAGAAATTTGGAGCCTGAATTGCCCAATCCAGAATGCCTGATCCTGACCAGGGCATGGTGGTGCACACTTGTAACTCTAGCACTAGAGAAGCTGAGACAGAAGGATCAGTTCAGGCCAGTTTGTACTATATATGAAGACCCTGTCTCTAAACACACACACACACACACACACACACACACACAGAATGCCTGATCCACAGAAACCACAAGAGATAATAAAGTGACAGGTGTTATATTCACTTGGTAACTTTTAGCATGATTTTCTAGGGAACAATAGTCCACAGGGTTGGCAAGAGCAAGGAGCAACCAGAACTCTCAGTCACTACCAACAGAAGCATAAATTAGGACATCTGCTTTGGGAGACTGGCTGCACCATGGAAAGCTGGGTATATGTACACCTTGAACACCACCCAGCTTCCACTCCTGTACCACTGCTCCACTCTGCCTCCTGCCTATTCCCATAATACATTCTCCTGTTTCTGTTGGTTTTGTAGCACTCCCTCCAATTATGCAGGGCTCCCATATTAACCTCTCCAGATTATGTCTTTCACCGTATCATTCTGCTTTTCTGAATATATATATATACACATATATAATTTTTTAATATTTGTTGATTAATTGTGAGATTCAAATCAAAGGAATTTTATGAACCTGGTACTGAGGGTAAAAGAAAACAAGCAAATAACTCAGCCATTCCGAAATTCACAATGTCATCTCCTTGAAATGCCCTCCACAAAAATGAAACTTTTACCAGAAATGGAGATGTTTATTAAAGTATGTATGTGGGAACTACATCTCAAAGACCCAGACAAGTTATCTAATGTTATTACTCAAACAAAATTTGCAAAAAGAGTAAATATTACAATGATGGGGCAGCCAACATCATAGAACACAGCAAAGAATGGGTTTTAAATATGAAAGGTCTTCTCTTCCATTCCAAGGGGAGAGAACCTGTTTATCCTGGCACAGAAAGAGAAGGGAAGATGATAGGAAAAAAGAAAAGAGAGCCAACCCTTAATCTTCTCCAGAATTTTCTGCTAATAACCTAGTCTCTCATGATTACCTGGGCCTATATTATTAGTGATGCAATAACGGGAAGACACAATAATTGTTAACAGCTGTACTACGTGCCTTTCTCATGCCAGACATTATGCTGAACTGTAAGATACTTACTCTTCATCAGCATTATTGCAACCAGTATTTATGCCAGGCTTGGTGCAGCCACTTCACAGCATCACCTCATTATTAGGCCCTCACAGCAACCCTGCACAGTCGTGCATCATTATTCCCACTGCACAGAAGACAAAGTGGGGAGTCATTTGAAGGTACAAGATAAACTCAGACTAGAGACAGACAAAATAATAGAAGAACATGAAAATGCCTCATGAGAACATTTGAAAACTGGAAAGAAAAATAAACAGATACACTAAAAGCCAATTTATGGTGACATAAGACCTTACATTCATGAGACCATAACCAATGGGATGGAATACATTAAGGAGAACATGAAGAATCTTGCCTAAATTGGCCAAACTTACGGAACAATTACACACTGTAAAAGGAAGAGACAGAATCTCACATTCATTCACTGAACAAATACAGAGCATCCACTACGCTAGACGATATTTGTGGTGCTGGGGTCACAGAAGTGAACAAGGTGACAAACAAAAATCTCTACTTTTATGAACCATCAGGAAGGGAGGGGAACATAAACAGTAAATTTGATACATAAGCTATGTAAAATGTTAAAGGTAGCAAGTGCTAGGGGTAAATATAAAGCAAAGCAAGAAACACCAAAGGGCCAAACCAGAGCAAGAGAGAAATGCATAAAAGGCAAGACAGACCCAGAGGGTGAGCAAAGGCTTACAGGGGGCCATGAGATGCACTCTGGAGTGGAAAGCGACTCATCTCAGGCAGAAAACATCCAAGTGGGACCATGTGAGGCAAAAGTAAGGTCAGTATAACAAAGCAGGAAAGGAGAAGCAGAAAAACAAGAGATAAAAACCACACTGAATATCAGGCCACATCACCAAAGGCTCATCACCAATGATTCTCTGGCTTTGCAGATCATGAGCCTTTTGTAGATGAAAGCCAGTGACCACCACCTATGAAAAGTATGCATGCACAGAACGTTGCTCTAAATTCAGAGGATTAACACCTCCCCAGCATTCTATCCTAGACTCACAGGATCGGGACTTGGTCTTGCAGATCATAGTCCCTCCCACTAAAGCAAAGCACAGTGGTTCTAACTCTCTTCTACAGCATCCCTAGAGGGGACAGCGATTTGAAGCACTGAATGCCAAAGTTTCTCTAATGTTTGAGGCTCTTCTTCTTCTCCTGTCATCAGCACACTGGAGAGGCCATCCTTAAGCATCAATGGCTCTAAGAGAGGTGAACTGCATTTGTCACCTGGGTCTTACCCACAGAGTTCGGGTACAAAACCACATCAATAAAATTCTTAACATCCTTAAGGTATAAGGATGCATGCATTAGTAGTCCAAGTCCAACTGACACTTGGCACCAACCTATCTATCACCTAGTAGTTTCTGTGTGTATACATATATATCTTTGAATTCTTTTCATATTAACTAAAATAGTGCAGGGATTATTCATTTTGTTAATGCCAAATTCTCAGTGCTTGGAACAGTGTCCAGCACAAAACAGATGCACAATAAATAATGTATGCAGGAATAAATTCAAAGAACTCTGAAAAATGGCCTAAGAAATAAATAGATCAAAGTGTCAAATTAAATAGACAGAATAGTTATATTGGAAAGGTTAAGAGACACAGGTCAAATGTTAGGAGACACAGATTTTAAAAGCTTAGTCTGTTATAATAGTGCCATTTCTCACTAAACCACCTGTGGCAATAGTTTGACTCCAAAACCATCACATACTGACACTCTCACAAAATAAAAGTGAATTCTTAGACAAATGAAATGAAAACACAGATTCACAAACATGCAACTCTAAATTCACATTATTAGATTTAAAGGCCTAAAATTATTCTGATTGTTATCTTTCCAAACACTCCCAACATTTGTTCCTATTTCAGACCAGCAACACTTAGTTAATAAAACATCCAGCCCATGATCACCACACAGGAGACTGTTATTCAATTTGGATACTTATTTGCACTTTAGATTGTTCTGCAAACTATTAACTTTCTGTTCAATATTTATGTAAACCATCAATGAATAAAATTAACAAGTCCATAATGCTTAAAGCAACTCCAAAAATACATTAATACATGACTAGGTCTCACTTCAAATCATCCGATGATTTAAACAGAGTCAAATTGTTCATTGTATAAAAGATTGCACATTGAGTAGAATTATAATCAGATTCACTTTATGTATCAAAATACCACTGTGGTTTTACATTAATCTATTTCTAGAATATAATCAGTATATATTCACCTTCTATATGTGTCTATAGTTCTACAGAAACATATTTGCTGCATACAGTATGTAGTTTTTTTAGAAAGTTACTAAAATGATGTATATTTAGGTAACAAGTGTTTTCATTATCTCAAGACAGTTTTAACACTATCTTCATGAATGTTAACCTATACAAATTAGGTAAATTTGACTAAATAAAACCTATAAACAAAATTGACAATACTAAGATGAAAACAGGTTGTCCTTTTTTATTATTAAAGGAGCTCCAGATTAATGAAGGATACTAGATAATCTTCTTAAACTATTCTTCATCGTAAAATTCAACCTTTGAAACTGTATACACATAATCCTGAAATCTCTAGTCAAAGCTCCTTAAGCCGAGGTGAGTTAATGATTTCCCTCAAAGCCCAACCAAACACACATTCCAGAGGAAAAGCATGCTTAAGGCTGCACATGGTGTCCACACTGACTGATTTACTTACTAGCTGGCACCCAAGCCGGCAGTCACAGCTAGGAGCCAACTGTACACAAAGGCAAAGACATTCTTGATTGCATTTATACATGAATTTTCTGGAGGCAAGACTTAACACTTGACAAAGCTTCCATTCCATCATCTGAAAGATGGAATGAATATTTACTAAAGAACAAAATTCATTCCCCCTTTATTATGTGCTGGCTTCTTCACAGCTGCCAAGCATACATTAGTGAGAAATAGGAAATCATCAGGAGCCTGGATCGCTGACTTACAACCTTGGTCTTCAGTCCTGTATATATCTTGTCAACCTCCTGTTTGTGGATTTGGCCTGAACTGAGGGGCAATTTTCAAAACATAACAAAACAAAACAACACTAAAGCTCTTGAACAAAATAGACAAGGGAAAAAATTGGGTATTATATCCCAAAGATCATATTGACCAATTCTACAGGAATATCTAAAGCATGACTGTGCCAGCTTACATGCCAAGTCCCTTCCCACAGACTGTTTCCTCTGGGAGGTTTATATTTCCATCCCTATTGATAATACTCCTGGCTCCTGATGTCTTGCGACCAAATAAATGTAAGTTATAAGTGACCTCTGCCACCTCCCCACAAAAATTCTAACAGCTGCAATGTGGTTCCATCATTTCCCCTTTCCTTCAACTCAAGACATATACCTCCCAAATAAATCCTACTCCACAAGACTTCATTTTAGAAGGAAAAGGATAAAAATCAGAACAACTGTCAATGTGATTTTTATAAGCAGCTAAAATTTGAAAGAGTGTTTTGGTAATACAGCAAATCTAACTGGCAAAACTAACCTGCAGTGTTTGGAGTCAAGATGATCTTAAGACAGACAGCAAGGAAAGGACACAGGAAGGGAGCATCTAGGGTGCAGAAAAATGTTTAATGAATTGATCCAGGAATTGGTTAATCAGAGTCCAGTTAAGAAAAATATTAATCACACTGTCTACCTACAATATGTGCATTTTCTCTGCATATATTACATTCAATAAAATATTTTATATTAAAAGTGATGTACTTACTATATAAGACATTTCCCAATCTACTATTATAATGTACTGAAACTCAAATAATCCTTAGCAAAACACAGACTATATTTTCCCAACCTTGTAAATCTTAATTACAAGCGTGAAGAAATTAAATCATAGAGATAAAACAGTTAAAAGAGATTGGAGTCAGGGTGAAGTAACCAACTAGAAGTAAAAGACCTGTTTGGTTGTATTTTCCTGTTCTCTAATCAGGTCTGTACTCTTAAGAGCAAGGCACTCAACCTCACCTGTAGTCACTTTCCCCATCTCAAAAATGAAGGGATCAGACCAGATAATCCTCAAAGTGGCTCATTAGGATCTCTTCTTTCAGACTTACACTTGCCCGTGTCATACTGCCACAGGAACAAGAGAGCAACTGCTTGCAGCCCTATCACAAGATGCAAGGGTACCAGGAAACAACACTTGACATGGCCCTTTAATCAATTTATGATCATCTTGGTAGATATTACAGCTCTGCGGACTGTCCCCGGAAACTGAAAGGCCACTCATCAACTGCATGTCCTTCACAGTTCCTGATGCTCCCACACAAAACAGAATGGTCAATCTGCCAAACAATGTTTGTGAATTTTTTACTTGAGGCTCATCAGAAGCACTATCTCCCTCTGCCTCTACAGACAGCTATAAACTTTTAGTATTTTGCTAAGACTGACTTTTTGAAATATATCACTGTATATGTATTTTTATTTCATGCTCACTTGAACCAAGCCACCAGGCCCTCCTTTACTTACTTACTTTGCAATGTGCAATACTCTGGTTTCATACATGGTATGAACCAGATGCATGTGTGTTAAAGGCTTGTTTGAAAGGTGGTGCTAATAAGCAGTGGTGGAAAGTAAAAAGTGGGGTCTAGTGGCAGGTCATAGGTCACTGGGTTCATGCCTTCAAAAGGGTACTGTGGAATCTCAATTTCTTCTTTCTCTCTTGTGTCCAGCAATGAGATGTTTTGTTCCTGACCTGATATGCTGCCACTGGCTCAAAGCAATGGAGCCAGTCAGTCTGAGACTTGAACCTCCAAAACTGTGATTTATCTCAGGTACTTGTTGCAGGAACAGAAGATAATGTGAGCACAGTATCTAATTCTATTGCTAGAACTCTACATTAGGAACCACTCCAGAGTACAGAAGCACATTGCAGTTTGCAAAAGGCAAAATTAACATATGAAATTATTAGAATGAACAGATTAGCTAGTAAGAGGAGATCCTTAAAGACCCTTAAAGAACATAGAGTGGCAGATATAAGTAGTGGCCACTACTCCTAGTTCTGAGGTATAATGCCCAAGGAAAGCTATCTTCCCCAGGCTGAAACCCCAAGGGCTCACTGCTGGCAGGGTGAGAAGCTGTGGTGATATTTCTTCACCTGCGGACCTAATTAGAAGCCATCTCTAATCTGCCAGGGAGAGCTGTGTATAGGAAGATGTCTCTACAGAGGCTCCTTACTATAAAACAACCCAAGGAAGCACAGCTGCTGAATTATTGGTCCAGCTATGCCACCATGCACTTCTGGAGCCTGCTATCAGAAGATCCAAAACACTAAGGGAAGTTGCTACCGGGAAAGCTGCCCACATTACAGAATCCAGATGATGGAGAAGGTGCATACACTGAAACAAACACTGGAAACATCTCCCATGCTGCAGTTGCCAAGTTGTAAAGAAGGTATGAATGTTGTAGAAGCCAGGAAACCATACACATTAGATTCCAGGAGAATACTTCCTGTATGATCAGTTATGATTGGTTTGAAAGTGAGTTAAGAGACAAATATTTACTTATCTGTTATTTTGTATCTTTTCTGATGTTAGAATCCTGATGAAAGAATCAGTTCCTCTGATTCTTTCTCTGGACAAAGGTTAGTATTATGCTAATTTAAACAGTTCAGATCCATTTTCACAAAGTAGGCAGTAAAGGATGAATCTGAACCTGAAAGGCAATAAATTGATAACCTTGTTAGACCTTCTTACAAGCAACTGTAATAGATTCTAGAAACCTGTCACCATGCATGCATTCCAAAGAAATTAACATGTTCTGATAAGAACTAAAGTGGTTACTGATGATGAAACTGAACAGGAAGACAACTCCCTTGGAGAGATGTAAACAAGACTAGAAGCAGCAAGAATATTAGAACTGCTTCTGAGTCTAGCACAGGGCCTTTGTTTCCTGGGACTGAAACAAATGGTCTTCTTTTTACTGTATTCCAAGTTCATACTAAATCACTCTGTGGATGGTTCTCAGACACTGACATTACCAGTCTTCTGACAAATGTGGACAGTCTTTAAATATCAAATCTCTAACTGAGCCGTAAATAATATTGTCCAAATTTGATCTTTGCTTCATCATTTATATGAATGTGGTTAAGTGTTTTGTAATAGGATTATTTCAGGCCTGCATATATTCAGAATGTGTCAGTTGTGGCCTTTGTCCACACTCCGGTTGTTCTGCTAATTGAAACAGGGTAGAGGACAAATTTTGGATCATGAAAGTAATCACAGTCAACTACTACGTATGCTTAGAAATGCAGGATTACTGATCTGAAGTATTACAAAGGATTCTAATGTCAGAAAAGATCCAAAATTACAGAAATAAGCAAATATTTGTCTCTTAACTCACTTTCAAAAGCCAATCATAAAATGCTGGCTTTTAGAGAATATGAGGTCTAGGGAAAGACTCTGAAACTAAAATAAATAAAGTAACCAAAATTCATGTTTATATAAGAGAAAAAAAAGCATAAGGACTATTATGGGCTAAATATCTGGGCCACTGCCCCATTCATAGGTTATTCATATTCACAGGTTGAAGGCATGTGGTAGAGAGGCCATTAGGGGCAATTTCATGAAAGTGAAGTCCTCGGGATGAGATTAATGTCCTCCTGGAAGAAGACAGAGATCTGCTTTTAAGCAGGAAGGGCACTGCCAGAAGGTGACCAGTTGCAAACTTAAGAGGAGCACCTTCCTGGTAATCAGATCTGCCAGCACTTCATTCTAGTACTTCCCAGCCATTAGAATTATGAAAAACAAAATGTCTGTTGTTTAAGCCACCCAGTCTGTGTTATTTTGTTATAACAACCTGACCTGACCAAGACAAAAACTAAGTAAGGCTCAGCACACAACAATATGGTGCAGACAAGCAACAAGTCCTTATATATAAAGACACAGAAAGGCTGATGGGAAAAAGAATGGAAATAAACATAACTGCAGGCACTGATTTAAAGTACTCAATAAACTGGCCATGAATAACGAATTTCAGTAGAAGCCAAGAGCCACTTAGGGAAAGAAATAAAATAGAAAATGAGGAAATGACTAGAAAAAGCAAAGAAGTGTTCTGTTTGTGGGTGGGTGGCTGAATTCAAACACTGGAAAATGACTGAGTCACCATTCCACAGCACAGTGCAAAGAGGGAAGAAGGGCTGAGAGGCACAGAACCCCCTCTGTTACTTGCTTTCCCACACTGAGATGGTCTGCCTCCCCCGGACTTAATGCTTCAGTTTCTTCTTTCTCTTTGGCTTGATGAGGTCGGCTCTTTTTTTTTTTTTTTTTTCCTCTACAATAATACTAATTCTGTGACAGTATCAATGATCAATGTATCACTTTTTAAACTTTATTTCCCCAATACCTATGATAATACCAGATAAGGAACAAGAAATATGTGTTGGTGAATTAAGAAAATCCAAGAAAGGAACTGTGTATTTACTATATCTAACAGCAGGTGGTCTGTACCAAAAGCACTTTGTACACCAGAATTCTGCAAGCTTGATGCAGATAGCAGTGTATTCTTCTAGCTTACCGAGGACACAAGATCTTTATTGATACTATTGTTTCTTGGTTATTTTATACTTTAAATGCTTGGAAAAAATAGTATATGTAAAATTCATTCTTAGAGCCATCCATGAACAGAGGACAGACCAGATATGGATTATGATCTGCCAATCCCTATGGTAAACTCTCACATATAAACTGAAAACATAAGCCAAAATAATTTTCTAAAAGACAAAGAGGAGAGAAAGAAATACTACCAAGAAAATCTGGCTTATAATTTTGGTTTTGCGGATAGATTTTTTTTCTTATTCAAAATGAGGAAATCAGGATCCCAATACTAACATTTATGTCTATACAGTTAATTATTTTTTTTAATCTAGGTTTCATCTGATCCAACTGAAGGAGAAAAATAAATTCAAGGGCTCAGAACAACCAAATGCAAAATGAGCAGCTTGCAGAGCCACGATAGTGAAGCTGCCTTGAGTCGCAGCTTATGGTTTCTGTCATCTCTCATTGTTTCCCATATATACTACCAATTAGATTTTAAGTTTCAGCAACCTCATTAGTTTTTCAGGCTTTATGACTCAAGCTTGGGGGGAGGGGGTAGCGACCCACAAAACAAAGGCTTCAATGTCTCCAGAAGCTGAGAAAATTCCAGCATTGTCAGGGCAGATGCTATTTATAACCCATTTAGTGTGTGTGCTCTGGAATGCATTTTCTACACTGAGCATCAAACTATATTCTGAATTCTCAGCGTTAGTGATGGTTAAGAAATGAAGCTGCCAAAAGTTGGGTGATTAAAAGGAAAAGAAATGAACTGCTTGTTATTTTATAATTTTATAACATCCAGCATCATGTGACTGACAGAATTAAAAGGTCCCTCTTGTTGACTAACCTTCAACAAGAAAGAACCTCATTGCTATGAGTTCAAACTCAAATTAGTAGAAAATGTGGGATTAGAAAATATCCTACAACTGGGATTGAAATTTTAAAAAAATGTTGTGGAAAACCTCATTTAACTTTTTTCCCAGAAAACACAAACACACACACACACACACACACACACACACACAAACACACAGACATAATCCTAAACATAGAAACATAAAATGCCAAATAACTTTATATGTGTAGATGTAGTCTATAATTACACATTCTATTTCTGCTTATGCTTTTTTTCTTCCAGCAAGAGAACAGGATTCTACAGAAAGGAATGACATGATATTGCCCAAAGTATATAAAGTACTAGGCAGCGCAGGACCATAGCGAAACTTCTAAAATGATTGATTACAACAGGCTGTACACTACTTCCGTTCCATTCATGGATCCCAACCAAATTAATTTTCTCCTGTGCCAATTCTATCACACCTCCTAGGTTCACAAAGAAGTTTTACCAGGCCATCATAACCCAAAAGAGACTGAACATTTTCATCCTGGAAGAAACTTAAAATAGAGCATCAAAATAAAACAATGAGAATGAATTTTTAGCTCTGCAAAGCTTTTAGTTTCTAGAAATTTCTTCTACAGCTGAAAAAAAATCTGCACTTGTTTTTACAGCTACATTTAAACTGCAAAATAGTAAAATACTAACTTAGAAATTTGAAAGTTTTAATCCCATCTCTGATTTGATTTTTTTAAAGTAAATACTCAAAATCAAAGTGCAACTTGGAAAATGTTCTGCGTACTTTTCTGATAACAATCCTCTCTAAAGCAGCACGGCTCAATAGAAATACAAAAGGAACTACATGGATATACCTAAATCTTCTAGAAGCCAGTTAAAAAGAAGAAACAAAACAAAATAGGTAAAATCAACTGTATTATTTAACACAATAAGCCCAAAATATTTTTTGAACATTGATCCATATCAAAGATTATCAAGCAGGTATTTCATAATTTTATATGTTAAATCTATGAAATGTGGTATGCATTTCACGCTTTGCAACATAAATCAATTATGGTTAGGCCCATTTCAAGGGTTCAGTTTGTCACATGTGGCTAGGATAGCCACGTGAGACAGCACAGCTCTACAGATTTGTCTTCTGGTCGTTTGAGTTCACTCTTCCAACTCAGAAAGTTCCAGGTGAAAAGACATGGTTACCATCAGGAAAAGGGATACTTTGAGAAGTATTTTAATTCTTGGCCAAGCTCATGCTCAGGCATCACTCTGGTCCAGCTACACTGCAATCCATCTGTTACGATGGAACAATGCCTGCCCAAAAGAAGCTTCCAGCTTCTGGAACCAGACATGCAACCACAGCAAAAAGATTCTCCTAGTTTAAGCACTTCCAAATTCTGAACTTCTGAACTTCATTTTTCTCAGTGCTGCATTTAGACATTTAGTGTGGCTTAAATTAGCACCACTTTTGCCAATACTGTCTTTGGAATCAGGGTAGGGGCTCAGGATGGGCTTTGAGGGAAAAGGTTACAGGAAATGCAGCTAACAAGAGAAAAAACACTGACCCCTTTGGATAGCACATTTTAAAAAATGAATCATAACTTTAAAAGTAACTTTCATGTGGGTCTTTATTCCCATCCTACTCTCACCAAATATAGTTGCTTTTCCTAAAATCATTAAATTACTTATATATATTGTTTCTTCCTTGTAGAAAGTGAATTTTACCAAAATTTTAACCTATCAGATGGGATTGAGAAACAAAGCAGCTTTTCTTTTAAACACTACAGTCTCCTTTGATACTGTTCTCTATGCATGTATACTTGCAGCCATGCTTTTAATTATAAAATTTAAAAAAGAGAACTAATGTACTAATGCTGTGGATCTAATGTTGCTTCTGTTGCAAGTAAATTCCTTACATCCCTCATCATAAAATACCACACTGATTCCAAATCCTCTGAGTAATTAGTGAAAGTATTCACACAAACATTTATAAAAATATTATTTAAAACCTGTGTTGACCATTAAAAATTTAAACATTTAGTGCAAATACATGAATCAAAAGCCCAACATGTACTACATTCATGTATTCACTTGACAAATATTTAGGGCCTACACTGTAAAGTGCTACATAGGTATGGAAAAAATGGAATTAAACACGATTTCTCCCTAATAGAGTTTAAAATGTGAACTAGAGAAGGGTATGAAATAATGACAAGGATAGCAGCACTGATAATGGAGAACTGTAGCAGGTTTATAGAAAGGGAATTTACATGGTGCCACTGGGCTGATGAAGCTAATACTGATGCATGTGTAAGAATCTGCTAGAAAAACTGAGGGAACATGGCGGGAGCTGCAAATGAATAAGGAAATCAACAACTGGAATGAAAGCAAGAGAATGAATAAGATGTCTAAGAGTAAACAGAAGACAAAGAATAAGAAGTCTAGTATGAGAGTGGGGGGAAAAAAGAAGCAGAGAGAAGACAATGATGGGAGGAGCAAGAAGGGGATAGGTCTTGATAAGTTTTACTGACTCTGTCCTAACAATTCAGAGAAGTCATTTGCAGGGTTTACAATCTGAATGGCTCAAAGGGGAACAGATCAGACACAAGGCTGCTCTACGAAAAAGTCCCTGTACCCTAATCTCCAAAATTCAAATTCAAGTAGATCAACAGCCAAGTAAAAACTATTGCAAATATATATAGAAGAGGTGTTCTTATCCTCTAAACACAACTTTGTACTTTGAGGCTGTTCCATGGTGAGACACGATGCAGTATATTATACTATCATACCTGAAAAATCCCTGAAAAGGCTTGATATTGACATAACAGGAATCACACTATTAAAGCCAAAAGTTGTAATTCATCCCCAAATTGGTTATTATATTTGTCATTAAATTATGTATCAACATATAGAAAAATATAGAGAAAACTGTAACATAACCTATATATACATTATCCAGATTTTAAAATGTTATTCAGAATATCTGACACAATTTTTTTCAGAAACAAAAATATCACAGACTCAATTTAAGACCATTTTATACTCTTACCTATTCCATTTCTTTCCAAACATACACATAGAGTGAGAGAGATAACATTCTATTTATTTCAAAACTTTACCTGAGTAGAACCTCTGATATACAATATGTTGCTAACTGCTTGTTTAGCTCAATATTTTATATATATATATATATATATATATATATATATATTTAAATATATATATTAGAACACTGAGAGTACATGATAATATTCCATGTATTTTAAAGCTTTACCTGAGAAAGATCTATGCTATACAACATATTGCAACTTGTATGATTAACTCAATGTTTTAAAAATATACATAGCAGGACTAGTTGAGGAAGATAGACTTTTTAAATTATGACATACAATAGGTATACCAAAACCTAAAAATAATTAAAAACATCCATGGATATACCAGATATTTTAAAAAGTAAAACATTAAAGATCTACGGTAGTCAAGTTGACTTTTACAGGCATTTTGAAAAAAGACATTAAGAGCTTTGTATCCTTTAAAGTATCTGAGCAGCTTCAGATCAAGCATCAACTCTTTTGGATACTACTCCTGGGAGTCTGTGACAGATCTGCAAGTAATGAAAAAAAAATGTGTCTATGTTCTCCTTGATTCTTCTACACTCCTGACAATTAAAAATTAGTTAGCATTTACTAACCTAAGAAAAACATTTTTCCCACATGATATCCTCAGTGAAAATACAGACAGCCAAATATAACCAACGTCAATACCATCACCATAACATCATTATCATCATCACCATTACCCACGAATGAGCCTTAATATGTGTCTGGAGTTTTACTAAGCAGTTTGCTTGCTCTATCACAAGCAATGCCTATAAAATCCTATGAGTCAGATATTTATTAGTAGGTCCAACTTACAGGTAAAACTGCTAAGATAGGTATGTTAATTAAACACTGTAACTGTCTAACATCAAAAGATAGCAAATACCAGAGTCCAAATTTGAACTCCATGTATCTAATTCTCAAATCTCTGGTCTTAACTATTACATAAAAAATACGTTATAAAAAAGTCCTACTTCCAACCATGCAGAGTAACTGGTACAAGATTATCTTTTCCACTGCAGTTAACTAGAAAATGAGATAAAAACATATGAAACAACTTTAAAAAAAATTAAACAGGCACTTCATGACCAAGATTCCTGAAGAGAAAAAATTAGACTGGCAATATGGTCATTTAAGTTTCTGCCCAGAAATGCTTTCCAGATTGTGAGGCAGAGAGGGAACCTGAGAATAACAGAATAGCCTCAAGGAGATGAGAAGAAAAAAATCGAAAATTTAGGGAGAAAAAGGTGATTGGAAAATGCAGGCCAAAATTCAAGACAGAAAAGAGCTATCCAGAGAAAGAGCTCTAGAAATTTGTACAGGGATCTTCTTGAGTCATTAGCTAAATAGTAATACATTTATACTTGAGCCCCAACTATACATGAGACTTCATGGAGCTAGGCAAAGAACAATTAGAAAAGGAAAGTATCAGTGGTGAAGCTGCACACTGAACAACTTTCAGAATTCATGAAGGACTGAAAGACAATCACACTCCAACCTACCCAAGTGTAGGGACTTCATCAAATACCTAGAGTACTCATGAGAGGTTCCAATTCACATCATACCTTCGGAGCAAGTAGCTAAAGTAGGCCTCTAGATCCACTCTCAGAAAGTTTAGACACAAGGGGATCCCCCAAGTATGAACTGTAGGACATAATTCAGTGTTCCTTAAAAGGAGATAATGAAACTCAAGAGACTCAACAACATAACATTCACAAGCACTAGCTCCGAGAACCATATTGACAGACATGTGGACAGTTGGGCCCAGCTCTCCAGGCCTGAGTTGCTCAAAACCTGCACATTCCAGAAAAAGCCCTGTCTTCAGGACTGGCTCAAAGAGCTAACCTCAGAGCCCATGAACCTATGGAATGCTCACTTCATGAGAGCTTTTGTTTGCATGATGACTTAGGTTACTTTGTACTTACAGATATCTGCTCTTATATTCATGAGGGCTTAGGCCATGCCATACCTATTTATCAAGAAAGTTTATTCTAAACAATGTGATTTAGGGTAAATGTTTCATTTGGATATTTGTTTTTCCTTTTTTAATTAATATTACATAATGTTTACATTTCTTGTGTGGAGTAGGCAAAGTTAATTCCTTTTTCCATTTACTTTATCTCCCCTCATTCCTCTCTCCTTCATTTCTTGATCCCTTTCCCATCTGAGATTCATCTCCCCTTTGATTATCTATGTTTTATTTTGTTCTTTATTTATAATGTGAGTTTCTCACATTATAAGTATTTAAGATTGTGTGTCTGATATATTTCACTTAACATTATGGTCTCAGGCTGCATCCATTTCCCTACAAATGACTAGCTTTTCTTTATGGCTGAGTAGTACTCCATTGTGTGAAAGTACCACACATTCTTTATCCATTTGTCTGTTGATGGACATATGGGCTGCTTCCAAGATTTAGCAATTACGAATTGTGCTGCCATAAACATGGATATGGATGTATCACTATACTGATTTCCATAGTGGTTATACTAGTTTAATCCCTACCAACGAAGCAGAAGTGTTCCTCACCACCCCCCACAGCCTTGTCAGAATGTGTTAGACTGGAGGGAAGGAACAGGAATCTGAGTAGCTGATACTACTCAGCTCATATAGATTGTTCATGATTCCTAACAAAAAACCCTGGACACCAAAACTCAGGTGAGTTTCCCTTTGTATGTCTCACCAAACACTAGTGCTGGAAATATTAAATAAACCCCTGTGGAACTCCTGGGAGTGAATACTTGTCAACCTGTTCTACATACAACAATAGAATAATAACCAACACAGCTTTTTGGTGCAAAAGAAACCAAAATTCTGCCTACACAAATTCTCCATGCAAGAACTCTTGGCAACTTACTGTTCTCATTGTCCACCCAGTGCACAAAGTGGGAGACAATAGAATGGTTTTAGGATGTTTTGAGTGAGGATAAGACTAACCCACCAAATTCTTTACATGCAAGGTCCAATTCTAGCTGTTCACTGAATGCAAAGAATAAGAAACAATAACTTAATCACTAACTCACTACACAAATCTGTCACCTATATTTTTAGCAGAACCTCTCCCAAAAAAAAGACTACACCTAAAAATGTATGCTTGAAAATCTCTGAGACACCCTAAGGAAAAAAATCATTAGAAATTGTGAAAATGAAATAACCACTATGAGAAAAATCAAGCTATGGAAATTAAAAGTTGAACGTTTACAATATACTTAGTTTACAATGAAAGGAACTTTTACAAACTTGGCCACTTAGTCAAGTTTTACCATTTTGTTCTCTTCCTGGCTCTCAAAATTTGCAACTTCCAAATATCTGCTACAAGGTGATTCCCCTCACTGACATGCCCTATTACCTTTTCAAAGCATTCCTACAACTACAGTCTTTTCATTTTCCATTATACTATCCCTCCGAGACTGCACCATTCACATTACAGACAAACTTGGTAGTGTCAAGTACCTTGGATAAGGTCACTGAACTATTTTGGGACAGAGTTAAGACTATAATTTACCATATGCATCCTTTGACAATATGGCACAATTTTGCTTATTCTCCTTACCCAATTTCTATTTTTAGTGTTGCCCTATTGGTTACTGTAAAGTTTCTGTGTTGTACTTCAACCATTTGGGATTTCTCCAAGGGGAGAAATCTACTGAAATGGTAAGGAAACAGCAGGAAATGCCCAGCTGTCCAAGGACAAAAATTAAATATAGCTGAGCCTCTGGGAACTGGAACTGGGATCAGGACAGAGATAAAGCCGTCCTAGACATGCTTCCTGTTTCATGGATCACCTAGCTGCATCCTCAAAGAATGTGTATCTGTCTTGCATACTTGCTGTCTTGGATCTCTCTGTTAACAATCTTCCCAGCTTGTAGACAGTCTGTGGTGACTACCAAGGTCTTCTACTCCATCATTCTATCCTTCACAGATGACAGTGGCATTTACATATTGAATGTCTCAAGAGCGGGTTAGCTCTGTGTTGGCCACTGATAACCTCGCAAACTTTGGAAAAATGTCCACCACTAGTCTGATTAGTGGTGGGAAACAATAGCAATAAGGCAGCAAAACAGGAAATCATTCTGGTAACATAATTCATAGGTTATGGTTTTAAATCAATAAACTATAGAACAGCAAAATGTTTGTACTGGCAAATACCCTCCTTGCACTTAGTCAAATTCTTTATTTTATGGAAGAGAATACTGGAGTCTCTATAGAAAAAGTGACTTAACCAAGGTGATACATATGGACTATAGCACTTAGCCCAACGGTCCTATACTCTGGATCCTCTTAGCTACATTTTTGGTTCTAAAACCCATCATCAGACTTATTCAAGCCATAGTGAAGGGCGTAGCTCATCTTGCACGTTAAACTCTATTCATTGGTAATACATAGCAAATCCATCACTAATCACAATGAATAAATACTAATAAAATATTCCTATCTTTAAAGCAAGGAATCTCAACTTTAGCTGCCAAGGAAAATCACTTTAGGAGCTTTAAAAAAGAAACCAATATTTCACCCTACACTAATTATATGAATCCTTGAGGGCAGCACCCCAATACAAGCATTTAAATATTTTTAAGGTCCCCTGGTCTTAAAGAGTTTTTGCATGTCGAAAGAAATCTCCAGCATAGCCAAAAAAAACCCACAAATTGGGAAAAAAATTTTAGTGAACAGTCCCTCAGACAAAGGACTTCTGTCTAGAGCATATAAAGAATTTTTAAAAATCAGATTCCCAAAATTCAAAGACCCATTCCAAAAATGGGCATCTGAGGTGAATACACAGCTCTCAGATGAAGAATACAAATGGCAAATAAATACAAGAAAAAATGTTCAGCATCATTGATCATTAGAGAAATGCAAATTAAAACAACACTGAGGTTTCATCTCACTCCAGAAAGAATGGCCAAGATAAAGAAACCTACCAACAATAAAAGCTAGAGAGGCTGCAGGGAAATAGGAACTCTTCTGCATTACTGGGGGGAGTGGGACATTCCTCAAAAAGCTGGGATTGGAGATCCCATTTGACCCAGCTATCCCACTTATGGGCATATTCCCAGAACTGAAAACATCATACCACAGTGATATATATGCACCCATGTTTATAGCAGCACAATTTGTAATAGCCAGATCTTGGAAATAACCTAAATGCCCATCAACTGAGGAATGGATAAAAAAGATGTGGTATTTTTATACAATGGAGTTACTACTCAGCTATAAAGAATGATCACATTGCGATATTTATAAGTAAATGGATACAACTCAGGACCATACTCATACATGAAATAAATCAAACTCACATGTGTAAATACCATATAGTCTCCCTAGTGTAAGAAATGGTAAGAGTACATAAGACAGAAAAAAAACTCAACAATTACAGTGAAAGGATAAAAATCCGCTTAAAGGGGAAAAATACTATCTCTGGGAAATTGAGGAAAAAGAAAAAGGGAAAAGAAAAAATGTCTAAAAGTATATAAACACACTTAGGATAGCTAAGATGATTGTGCTACAAACTCTATAAGTTAACATTCATAGGATTAGAACAATTGTGCATATTATTGTATAATGATCTGAGGAACTTTTGAAAATCATTATGTAAAATAACAACCCTAGTTATGCTCTTGCCACCTTGTTTAGAAGGCCTATACTGTCAGTGTCTGGGCTCCTTGCTATTATTGTTTATATATCTTTTTCATTCCGTGTTTTTCTAGGAATTTGTATTGTTTTGTCTTGGTTTGTTCTGTTTTTCCCCCTAATACAGAAAGGATAGATATACATGTAGAGACTCATGCATGTGTAGAACTTGTAAAAAGTTTGTGAGAATCGATAATATAATGCACGATGAAATGAACACTACTTTGAAGAAAAAGAGACATTATATGCTGATTCCATAGTGTCATGATGTGAAATCCAGCAATACTATTATTCTTTGTTCAGAGTGATTTTAGTCTGTTTTGTTTTGTTTTGTTTTGTTTTGTTTAATTTCAACATACATGAAGGTATGGACAGCTATCTTGAAGAGAATGAGAGACATTATGGCAGCCATTATTAACTTCCTTATTGTCTGATCTTGAAGACCTACAATGTCTTCATTATCCTGTTCTGATCAGTTCTATATTATTTTATTTTATGTGAATTCATTGTATGTGAAGATATGGACGACTACTTGGAAGAAAACAAGAGACAATACGATGACAGTGAAGATCTCCAGTTGTCTTGCTTTGAAATCTGT
This sequence comes from Hydrochoerus hydrochaeris, assembly GCA_004027455.1. Taxonomy (NCBI): domain Eukaryota; kingdom Metazoa; phylum Chordata; class Mammalia; order Rodentia; family Hydrochaeridae; genus Hydrochoerus; species Hydrochoerus hydrochaeris. Next base: position 160,375 of record PVLA01001572.1, on the reverse strand, counting down.
GTTTCTTACATTGTTATCTTATGACCTGTTTTGTTATGTTTAATTTTACCCTCTTTAAAAATAAAAACATATTAAAAGATTCCCCTGGTCACCTTAATACGCAATAAGTGAGAATCACTGCTTTAGGACCTTAAGATTAATGTGCATAATATATAGGCAAGAGCCCTATTTTAATTCAAATGTAAAATAAGGAAGTTTTCAAATCACTTCACATTTTTGACAATTAGGTAGTGACAATTGAAGCTACCATTTATTAATTATCTGTAATGTGCTTTACAAATAGCAAGTAGCATATAAGGTTCACAAGGTAAGAAAATAGCTTTGTTCTCTGTCATATTCCTGATTTCTAGCATGGTGCCCGGTATCTTGCAGATATTTATATCTACTAAATGAACAAATAAATGAAAGATCTCAATTATTCCTCTCAGCGGCCATTAAAAATGGGCATTATTATCTCCTTGTCACAATTAAGATTTCTTTAAGTTAAAAAAGACCAAAATAGACTGATAGCAACATGCCTGTTCTACCTATCAAAGAAATAACGCAGGAATTATATGTCTTTTCACAGAGTTCATCAAACTTGGTCTTTTGATTCAAGATCAACACTACCATTTTTTTGAAAGTTACTTTGAATTCTAACTCTATTGTTTAATTCCAAAACCTGAGCATAGTGTTATCAAATAAATTCTGGGACTGGCAAGCTCATATTGGACAATAAACAATCCAACTGATAGCCAACAGTTTAAATTTAAGCCACATATTCAACTTAGTGTGATAGGCTTTAAGAACTTAATAGAAAAAGTCACCCACATTAAACATAAAGTGTGACTCCACACTTAGTAAAAGAATGAATTGGCTAGCAATAATGAAAACCACCTAATTTATCCCTGAACACAGGCCTCAGTCATTTTCAGTAGCAAATTGTATAAAAAGACAATAAAATGGTACTAAGCTTTGGAACAATAACATTCAATACTACTGGTCAACCAATTGCTAAACTCAGGATGCAGGACCAAAGGGAGATAAGCCAGTTAAGAATGAACATTCAGAACAAATAAAAGAAAACCAAAAGGAAAGAAAATTAAAATTACTAACAATATCCTTCCTTACCTCCATTCAATAAAAAAAAAAAACTAGCAATGGAAAACGAATTATTAATTGGGATAGAAATTTTTAAAATTTGTCAGTACTAAAATGCTAAACAAAAGTTTAGGGAAACCCTGCCTCCTACCTATCTTATCTATCTTTATTTGTCTGTCTGTCTGTCTGTCTGTCTATCTGACAAGGTCTTGCTCTGTTGCTGAGGCTGGCCTTCAATGTTTAGGCGCAAATGATCCTCTTGCCTTAGCCATCCAAGAAAATTGATGTAGCATTCAGCACTATATCTGGCTCTTATTTAACTGAAAATGTTTTTGAAAACTGTTTAAGATACTATTTTAAAAATCATAGGATGCCATAAAATTGAGGTTCAATTTCTAAAGTATAAATAGACCTTAACTTGTTGATACACATTTTTATATTCTTAGTACTTGGTAAAGGTTATAGAAGATCTAAGTGATAGGGCTGTTCAACTGTTGCTAAAAAGCTGTATAATCAATATAAGCAGAAAGAATGAATCTGAAGCCTATGAAAGGAGCAAACAATAGTTATCCTGTGGCAAAAATTTACATTTACACATCAGTATCAGCCTGAAACTAAGCTTTGTGCAAAACCAAGTCTCCTAGTCACCACATCATGTCTTACAAAGATAGATATTCTTAGTTCAATCGTGCTTACGTACTCTCACATGACCCTGTGGGTTTTTTATTTTAAACTCATTACATCAGACTTTAGTATGAGTAACAGTCTTATAAAAGGGTGACCACATGATAAATCAGTTAGGTCCAATGTCTTAAGATGTACCAATATCACAGATGAAGCACCTGGCTATTGCCACTTTAACCTCTTCAATGCACCAGAGTATTATTTAGAAAATTATTGCTCTGAAATCATAAGTGACAACTTAAGCCATGCTGTCCAACAGGCTAGCTGAGGAGAGATAAAGTGAGAAGTCAGTGACACAGCAGTACTGAGTGGGATCCTGCTCTTGTCCATCTTTTGCATCACTTTTCCAAAGCAGTGCTCTCCTCCACACCCTCATCATGCTCTTGCCACACATGCTGTGTCTTCTGGTGATATCGAATAATGGACATTTTTCTGAGATTCTTCTCAGAATTATTCTCAGTCACCTAGGGATTCTCTCAGGAGTTACTGAAGCTAGCTCTGTCTGTGCTGTGGTTTCTACTAGATACTCCCATTTTACTTACAAAACAGGTTGACAAAACACAGTAAAATTTTATCAACATGGGAGGGCACAAAAGTTTTTTAAGTCATATACTGTTCATAATAGTCTGTTTGGCAACCCTATGGAGTTTTGCATCTGAATACTCATGAAACTGATCCACTTGATCCAACTTCACTATTACAATTCTGAAGCCACTGTTATCTCCCAGGTAGACTAATAAGGAGTCACTTAACCACTCTCCCCATCACTGCTTCATTCCACCCATTTCCTGTTCAATCTCTTCTGCACAATGTATCCCAAACGAACTTTTCAGACAGGTCTCATCACCTACCTCCTAATCCCTGTAATCTCTTAAATTCTGGAAGGGCTCCCCCACTGCATTTAGGATAAGGACCTAAATGCTAACCAAGACAGTCAAGGCCATGCATGGAGTGGACTCTACTTAGCTCCCTGGTCTAGTCCCACATCACATTTTGCACTGATACCCACACTTGAGTAACTTCTCATAACTTCTTCTCATAACTCCCTGAACACATCATATTCCTCTCATACCCTAAAATTCTGGCAACTTTTTACTATTAAAATATTCTTCCCCTGTGTTTCTAAATCTCAACAGAAAGTTTAGCTTCTTGGAAAGACCTTATTTAACCTATGACCTGGTCAAATTTTCTTATAATATGTTCTTTATAATTTTTACAGCTATAAATGTATATTTATTATTCAATTATTGGATTAATCTCTGCCTTCTTGTTGGAATGCATGCCCTGTGAAAATGGAGACTATGTTAGTTATAACTAGGGTTACATTCATATTACTTTGCCTAAGACAGTTCCATTCTACACCTTCTGTCCAAGAATAATTATTTAAAGTGCTCCTTTTGACTCTCAAAGGTATGCAACTGGACTAAGACTTATATGGTTATCCTAGTTTTAGTTAATGAACGCCTCAAGAACTATGATTACAGTGACTGTATTAATTAATCAGTATTATTGATTGGATTTCAGAGTATAAATTTTTGGAAGCATACACTATAATTTTATATATATATATATATATATATATATGCATATATGTACACATACACACACACAAACATATGCCAAGTACCTTCCCAACATGATGCATTACTAAAGAGAGCATACCACCAAATATAGTCAACTTTCACAAGAGTTTATGACATTTACAATCACTAAGCTTAGTTATCAAATATGTTAGATCAACTCTAGAGAAACACCATTGTGCCCACATGTATCCAAAATGGGTCACTGGAAGATTAACTGCTTTGATGAAGTCAGTACCTCAAAGGCTGTGAAAAGAACACTGACCCAAATAAGGAGTCAAGTGGTTTATCCACCATAGAAGTTCAGTAAGAAGTATTCTGCCTTAATTACTGCACTTAGTAAATGAAGGTGTTGTGTACACATATGTTATTACGGACAAACAAGACTCATCGAATTCAATCCTAGGGATAGAAAAAAGAAAAACCACATTTCCATTTATTAATTGGCTTTAATCAATATAAAAGGTCTTTGTTCAAATATTTCTGAGAAGGAATATACTGTATAAAAGTAAACACAGTTAGTGACTCTGCTTTGGGAATTCACCAGTATTTGATCACTAATTCCATCAAGGCAAAAAGAGCCCAGACAAACTATTCTTTAACCATAGTTCTGAATTCCCCATTAATCATACTGAAGAAATATAAAATCTTTAAGCTGCCTAAGGTCCAAAAATAACATCCAAGTGTTCCTCAGTTTGCAGGTGTGTTATGTCATATCTTACATGGCTCTAAAGAGTTATAATGTACAACATTAACTTTAAATAAAAGAGTAGTCATGCAATAAAACTACCAATTGACAATGGGTGAAATCATATAAGCTAAAAGGGAAGCTAGCCCAGCCAGAAATACCATCTTAGGGGGTTACCCAGGAAAAGGCAGATCACTTTAGCTGTTTTCCTCTGGGATGAACATTCTATAAATCTCTTACATGCAAGATCAGAATCTTCAACCAAGAAGTAGACATAAATGAATGTGTAAAGCCATCTTCAAAAGGAGGCTACGCATCAGAATTTCCTTGCGTTACTCATTTTACTAGCTTGTATTTATTCTTGTCTTAATTATACATGGAACTAAACTAACAATAATTGTAGTTTGATTACAAGTTCACGGGCTCATCTAGTTTTAGGTAAAGAGCTCCATCTTCAAACTATCAGAATACTGTTATTTTTAGAAAAGTCTCATAAAGAATGACTGCAAGGATTAAATCCCTTAGCAGATAGCATTTGCCTTGCTCTGCATCTGACATTTTTGACTTACATCTTCTGCAAGAATTATCATCCTCATAAATTGCTGCAGATCCAATCTATAAATTAAGCAGGACTGTTGCATATGAGTTCTTAGTATAGGGGTTCAAAAACTAGTCTATAAAGACCCGTAAGTCTTGTGGTTATATGTAAAGATTCATAGTGAACTAAATATATTTGTCTGGGGGGAAAACTATCTTCAGATTAAAAACTTGTTCTTGACTTACAAAGTTAAAAACTTTTATTACCAAATGAATATCTGATTAAAAAAAAAACTCTGTTAAAAGAATAAAATGAAAGTGTCTGCACCTGGCAAGCACAAGATCCTGAGTTCAATTCCTGACACTGGAAAAAAAAAGACTAAAATAAATCACTTGACTTAAAAAACTTAAGTTTAGTGCACCTAAGACAGCCTGCATCCAAGATGTGGTTTGCAAAGTAGATTTTCATGTAGCTAGTCTACAGTAGATGTACTGAATTATAGCAGCAGTATATCCATTCTTCTTAACAAAAATTTTCCATTCAATAAATATTTAATGTCCATTATATACCAGGCACATTTTAATAGTAGAGTATTACGAACAAAACTAGCATTCTTCCTGCTCTGATGCCATCAGTGTAAAAGACTAACAATAATCAGACACAAATGATTAAAATTATGATCACAAATGTTCTTAGTCACAGCGAAAGAAATCAAGAAATCAGAAGGTAATTGTGACAGAGTATAGCATCACATGGCAGAAAAGGTCTCACTCTTTTTTACCCCAATAAAAACAAAGAACAACTTTTTTAAAAAAATCAAAGTTAGAGTAGACTTACTGAATACCTTTAAATTATCAAGTTTCAATTAAAATTTTAGTGAAAATCATGAATAGTCATCAAATTATCACTTACTTTAAAATTTTAGTTTCCATTTAGTCAGGGACAAAAAAAATCACAAAGGGAAGAGAAATACAGAAGAGGTTGAGAAACGTGGCAATAGATAAGTTATTTTTCTCATTTTAATTGCTTAGCTAAGAAATTGTAAGTTCATAAAAAAGTCACAAGACAAAATTATGTCATATTATAGACTCAGTGTTTCTTATTAAAGTACAGTAAGCATGAAGAGTCAGCAAATGAGCCCCCTAACATCTGCCTCCACAGCACACCCAAAAAATAATGAGCCTTATTTGAAAACTAGATTCAGAATCATTAGCAATACACCTGTGCTGGGGAAGTACAACCTCCACCTAGATCAATAGTGAGAAACCTATGGCTCAAGTGCTACATCAGCCTGTTTGTATCTCTAAAAGCTTTTAAAGGTTTGCCATCATGCAGCCAGATACTAACATGGTTTCAAGGCTCTAGTATGCAAAACAAAGGTATTTCATAGCTTTTCAAATTCAAACAGTGAGATGCTGCATGTGAAAACTACGACTGTATCCTGCTGACCTTCTACCAGACAACCAACACAAATGTCATCCTAATGCTCAGAGCTCCCTCTGTGAGGACTGTCCCGAAGAATCAGTAAAGACTTGAAAAATAAAACAAAAAAGTTGAAAACAAACATATGGTTGATACACTGTGTCACCCTGAGATGTCTAGAAGTTTAACTAAGTGACTCAGCAGCTCTACATCCTGGGATCCACAGAACAAGCCCTTACCACTCTAGGATATTGTTCATTGTGTCAATTTGAGAAGGTCAGGAGTTTAAGTGATCCAGCAGGGAGCCAGGGTTCTTATGTTGCAAACATCCTCAGCCAGCTGGCAAGAGGAGGGCACAGAGATGGTGTCAGTGTTACACCTACCACAGGGGCATAGCCTGCTTACAACATAAAGGAGGAAAAAAAGGCTTGTTCCGCACCACCACCTTTTTGCTGTTGCTGCGTTTGTTGTCTTCGGTCACCTTCACGTGTTGCCCTTGCGCCATACCACCCTGCCTTGGAGCCAGCTGATAATAGACTGAATCCTTCACAAACTGTGAGCTAAATAAAATCTGTCCCTCTAACTTTAGGTATAAAGTATTTTGTCCCAGCAATAAGAAAAAAGTAACTAAGACAGTATCAAATAAAAAATTCTTGCTTTCATTATCAAAAAAGCAAATCATATTTTGAAACTATTAATTCAATTGTACTTTCATACATAAACTTGCCAAAATGCAAGTGAAAAGGGTAAACACAAGAGTGTATATTTTGTAAACGTAAATGCTAGTGTATATTTTTAAGAGAGATTTAATCACAAAAACTTAATAAATGTCGGGTATGAAACAATTAAAGATGGGAAAGGGGGAGGAAAGAAAAGAAGGGAGTATCCTATCTGTCATAACAAATGTTTACATATTTTTAGAACTTTATAGAAAGCATTCATTAGGACTGGGTATCACACAAGAAAAATACTAATAGTACCCATACATTTAAATTGTTTACATGTTTAGACAACACTAGATTGACCAATAAAATTGTTTTATATTGCAAATGAATTCAAGTTGTTTCATAAGTATATAGAACACAAGTTTAGAATGAAGAAAACCTGCCCTATGGATTCTTTTCTATTTAGACAAAAATAGGAAAAATTAAATTAAATTACATTTTAAAATGCCTAGCTCATCCATGATGAATACACACTTCTAAGAAAGGGACTTCCCAGCAACAAGGAAACAGTTTAACTCTTTCTCACTGAGGGAAAATTTGCGGTTATTAAAATAACTATGAATGATTTGGTTATTGGAGTTCATTAAAAATGTGAGTAACAACTGCAAGCCTTGCTTTCATGGGATAAAAAGATAAACACGGAAATCAAGGGCTAGCATTTATCTTTTGAGAGGGGTGTGTATGTGCATGTACATGCCATTTAAGAAATTTCTACTGTAAAAGACATTTAAAATGAGTTGCTCTATTAAATTCAACTGTTCTACACATCAGTCATATTTTGGGGGAAATTAGGAACTTTATAATACTTCTTCCAGATCACAGCAAGCCAAAACTATTCAAAGTAAACCTTTAAATTCAGTAAATGTCCAAGGATTCTTCCTCAAGCATTAACCTCAATTTCAAAAGTCCTCTCAGACATAGACCAACAATAGTCCATTTCTGGAATATCTTTTATGACTAACAACAATGATAATGCCGAAAATCAACACAAAGCTTTATGGAAGGATGACAGAGAGCCTGTAGGGGAACCCAAAAAGAGGACCGAACCAGATGCCAGCAAGAAAATGCCAGCACACAACACACAGCAAACAGCTGGGAGTAGTAAAGACATAAGTGAGCAAAAGTCAACCCAAGGCCTGCAAACACAAAACTTCCAAAACCAGATTTTTGTGTACTAAAACCTTTATTTTACTTCTTACATTACATTCAGAAATCTTTGACTCCTGAGTGATGTTTGGCTGGCAACACAGGAGATGCAAGAGAACATGGACATGGTATACTGATTGTCTTGTACAGTGCAGGTGCTCACTATGCATTTGGAGAATTAATGGCTGATAATAAATCAAAAGATGAATGAGTAGTAAAAAATGAATGGGTGGATATACCCTCAGATACTGCCTGTTCTTCTCTGGGCTTGGTTTGCCACGATTCCAATCATAGCTAGCTAGATCATGTCATGAGAAGACCTTAAAATTAAATAGACTTGTCAAAAATTTGCTCTTACTCATTGGGTTTTCACAAGGAAATAGAATGGTTTCATAGAAAAAAGAATAAATCTATGAATCATAAAAGCTAGCTGAAATCCTACTTCTCTTCCTAAAGAACCATGACTTTATGGGCAAGGTCTCTCAACCTTGACACTACAGACATTTAGAACCACATGGTTCTCTGTTGGAAAGACCACTCTGCACAGTGGAATGATCAGCAGATTTCCTATCCTCCACCTACTTGATGCCAGCAGCATCCTCCACCCCAAGTTGTGATAACCAAAATCCACTTAGATATTGCCAAATTGCTCATGAAAAAAAAATGTGTGTAATATCATTTTTCTCAAATAATGGCTGTGATAACAAAATGATACAAATAAATAATGCTAACGATAAATTCAATGTTGACTGGTGCTCATTTGTGTGCCAGACATGGAAGAGATGACTGTAACTCAATTCCTTCCAATCCTCACACCCAACCGTCATCTGCATTGTAGTGCTCCCTACCATAAGCACATAAATTAGCAGTTATCACAGCCAATATTCAAATTGAAGCCATCTGACTCTAAGGCCCTGGCTTTTACTTACCATACTTGAGTTTGTTTTCTACTAGGCAACATTTTTTCACCATTTCCTTTTCCCTGAGGAACATACTACATCAAATCTTGGATTTTCAGTCAAAATTCCTATGTAAAATATGTAACAATCCCCTTGCAATCTTGTAACGACTTTCTTATGTCTAATAGGTGCTAAAAATTCCTCACATCCCATTATTATCACTAATGCTTTTGTTATACAACTGTAGGCAACAGAGATCAGAAACCATAAATGAAGAATTCCATACATGTTTCTAGGTGATGATAGTGATCCTAGATGGTAAGAAAAAATATATTGCTGATGATCTGACATTACTACAGTTAAAATAAAAAGGCCATACAGAATTAAAGAAGGGTTAAGTCAGCTAAACTTTAATTGAAGTTCTATACTTTTACATAATATTAAATTATATCTGATAAATGGGAGAAAAAATATGCACACTTATTTAAGCTGTAGCTTTAGTCATGCTGTCTTAATCAATAAAATGCAAAATAGAGTTGGATGAGTTTTTTCTATAGGGTTTCAAAGATCTCACAATATCAGTTTACAAAAGAACAACCCTCATACAAACAGCTTATAAGAAGTATTTAAAGATTTAAAAAGAAAAAATAATTTAGTTAAACATGGAAAAGCCACAGAAACAAATTTTAATTACTCAAATTTTGTTTCAATTTTTTCCTATTATGATAGGTTTCCATAATTCAAATATGAGAATATTAACTTGAGGCCTTCTTTGGTAAAATAAATTCTACTTTGTAGGCCATAACTGCCCTTTTTTTTCCTGGGAGGGTGGTAGTAGTCAGTGACTTCCTGTACACATCTTGGTTCCCAATAATAATGAAGCATTTCAAATGTTATCCAAGATCCCCTCTGTTATAGAGAAGGTCCATGTCAACATACACTTCTAGTGAAAAACTGGTAAGAATAAAATGCAGTATTTTAAATAAAAGAGGGAATAAACTAATCAAGGACACCAAAAGTCACTATGAAACAACAGATATATGACCACTTGATACACACTAGGATGGCTGTCATTAAAAAATAAATTTTCAAAAAGTATGAAAGTACCAATTGTTGACCAGGATGGGGAAAAATTGGGACCTGGAGCCCAAGCACACTGCTGGTAGGAATAGGAAATGGTGTAGCTACTATGGCATGCTATCTGGCATATCCTTCCCAAAAGAGTAAACAGAGTTGCTACACGACCCTGTCATTTCTGCTTTAGGTGCATACCCAAGAGAACTGAAAACCTATATTTACAAAAAAAAATTTGTACAGGAATGGCCATAGTTCTGTCATTTGTAATAGTCTCAAAGTAGAAGCAACCCAAGTGTCTATCAGCTGAGGAATGAACATATAAAATATGTCCTATTCATATGCTAAGCTATTATTTGCCCAGAAAAAGAATGAAATACTTATCACATGCTACTATAAGTATAAATATTGAGCCAAGTATGGTGATACACACCTATAACCCCAGCACCGGAGAGAGGCTAAGGCAGGAGAATTGCTCTGATTTCAAAGTGAGCCTGGCTTATATAGTGAGTTCAAGGTTAGGATGAATTACATAGTGAGATCAGGTCTCAAAAAACCAAACCGAAACAAAATAAAAAGTATAAACCTTAAAAATATAAGTGAAACACCACCAACAAAAAAAGACCATTATATTATATCATCTCATCTATTTGCAATGTGTAGTAGGCAAATCCTTAAAAATGGAAAATAGAATAATGTTTGCCAGGGAGTAAAATGAAATGGAGTTGGGACTAACTACTAATAGGTTGAGATTTCTGCCCAGTGATGCAAATGTTTTATAATTAGAAAGTGATGATAGATATACCCCATAGTGAATACACTAAAAACCACTGAAGTACACACTTCAAGTGGTGAATTTCATATTATGTGAATCTATCTCAATTTAAAATAATGGTAAAAGAAAAAAGTAATGACTGAAAAAGAAAAACACTAAACATACAGCCATTCAGTTGGCTCCTCACCCACTGTGGTTACCTGGCACCTGACAGTGGTGTCAGCATCTGAAGTGTCTTCTATGAAGAATTATTGCTCACTTGAGTGACATGACATCAGGAATGAGAAACAGTCATGAAAACCTTAAACAACAAGAAGCAATTTACCCAAAGAACAAGCTATGGAGGTTAAGCCAGCTTTCACATACAAAACCATAAGAAAATTGTAACAGATTTAAAATCAAAGAAGTAATAAAACAGCAAAAGAAACAGAGAAAGGGACAGTTTATCCTAGGAAAGAAAGACAAAGGCTAAATTTTTATTGCTTCTTTGCTCATTTTTTGTTGAATAATTTTGTCTGTATGGATAAATGGACATAGCATCCATTAGAGAATGTTGTGAAAAGAATATTGTAAATCAGACTCAAAAACAATCAAAAGCACCAAGGGGACAAATGTGTAAATTAGAGAAATAAGACTTGTAGCAAAGGAAATGAAGGCATCATTCTCTATCACATCACTTCCCAGCTATTTAATGCTCCACAACTATTTCCTGCTAATCTTCCTTCCTTCCTGAGAACTTTTATGTATTGAGTTAATACCCACAGCTAACCTAGCTCTGCCTCAATCACCCCATCTGTAAAGAGCGATTAATGCTCCTACACAGTTTTGGAGGATAATAAAGCCTAGTTGATATGAATGTGCTGCAGTTTATGGCTCCACGGTGTCTGATATGCATCTCCTTGTTTTTCTGGTTAGGACATAACCTTGTATTAGGCGGAGCCAGACATACAGACTCTACCCAATTCCTCTTGTAAGCATATGGCAGTACAGTTTTGGTGAAGAGATTTAAATCATTTAACCTCCTCTGAGTCTTAGATTCCTTGCATGCAAAATGAGGATCATACTATTTATCATTCTGGGGCCTTGTCAGGAAAATGATAATATATTTAAATATAGAGCATGACTTGCCATTTAATAAGCCTTCAGCAAATTACAGCTGCTCTTGTTATTATGGTGGTGATAGTGATTGTTATCATTTCATTATTACTTGAATATGTATCCATATGTTGGTATTTTTGCCACTGTTTCCATAGGCAAGCTACTGTCATATCTCTCTCTGGATTATGGTAATAGCTTTCCAACCCTCCTTCCTGTGTTGTTAGAAAGACCCTATGGTTACCCACAGTGCCTCCACACAGTACTTTCTGTGCTTCAGCCACAATGGGCTTCATTTGTTCTTCCAAATGCATTAAGCTCCAACTCTGCAAAGAGCCTTTGCATATGCTGTTTTTCATTTTTCACTTTGAAACAGTCTTGACCTCTTGACCTCTTTCATTCTTTCTCCTAAAAGTTCTCAGCTCAGAAAAATCACAGAAGTGGGATTCTGACCCACTGAAGCTAATAACATTCTGGATGGCTTTTCCTCTTCAATTTAAATGATGAATTTAAAAATTAAAAATGTAAGTCACTATTCTATCTGTGATCAGTTTAAAGGCTGTGTAAAAAGCTAAAACATATGTCACTTCTGCAACCAACGTTTGTAATTTTACTGTAATCTCTGAGCCACAGCACTGGGAGTACCAGATTTGTATCGCTACATGATACCACACCACTGACAGCTCATAAAGATTCAGATAACCTAGAGTATATGTGAAAAGCTTCGAGTACTTCCACCAAAGTGAGCAAAAGAAACAACTTGGACAATCATTTATGAGGAATCACTAGTTCTCATGAAATGTATAATTAAAATATCAGCATTTCTTAGGGCTGAAAATAATGTTAGTTTCAACCAAAGATAACCATCTTTGATGACATGAATTCAAGAAAATAGAAAATAGTAGAATACACTCCCTGAATTCCTAATTACTCCATCGTACCTTATCACTGCTCCAAAAATCTAATGCCCCGCTAAGCTTCACTCATTTACTTACTTATATTTCCCCTATTGAGTCCAACAAAATAGAAGACTCTTTGTTTGACTAAAGAATCCTTTTTGTTCATTCTGTGTATTCATTCCCCACAAATATTTAATGAACTATCTTAAGTACAATAGTAGATGTTGTAGTAAATCATCATTTATATGATTTATATATACTGCCTTTGAGGCCAAATAAACCAAAAACCTTCTCTCTCTCTGTCTCTCTCTCTGTCTCTCTCTCTCTCTCCATATATATATATATATATATATATATATATATATATATATATATATATATGTTGAGAATACAGATTTAAAAACAGAATAAAACAAAACTACTTGGGTACATAATTAGTATTAGAGTTTTCCATATCACCCCCAGCTTCAGCAAATGGGACAAGTGTAATACAGTTTTTCATTCATCAGTGGCATTATATTAGCTAGAAGAAAGTCAAATAACCAAACGTATACCACACTGTTACTAAATAGTTCATTGACTTATAATAGAAGATTCTCTCTTTGCTAATGCATTTAGATTACATTACAATCAGAAAACCTACAATAAAAATGTATGAAATGGGTGATTCTTGTAACCTTTATATCACTGTGGAGTTGGAACTTCTTGTTTAGCAATGTAAGCCCCGGGCATCACTTGTTGGTGGAATCTACCCCAAGGATGTTGAAATGTTTAGTTTGTTGTCATGGCAACAGATGTGGTGTAAATAACCAGTCAGCCCTGGGTTTTGTTTCAGAGTCATCTTAAAAACATCATATTCATAAGCCTCACAAACTATACTGCATCAAAGTGACACCAAAAGTTCTACTATTTGCAAAACTAGAGATTCTCACAGGCACTAAACGAAAAAATATCCTTTCAGGCTAGATTTTATTTTCCAACCCAAAAGGGCACATTGTCATACTCCTCAAATGTATGATAACTAAACCCAATCTTCAGATATTAACAACAGAAAATTAAAATTTTGTTTCATAACAATGGATTTTATGATGTAACAGACTCATTCTACATAAACTTGTATAGTGTGTACATGACTAAAATAAGTCACAAGTACCCTAAAAATTTATATTGTACACTTACAGTTTTTAAATGTATATGGTAAGTAAGGTTGATTTAAAAGAAGATTTCCACACTTTCATTTCATTTTATTTTTTCACACTTTTATTTTAAAAATACATACAATTACATGATAAATACCATAATACAAAAAGATCATATTTTTTAAATAATGCTTTATCTCTACCCAGCCAATCTATTAAACAAGGAAATTTTTCATTTTAATGCATACTATATGATATCAATTAAAATATACTAAAGCTTGCAAATGAAAATATAATACATTATTAATGGGTCAAAAGAAAATCCATTTACAATACCATCAAAAAATTCAAACAACTAGGAGTAAATCTAATAAAAGATGACCCAACATTTCCACCCTAGGTATTAACCCAAAAGAATACTGTCTACTGCCCAGTAAGGAAATGTGCAAGGATACTGGGGTAAGCTTCACTCCTCACGAAGCCAAGTGGGAAAGAACCCAAATGTCCACAATGAAGAGTAGAAAGATTAAATAAAATATGTGTACACACACACATGGTCTACTACACACACACCATCAGAAGGCACACACTATGGCTACTGGCTACAGTAACAAGAGAATCTCACAGATACACTGTTAAATGAAATGTGTCAGCCATGAAAGAACAAAGGCTGTTTGACTCCACTTCTATAGGGTGCAAGAACAGCAAAACCAAATCAGACTGACATAAGTCAGACCAGGAGTTTCTTTTAAACTGTGCTTACTGACTGAGAAGTGAACAAAGGAACATTCCACAGTGCTAGGAACCTTGAAACTCTTGATCTGGGCAGTAGCTACGCAAGTATGAATGTACAGGTAAATAAATTAATAAACCACAAATGCAAAAACAAGCTGGATGGCATTGTTAATTTTTAATGCATATGAGTTTTAATGATCATTTATTACTTTGATAACCAAGCTATTTACAACTAAAATGCCAAGCAAGAACATGACAAGTGATTCTCAATCATTTTAGCTTGTCATTAAGGGAAGAGAACAGAGAATCACGTGGTTGTATCCCAGTTTGTAGACTCATCAAGTCATCTTTATAGCCACAAATTTCGGAAGGGTGCTTGCTCAGACAACAAAGGGCCATCTGACTTTTTGTAAAAACAAACAACAAGGCCTTAATAAGGGGTCATATTTTTTAATTGAAAGCCTGATGCCTAGCTTTGTTCAGATATAATACACACCCTATTTTAATTAAACCAACTAAATAGCCTTTTGTAAACTGTTTAAGAAACTTAAAAAATTACACAGTGTATCTTTTCACAAGAAAATTACATATAGGGAAAGGGAAGATTTCCCCAGTGATCATCCCAAAGGAGTCCATCTGAACTCTTCTCAAAGCCAAAAGAATACCGGGATGCCACTGTATCCTGCACAGTATGTAGATCCGCAAGAACAGGCAGGAAATGTGTAGGATTGCCTGAATCCTACTGGATTAAAAGTTTTTTTTTTTAATAAAGTAATGGTTCCTGCATCATTTCCCTGGGTCTTTAATTTAAGTAGAAGTAGCCTGGCTACAGCCAAAAAAATACTCAAACTAAGATAGCACAGCTTATAAACAAGGACACCATGTCTAGGCATAAAATGCCACAAAATAAAGAACATTCCAGTTCCAACTTAGACAAAAGAGGTAAATTTAGCTTATCATTTGGAACATGATATTGAGATTCATTTTCAGTACAGTCTCTTGGGTTAAAGATGGGGTACGTTCTGAGAAATACATTATCAGGTAATTTTGCATTGTATGGACATCAACAACATACTGATGCAAATTAAGATGGCATCAATGTCCCTAGGTGACATAATCTTATTGGACTACTGCTGGATATTTAGTCCATCATCGAACCAAACTTTTACTTTGCAGCACGTGATTGTACTGTGTGACATTAAGCTTATGTTTATGTTATAAAGTGTAAATGAATACATAAGAAAAGTAATTTCCTGCCACATACCTAGGTTTTTAAATGTATACTCTGTATACATTATTCTGAACCTGGCACATTTTGTTCCCACACCCAGGATCATTTTGCAGTGCCTAGATATCTCCTTGGTCTTCACAATTCAAAGAGTGGCAGAGCCCCCTAGATAGCAGGTGGAGGCCAGGGTAGCTGTGAAGTACCATACAACACCTAAGTTTACAGCCCACAACAAAGAACCATTTCTCTACAAACATGTGTTGTTCACCTGAGTAGGAAATGGACTGTTGATCTAAGAGTCAAACTTAATACAATAGTGATTTGTTTAGAAGGGGAAGATTGAGGATGAGAAGGAGCAAAATTGACAAAGTTTATAGATTCTTTTGGAATAAAAATCTTATAAAAGTAAACAAGCTTAAAAATGAGTCAAAAAGCAAAGAAAAGCAGGAGAGGGAGATGAAAGAGAGAGGGAAACAGAACATTACTGTAGCAGTGGGCAGGAAAACTTAGTCTGTTGTTCCTGTTTTTACCAGTGAGTGCTGCTGTTGGCCAATATAATGAAGAAAAGTAGTGAAACAAAGTCAGGAAAGAAACTCCCAAAGTCTAGGACTTCGTTTACTCTCAGGTCCCTTCAGTTAGCAATGCACAGCTTGGTCCAACTGGCTTGTTTTGTTTCTTTCTGTGACCAACTGTGCATCTTCAAAGATTCTGCAACAGACAGTGGTGGCATCAACTACAGTCAAATCTCTTTTTTAAAAGCAGAGAGAGTGACTGCACTAGCTGACAGCCTCACTGCTGGCAAATGGAGATAAGAATTCATGACAGCAGTTTCCCCTTCCTTTGAGGAACAACTCTCAAAGCACCGGACCTTAATTAGCCAATACCTCTGCTCCATCGATCCTGAAACTAAGGTCTCAGCTACTGTTGTTCATGACAATTCAGAAAGCAAAAACTGCATTTTTAAAATTCTGCTGCTCAAGTGAAACAAACCCAGCATGAGACACATAACCATCTCTAACACCGCCTCACACATACACACTTGCATAGATTCTCATGAATGCTATGCAGGTTTCACGTTAAAAAAATGCCTGATGCCCCCACTTACATAGAATACTACTAGACTTATTTTGAAAGACAACAGAATAATACAACTTAAGAAGATTAAAAATTTGGGGGCCAGTTTAAATTTTCCAAGACTTTTATATTTTGCATTAAGTAATCACTTGTTAATTTTTCATAAAGAGATAGCCTTTTTGGATCTCTGGAATCCATTCTATAGACAGACATTTTCTTACAGCCTTCACATAAAAGAACCATAAAACATGACTTGTTTTTGCTTGCAAAACAATGATTTATTATTGTATTATTAATCCAGTACTAGTAAAATGAAGTAAGAATGCATATTTGTCTTTTCTAAGTTATGACATTCGGAGAACCACCCCTGCAAGAAGAAAAACAACTTGGACAGTTCTTCAGTTAGGGAGCTTTCTTTCATCCCAGAATTAAATCACAGTTTCAGAGGTCAGATTTTGCAATCCCCCCAGGGATTGTAAGTACTGATGCCAATCACAGCATTTCCTCTGATTAGCAACTTGGCTTAAGACCCATCAAAAACTTTCACATTTTAAATTTAACACATCTAAATTTAGAACATGACTTGTTGGGCAACATTTGCTATCAGCCAAGCAGCAAAGAAAAAAGGGCATTAGGGCTATATTTATTCCTATAGAAAGTCAGGCATCAAAAGTCTAAGACCTAAAACAAAACAGGACACCCAGAGGTTAGTATTGCTACTAAGCAGTGAATGTGGGGCCAAAACAGCACCCACCATCCATGCTGCATTATTATAGGAGACAATTGGAATGGAGAAGGCTAATATTTCAAACCTCCAACACTAAGGCCAGGAAGCCAGGACATATGCATGAGCACTTGGACCAGGTATAAGAAATTAGTAAGAAATAGAGTCTGGATTTCATGCCCCACTGACTCTTGAGACCCAGCTTTTTGGTAACTAGACAAAATAACAGTCCAGAGTTTCCAGTTTTTCACAGAGGCTAGAAACTGATTTTTATATGAAATTTCCTAATTTTTAAAAAATGTTTCCTCGACTGCAGATCTGTGTGACTATGTGACTATATCTATGAGCCATATTCAGCCTATCAGCTCTGGGTTTGTAACTTTGAGAAAAACATTCAAATACTCGATAAAGTACCAGTAGTTAAACTAGTACCTGGTTTTTAAGTGTACTGTTCAGAGATGTTAAGTACATTCATACTGTCAGACGGCAAACCATCCAGAAAGAAAAATTTCGCCTTGCAAATCTAAAACTCTATACCCATTAAACACCAACTCCACTAAGCAGAACACCAATAAATGGAATCATATAGTATTTATTTTTTGTAACTGGCTTACTTCAGTATAATTGTCCTCAAAATTTATCTATGTTGCAGCATCTGACAAGATTTCCAATCTTTTTAAGATTGAATATACACATGTAGATAGCTAAGTTTGTCCACCTAGTCATTGTTAATGGACGTTTGGGCTGCTTCTTCACTTGGCCACTGTGAATAGCACTACTATGACCACAGACATATAAGTATCTCTATAACATCCTGCTTTCAATTCTTCTAGACATATACCCAGAAGTGAGACTGCTGGATCATGTGGTCATTCTATTTTTAATTTTTGAGGAACCTCCATAAGAGTTTCCAAAGCAGCTGCACCATTTTGTGATCCCACTAACAGTACACAAGGCTTCAAATTTCTCCATATCCTCACCAATACTTGTTACTTTCCTTTTTCAAAAAAGAGAAGTCTTCCTAATGTATATGAAATAATATATCACTGGTTTTGATTTGCATTTCTTTGATTAGTGATACTGAACATCTTTTTATAAGCTTGTGGTAATTTTTATATCATCTCTGAAGAAATATCTATTCAAGTACTTTTTTCCATTCTTCAATTAGGTTTTCAGATTTTTTTGTCATTTAATTATAGGATTTGTTAATATATTTGGTTATTAATACCACATCAACTATATGATTAACAAATATTTTCTAACATACTATAAGGCACCTTTGCATTATGCAAATTATGTTCTTTTAATGCACTTAAGTTTTTAAGTGCTTCTATATACTAGTAGTGGTAGGTGTTCCATTTGTATATATATATATATTTTTTTTTTTCTGCGTTTTTGGTGTCCAAAAAAATCCCTGCCAAATTCAGTGCTATGAAGTTTTCTCATTTGGGTTTCTTCTAGGACTTTTTTTTTTTTTTTTTAGTTTCTGGATTTTATATTTAGTCTTAAGCCATTTTAATTAAATTTTGCATGTAAAGTGAGGATCAAGTTTTATTTTTTTGAGGATGGACACCCAGTTTTCTGAACACCAGGCACTGAATAAACTACTCTTTTGTTACTAAGTATTCTTTGCACCCTTTTCAAAGGTCATTTGACCAGATATGCAACACTGGATTTCTGGGCTCTCTACTCTATTCAACTGATGTATTTGTGTCTTTATGTCACTGCTATGCTGTTTTAATTACTTATTACTTTGTAATATGCATTTAACCAGGAAATGTGAGGCTTCCATTTTTTTTTTCTTTTTGAAATGATTTTTGTCTCTTTTTAAAAAATTTTTCTTTGGTGAAAGATTTCTGAGTCAGATGTTTCCAAGGTTACACTGGTAAATACCATGTCAACCCTCCACTACTACAAGAAACACCAACTTCATTTAAGACATAACATAACTTTCTAAGACATAAAAACCAACAGGAGGAGAAACAGACACAAAATATCTTGACTCTGTTGTGGAGGGAAGAGTGGTTGAGAGGACAGGTCCCAGAGTCAAAGATATCTGAGTTCAAGTTTTGGCAATGCCACTTCCTGCCTACGCAGACTGGCATACCTTATTTAACCTCAGTTTTCTCCTCTTCAAAATTGAGACTATGACAGCATTCCCTTCACAGGGCTGATGGAATGAGTAACATAAAAACACAAAGAAAGCACTTAGCACATAATTAGCACTCAATAACGTTTGGTTACTAACATCACACCTGTTGTCTATCCCTTTCAATAACTATTTTTTCAGTGATGTAACTTCTGTAGAATAAAATGTATAATACTAGACCCTAGACACATGTGATCCATCCTGTAGCATGTATGCTTTGTTTATTAAAGCATAAATCTCAATGTCAGAAGCAAGGAATAGCCATACTGAGATAAATAGGAAAAAAGAAAAAAAATTGGGTAATTTGTACTGCTTGAATGAAACTTAAGCTTCACCCATCCAAAAGGTATTTGAAATGGAAAACCACTGGTGAGATGCAGATTCTTTATTGCTTTAACAATTCAGAATCAAAACATGAAGACTTTTCAACAGGATAAAATAAACAGAATATTTCAATTTGATCTAGTGTAAGTGTTTAACCAAGAAATGGATAGGAGCTTGAAACCAAATCCTTTAGTAGCTAACTCTTGACCTATAAAAGGCCAGTTTCACACCTAACTATTAACATGGTCTCAACTGTTTAAATCTACATCCAGTCTCACTTACTTGCGAAACTATCCTGTTTCCTTCTAGGATCCTCATTTCCTTTGGTGAAGCTCAGTCTACCTCAGGACCTGGGAGGAGAAAATGGCACCCATGTCTCTACTAGTCAGCCTCAACCCATCCTTTATCACAGTCATCATGGGCATCAGCTCACAAACAAGAAAATGACTTGCAGAAATAAATCAGTCACTTGGTCAATCAATCTCTGTCTGTCTCTGTCTCAGTATATCTCTGTCTGTCTATCTGTCTGTCTGTCTCTCTCTCTCTCTCTCTCTCCAGGACTCAATAAGCAATTCCAACATACGTGACAGCCAACGTCTTGACATACCACAGAACTGACAATAGTCTTAAGGTGATGTGACATCATGATGGCAGAGTGGACTGGATCAGAAATCTGTTTCTGACAGGAATTCTAGACCTCAGGATCAAACTCTGTAGGTCAAACCAACTCCAAAAGGACTTGGACGCTTCACCTAACTAAACCAATACATTTCCTTGTTGTTTTGGGTCAGAAGAATGAAAATTACCTGATGCACTGGTCAAGCTCTAATTTCAAAACAAAACTTTCAAAATAACACACTTCTAAGGTTATGTCTCCCAGATGTATGTATTCGGGCTAAGCCCTACATATTCAGACTTCAAAAGGATAAGATCACACAAACATATGGCTTCCAGAGTCTTTTATGAAACAATAATAATGTTACTCAAGAATAATCACCAATAATCTTAATGCTACCCATAACAATTTGAGGATTTAACTCCTAGGAACAGTAAACATTTTTCAGACATACTTCTTTTTTCTCCTGAGTAAGCTAAGGCTTTTCTATCTGTCCACATTCATTTTTGAATGCTAACTAAAAAGAAACAAGTCTGGATGCTTGATATGACATTATAAAAATTCTGAACTTGAAAAGCTTCTTTCTTTTAAGAAGCCTAAAGAACTTAATACTCATTTATTGTTAACCTCCCCATATAGCAGATGAGAGCAGAGGCAATCCGGTGAAGCCACTGGCAAAGTTCAGCAGTCCCCGGGCACAGCGGCACATAACTAATTCCAGTACTCTAGACGACTAAGGCAGGAGGATTGCAAACTCAAGCCTAGCCTGGGCAACTTAGTGAAACCCAAAAAAATAAATAAGCAAGGTCTGGGATCCAGCTCAGTGGGAAGGTCTTGAGCTCATTCTCTATACTTGAGGGAAAGCAGGTATTTAGTAGGCTCTGGGCAGTTCCTTATTATAAAGCCAGACTCTTAAATTAATCCAGAATAGTTTTTGTTCAGTTTGAAAATAATTCATATCTCAAACCTGTGCTTGAAGGGAGCAAGGAAGCGCCTCTCATTAGGTATTTCCCCAAGGGCACACTGGAAGATACCTCCTTTCAATTTTCCTCTCTCTCCAAAAAAGGCAAGAGAATACAGTAGTCAAATTTAAGTCTGAGAAACACTGAACAAAGATACACAAATCTGGTAATTGCTAGATGTTTCAGAACCTTTAATTTGCATTACTACCGTGCAGAAGGATAAAGGAGTAAACATAAACACATGTAAAGAACTTTAGAACACGGCCTAGTGGCTGTCAGTGTGTGTTCAGTGTGTGTTACAAGAGAGGCAAAGGCAGAAGGAGCATCAGGTTCAGAACATCACTGTCCTGCCTAGGATCCCAGTCACACAGAAATAGGATGACCCTTTCTCATCTACAAAATGGGGATGAAGACAAATGCCACCACGTAATATCGATACAGAAAAAGTGCATGAAAATGTGTATAGGGGCACTCAATAAGTATCAGATGTGTCCACTCTTCTGTTTTCCAAATGGATGCTAAAATGTAGTTTGTCAAATTTGTTTGATTACACAACTTTTTCTTCCATATAACCTTTTTATTTTCATACATTACTCAGCTGACCTCTGACTTATAGTTCTGAAACTGTATTTGTATCAATTTCCCTCTTTCTCTTCTAAGAAGGTAAAAGTCACTCTGGATGTGACCACCTATCTCACTGTTGTTGTCCACCCCCTCCCAATATTTCACTTCCCAAGATGTTTTTTTGTCATTTAACCATATAATAAACAGTCATGGTCTTCGGCTGAAACCTGCCCTTTCTTTCATACACTTACTTGGTTTCCCAAAGATAAACTTTCCATATCATATTTCCCTATCACTTAAAAGCTCAACGTACAAAAACTAGGAAAGGAAAAGCTTCAGGTCATCAAAGCTTAAATTATTAAATGACAACTGATTATGATGTGATTTAAGGAACAAAAAAAGAAAAGATAGTAGCTGTGTGCACTTTAGGGAAAGAGGATGTAAAGCTGTTGCTAAATGCATAAAATCAGGCACCCAGATCAGAGTTCAATTCCACCCCTACTCCTTAGTAGTCATGCGACTACTTCCTGTAAGCTTGACATGTAGAAGATGGTTTTCCCTCATGGAACTGTTCTGATTTAAATGAGATAATGCATGTAGGGCACTTTACAGAGTACCTGGCACATTGAAAACATCAATAAACGCTACCTGTTGCTAATAAATTATTGCTGCTGTCTCCGCTGCTATTATTTCAAGACACAAATGCCCCAGGACGCCATGATTCATGGCTCCACTCAGCTTGCTCTGCTCAGCCCTCCTAAGGAATGTTCGAGTCCCTTGCAGGACAACCCAAACTAAGCTCAGCACCTCCTCTGCAGGCAAAGCATCTTATTTAGCACAAAGTTTTTATAAAGAAACACAGCAGGAGGACAATGGGTCTGAACAACTAAATAAAAATCTGACTGCAGCTTTTTGACAATAATAACAGACATTTTATTGTATCAACCAGCCTGAAAAAAACAAAACCAAATAGATAAATCTATAGCCCACAATCTGGCCACTCTTTCCACATAGGGACATGAGATGTACCTGGGGACACTTAAGATGTACCTAGGGGTTTCCAAAGGAACATGCATCTTGGATCTGCCACTTCAGAAAAAAATCACCACAACACACATAGTTTATTAACTTTACAAGAGTTGAATCATCATTTTCTTATGCTAGGGAGTCCTTCA
Source organism: Hydrochoerus hydrochaeris (assembly GCA_004027455.1). Classification (NCBI taxonomy): domain Eukaryota; kingdom Metazoa; phylum Chordata; class Mammalia; order Rodentia; family Hydrochaeridae; genus Hydrochoerus; species Hydrochoerus hydrochaeris. The sequence goes on along the minus strand of PVLA01001572.1, from coordinate 137,080 downwards.
TAAGGCAGAATCTCCCTCCACAACTGTAGTCTGGGTTAATGGGTCTATAGGGAGCATCCACCAAAATCGCCTGGAAAATTTCTAATCTCTAGTACTCTAACTAGTTATTCATGATGAAATAAAGATGGAATTAGCTTGCTAGTTTAGCTTCCTCAAAAGGAATTTCTGGAACATGAGGGAAGCAAAGGAGAAATTCATATTGCTGGACAAATTGCATTTTTAAAAATCTAAGGAAACCTCTAGCTTTGTGACTATTTTCACAAAGCTATCTATCCTCAGAAATCTATTGTGAGATCCTAGAAAACCATCAGAATTGTTACTCAAAGAATTCTGATTTTCGTTGCTAGGGATTTAGCTCAGTGGCTTAAGTGCCTGCCTGGCAAGCTCAAGGTTGTGAGTCAAATCCCCGGTACCTAAAATAAAATAAAATAAAATTAAATTAAATTTAAAAAGCTTTTTTAAAAAAGATTCTGATTCCCCTCTCCTCTTACCTCAGAGCCTTACCTCTATAAATTATAGGAATGTTTGCACAAAATTCTGTGATTTATACTATAGAGGAATAATAAGTTGCTGACAAACATGGATTACAACATCTACTAGCAAAGAAAGCCATGGTTCATCCAGAGAAAAGAATGAACAGCATGTTGTTCCTACCTGGAAATTTGCTATGGAGAATAATGGGTATGAAAAGAAAAAAAAAAAAACCTTCCCAATAGCTCCTTTTGTACATATCACAAAGGAAAAGATGGAATTGTGATACTGGTAAAATCAACAATAGCTTTTCATCAATATTTTTTAAACACCATCCTTAAAATATTTTTCTTTAATATATTTGAAGGAGGGGGAGGAGGAAGAAAGGCTAGTGAGAAGAAAATGAGCAAAAAAGGACAAAATTTAATTGAATCATTAGTCTTATGTTGACACATTTCAGAACATGGTTCTCCAAGAAAGATGATGCAAAGAATTAGAGAAAAGCTAAGCAAAATGTAGATTGCTAAATGCCTCCAATCAGTAGCGAGAATCCTAAGGCACAGGCATTAGTATTCTTAATCCACCTCTAGATGACTTTGATATAGAGTAGCCCTCAAACTATACTTTGTGAAACACTGTCCTCAAAAACAAAGATACAAACTCCCAAAACATACTGTAAATAATTTAAAACATTCCTTATCAGAACCTGCAAATAGGTATAATAAAACATCCCATATTCCCTAAGCAAATACATCAATAAAACAACAACAGTACATAGGGCCTCTGTGCTCTATGGTGGAGAAAACAGTATAACCAGACTTGGCATTTAATAAAGGATGGAGATATATATATATATATATATATATATATATATATATATGTTTGTATACTATATAATACATATTATTTATATTCTTTGAATATACAATTATATAAAACATCATACTATGTATATATTTACATAGACTGATAATCTTTGAATATATATACACATACATATATATGTATATATATACAATAATAATCAAAGTGCATTGCTGGAAAGGAGCCTATCTATTCACAAGCATTAATTTAACTAGACACAACTCTGATGGAGAAAAAATTGTAGCTGCTATGTGAGAAAGAAGAAACAAAGCCTTCCAAGGGAATCAAGCTCTTCCTCCTCTTCCTCTTCCTCCTCCTTCTCCTCCTCCTCACTACAGCATGTGTACTGAAAGCAGAATAAACAAGATGAAAAAAATTTCCTCATTACTAGTAGAAAATTCTCTGGTGATGTTTAGGGCTCTTTTCTCATTGAGTTTAAGCAAATGATTTAATTTTTATGCTCTCATGGGGATCTATAAAACACACAACTGGAAAACAACCCCCTCTCAGCTTTATCTTTTGTAATTTCAATTAATACTAGACTTACTATAATACAGAAATAAAGAAAATTCAAAACTTATGAAAGGACTGGTAGTGAGTTTAAAAGGGTTAAGGGTCCTAAGAAATAAGCATAGGTGAAGAGTATTTACCAGGGAATGCTTTAGAAGCAAGAAAAAGCCAACAACAAATTAAGCTTTCACATTAAATACTGTTGGGTGCAGTCATTACGCTGGAAATATGCTGCATATACTCTGTACTGCTCCTTAGGTTTGGAAAGCAGACAGTACTGGGTTTGAGTCACAGCTTGTCACTTAATTAGCTGTGTGACTTAGGATAAGTCATGTAACCACAGTTAATCTCAGTGTTCTCATCTGCTAAATGGAAGAATAACAGTAATAGTGCTGCTGTGAAGATAGAATTAGATAATGTATGCAGAGTTCTTAACACACAATAATCATTCAATAAATGTTACCTCCTATTATTCTATTACAAGGGTCATGTGTGTGAGTGTGAGGGTAATTTGACCTTGGCATTTACTGAGTGAAAGACATGATAAAGAAAATTAAAAGCTTACAATGCTACAGGTCAGAGGCCCAAATAAGTAATTTGAAGTGGCTCATGTACTACTAAACAACCAGCTCCATGAATATTTGTATACGTTATTACAGCACACTGAGAATCTTGCAGGGCTGGGCTGCCATATATGGCTCCTCAGGCTGTGCTGCAAATAGCAGGGGCTGCCATTCCTAGATCGTGATCTGAACATGTCACTGGAATTGTCCAATATACAAGCCTAGCTGGAAAAAAAAAAAGCATGTAACACACTTTGTGGCTGGGGATTTAACTCAGTGGCATAAGCACCTGCCTGCCAAGGGCGAGGTCATGAGTTCAATCCCTGGTACCGCCAAAAAAAAAAAAAAAAAAGCATGCAACAAGCCTAGCTGGAGTCTATTGGCTCTTTGGAAATTCTGACTCCCAAAACCCTAGTGAATAACTGTGTGACTGTCTATTCCATATAAACTTAGGAAACTTTCAATTTGACAGGTAATCCATTCTGGAAGTTTCAGAAATAGAGCTTGGTAAGAGGGGAAGAAGGGCCTTCAGGTGGAGCCATTCAAACTCACATTTTCTGACCCAACTGCTGGCACCACTCATATTCAGAAACAGCAAGAAGTTCAGCCCACTGCCTGCCAGGACATACGCAATGGCTCAGAGGTACCCAGATTACCTGGGAATAGAGAACTATGGAAACACAGAGGTTTCCCTTCAGTGATTCAAATATTTTTAGGGTGTCAAAATCCAAAGAGAATTTGATTAAAGCCAATGCCTCTCTCCTGGAAAACTACACTGTACTATCACATTCTACACACATGTTTGAAGGTCTAGGCAGAATTGGCTCCATAGGTGAACAGGAGGACTAGTCATCTTTTCAACCTTGATAAACAGTGTCATCAACATGTAGACATCTTGATTTCAGGAGCAGGGAACTCCCCAAAGATGGTTACCAATGGCCAGGCCTCCCAGGGCTTCTATTCTTGCACAAGTGCCCTCCCACAATGGATCTAGGGTGGGGCAATTCATATTAACTAAAGGTAAAAGTAACACTGTGACAATTCTGGACCTAGCCTTAAAAAGATTGGTTGCTTCCATTTACTGTTCTCTCTTGGAATACTCACTATGGGGAATTCAGAGCCAGTAGTCAGATTATCCTGATAGACATGTCATGTGGAAAGGCCATATGAGTTCCTGAAACTCGAGGTGGGAAGAGAAAGTCCCAGTCACTTACATCACAAGGCAGGCTTCCAGATGCCTCCAGTACCAGCCACCATCAAACTGCAAGGCCACAAGACATGCCAAGCCAGACCAGGAGAAGAATTGCCTAGCTGAACCTAGCTGTGAACTGTGAGAGATAAAGTTACTGAGTTAAACCATGAAGTTCACCCCAATTGGTTGGTTAGAGAAGTTGGTAATTGAAGCAAGCCCCTAACATTCCCTCAAAAAAAAAAAAAAGAGAGAGGTGAAGCCCATGAGGTGAACTCCTACAGACAGCCTACAATCATAAGGTGGCTTATATCTTATTTTTTTAATTACGTTAGGTAACATTTATAAATTGAGAGATCACACATAAAAATCCAGATGTTGAACTGGGAATTCAGCTCAGCGGCATATGTGCTTGCCTGGCAAGTACAAGGCTGTGAGTTCAATCCCTGGTACCAAAAAAATAAAAAATAATAAAATAAAAAAAATCCAGATGTCTGGCTTCTGCAAAATCAAAACAACAGTTACACTGGACCTACCTTCCTACTTGGCAATGCTCGCAACAGGAAAACAGGAGATTGGGCTCACTTGACTGCCTAAGGTCACTGGACCTCTGCTAGGTCTCCTGGGTCTGTTAGACACGGCCCACAGCTGAGCCTCCATACTTCCTTGTTGTACAACAGCACAGAGTACCAACTGCTCAAGTTACACCCATATGATTGCTGAATCCTACTGGTATCTCAAAGCCCCAATCCAATCACCACTGTCCCCATGACCCCCTCTTACATTACTCAGGAGGTTCATTACTCTTCCAACCTATCCCAGTCTTCAATTCCTAGGACAAACCATTTAACACAGATTTAGGCACATCATGGTCTCTCCTCTGAACTCTTCAGGTGACTTCCTGATCATTACTTTATGTTGGATGCTATCACTAGGGAAACTGTGGAAGGCTACATGGCTTTCTTTCTGAGTACTTCTTACAGCTGTGAATTCACAATTGTGTCAAAACAGAAAGTTGAACCTATAACTTTCATTTCTTTCAAAATTTAATCTCTTTTTTATTTCCTTTGTGCATTAGGGATGGAACTGAGGGCCTCACCTATGCTAGGCAAGTACCATATCCCAGCCCTCAAAAATAAATTTCTGTGAATTTTTTAAAAAGACTCCAGTTGCTCCTTATCAGCTAAAGAACACTGTCCCACCTCAGCCAGGCAGACTTTCAAGGGTCTCTGCATTTAGTTCCTGTTTAAAAATAATAAGTCCCTGAAATCTTCACAAATACTTTTTACATGGAGTGTACTGGCTCAGCCTAAAGCCACTGTCCTCACCAGGCAGAGCCTCTGCATTGCCCACACACAGTTCTACTCCATGCTCCACAATGCCTCTTAGCAGAAATTCATCTTATCCCATCCTACACTCCCCTATACTTTACTTACACCTCACGTATGCCCCAGACATTTGGTTTCTAAAGCATTTTTATATATGTATGTGCAGAATAATATTACTATCTCCACTCTTATCCCAATCTCAAAGAATAAACCAGTTCAAAGAAGCTAAAGAAGCTATCTATGACCGCACAGCATAAATGGTAGGCTCTTTCCAAAATTCCTGTCCCTTCTGTTGTACTTCACGGCATTACTTATCTTCAGAACCACTGTTGGCTAAAACAGCCACTAACAGAATTCAGAGTCTATTAGGTGGCCAGACTATCTTGAATTAGACTGGAGTAGAAGACAAATATTTGCATCTTATGATATCTTGAATAATGTTGCCTTCAAGAAAGAATGAACAAACAGTTCCCTCTTGTTTTAAACACAGAATAATTATATCCTTCAGGAAGACAAAAATCACAGTAAATGGTACAACATTTTCCATCACAGATTCCCCACTCTGACTTGCATACTAGTTGAACACCAAATGGAATTCTCCAAAATTTACTCTAAGAGAGGTCTGCTGAGAGTTTAGGAGTAAGGAAATATGAAATAAGCATGAGGAAAATGGAGAAAATGTCTTTTGCAAGTTAGAATTTTAGTCAGACTAGAAAAAGATATATTTAATATGTTTTAAAGATAATTCACTTATAAGTTTTTAAAGTATGTAAGAAAAATAGAGTCAAACTTTAAGCACATTTCATAATTTATATAAGAAACTGCAGTTGGGAATCATAACACAATTGAGAAAAAATAGGCCCACTGAAATTTTTCGTCCATCTGATTAAATTCCTCTAGGACCTGAAACATTTCCTGCTCCTCGATCTTTTAGTTATAACATGGCTGAGGAGAATACAACTACTGCACACACAACTTGTACCTAGCTTTATTTCATATGAACAGGAATCAAAATTTGCTCAGAGCAAGGGTATCTTTTAAGCAGTTGCCATCTGACACATGGGAGAAGACGTCTACAGGGAGCTTTTGAGAAAACTTGTCCTGCTATCACATTTTTCTGGCCTTAAAGCAGATGTGATGCCTGGTGGAATACAACTGTAGGGTGACAAAAATTAGGAAAAAGATAAGAAAAACCCCTGAAATGCTGGTTTCTATATTATAGGACTGTCAAACAACAGCAGCAGTCACAGACTCCTGGGCTTCTGGTTGGAGACAAAGGAGCCCTTATTTGTTTAGGCAACTATTAATTAGCTGTTATATTTCATGCATGAAATGCAAACCAGATTAAAACACACACCCTACCCTGAACAGTTCCTATCCTAAAACTGTCTCAAGTAACCCAGTTTTCCATCTCTCACATCCCACATACATGTGCAAAGAAGAGTATCCACCATCCCAACTATTCTCTCCCCAAGGGTCCTATCTCTGTGAACACCATCACTGTTCTACCCACCCATACATGATAAATCTAACTGCCTTCCTTCCCTGCTTACTCTTGTACCACTTAAATCATAACCAACTTCCCAGGCCTGAGATTCTCTCTCCCTAGTATCTCTCAATTCCATCTTTTGCTCCATCCCCACAACCCTGTACAAGTACTGGGTGGGATCATTTCTTTGTTTTCTTTAACACTACCAACTGCAATCCATTTTCTGTGGCACAACCACTGTGATCTTTCAGAAACACAACGAGAAGCCCATCTTTCCTACTTGAAATTTTTCCAGGCCTCAGGCAGGCATAGTAGTACACACCAGTTATCCCAAGCACTCTGGAAAGCTGAGGTAGAATTCCAAATTCAAGCCCAGCCTGGATAAGTCAGTGACTTAGCAAGACCCTTTCTCAAAATTTAAGATAAATAAAAAGGGCTGAGATGCAGCCTAACTTAACTTATCTTCCAGATATATGTTCCTTCCAGAACATATAATTTATGAATTTCTTCAGCACTTCCCTATTTTGAGTAGAGAGTATCTGACACCCAGTTCTTAATACAACCATCTTTGCACATTCAATTGTTCAGGGCAAGCTACCACCTTCTACTAAAATGCATGGACTTTCCAAGTCAAATGCTAGTCAAAGCCTTGTTTTTCTCAAACACACTTTATAGCTCTGCATTATAATCCTTGCCTTTCTTCCCTACCCCCTTTAAAAGAAAAAAAGAAAAAAAAAAGGAAGTTGAACTTAAAGGCACATTGCAAAATAACATAAATATTTAAATATAGGTATTGTAACAACTATAACCCAAATGACTACAATGGAAAATGTTACCAACCCTGGAATCAAAACTTACCCATTTCAAGAGATGTACGGTTATTGGCCAGAAACGAAATTTAAACATAGGAAACTGAAATCATGTCAAAAGTCTATCTTCTGAACAAAATCCAACACCAGATAGGAAAGAGTTACAGAACTGATTTAAAATGGTTTATGTACTCACTTTTTATTTTGGAAAATTTCAGTTCTGATCACTTTCCAAGTCATTTTCCATGAATATAAAATTGTTCCTTAGCATTAATCTTGACTTTTCATCTTTTGTGACTTGTAAAATTATACATGTGTGATTTTAAGACTTTTAATGGATATTTCTTCATTTGCTGAAATGGTTCCATTTAGGTAAATCACGCCAATGCAAACAGTGGACTGCAACATTATTTTCTACACATTAATCATATTCATTTCCATATGATGTTTGTGGAATCCATCTTAGAGTGTGAGTTCAATATAACTCAGAGATGTATTAGAAGAATTAAAAATAATGGAAACAATGAAATAGTATCAGCAATCAAAAGAAAAGTCTTCACTGTACCCATAACTTAATGAATGTTTTCTATGTTCCAAGCTCTAAACCAGGCATTTAACAATATATGATTTCACTAATTTCTCATAAAATTGGGCACTATAAACCAAAATTATCTCCATATTACAACAGAGGAAATGGGGTTTGGAGAAGTTAAGAAATTTCTTCATGACTGTACACATAGAGATATAGTATGGCAGACAACTTGTCTCTAGGATTTGAGGTTTCTGATCCTAGCACCAAACATCTGTATAACACTTACTATGTACTAGTTGTTAAAACCACTTGACAAGTACTAACTCAGTTAATCTACATAATAACCCTACATAATGTTATTATTACTACTGCATATTAGGAAATTCAAACTCACCAAAGATGGCTCAGCCAATAAACTACAGATCCAGTATTCAAACTCAGGCTAGATCCTTGAGAGTCAGGGTATTTAATGACCAACCACCCTCTCCACTGTCCTAACCCCTAAATAACAGAAGTAATCACAGGACTTTTTCAATATGTTGGGTGTTACGGTTTGTGTCTAGATGTTCCCCCAATGACTCATGCAGTCATAGAATTTTTTTAGAGGTGGCTGAATCTACAGTATACAATACTGGGATTAAAGATGTTGGGATTAAGGCTGAGTGATTACTGCATCAGTTCACTGACTGAATTGGTACCACCCTAATCCCAGCAGTCTGGGTACAATATAAGGGACAGAGAAAGGCCTGTCTCCCCTTTTTCTCTTATTGCTTTTGCTGTCTTTCACCACCATGAACAGTTATCCCTTTGCCATGTGCCACACCGCCTTGGGGACAGCCAATTATGGACTAAAATCTCTACGAACTGAGCTAAATAAACATTTCCCCTTTTAACTTTGGGTGTCAGGCATTTTTTCTCAGCAAGTAGAGAAAATTAACTAAAACACTGGGCACTGTGATATTTTCCATGGGTTATCTCATGATATCTTCACAGTAACTCGTAAGCAGTTGCCATTTTTATCCCTACTCTCGGTTGGAAGTTCTGGGGCTTGAAGAAGTTAATTTAATCACCAAATGTCACAGAAGGGAATGTAAAGAAACAACTTCTGCGTTTCACTACCCCATCTCCCCAATTTTTTTTCCTGCTGCAGAAAAACGCTATGCATCAGATTTTCCAACTCTTCTAAAGTATTCAGTTCATGTAATTTAGGGTGTGACTATTCACATATAGCTTTGAGCTAATAATCTTCTAAGGAGCCAGTACAACCACAATGCATAAGACAAAACAATGCATGCTTTCTCTATAAATTAAACATTCAACCCAGCTTGGGGAAAGCCCATCATTTTATATGAACATTTAGAGTAGTTTAGTTTTAGGAACAAAGTCCATTGTTGTTGCTTTTCTTTTTGTACACAATACAAAACTTTACTCTGTCTTCTAAAGAAATTCTTAACTTTTTATTCCTACCCTCTTAAATGTTTCATTTAGCAAGTAAAAACAAATACTTTCCAAAAAGTATGAATCTCATTAAAGACAAAAAATGCTTTCTTTATTCATTCTTAATAAATACAATGGGGAATCCAAATAGCATTAAAGGTCATTTTTGAAAATGGACTGAAATAGCAACATAGCAAAATAAATTGATAAATCATAATGTCACATATCAACTCTATCCCAATTAAAGAACAATGATTTGTATATTTCATTGAGTTCTGGCTTGAGCACAGGCAACATTAATTAAAAAAAGCACAAGGCCACAGACTTAATTATATTAGAAACAAACGATAAAAATCATATATTTTGAATCCTCAACAACAAGAAAAGTCAATAATAGTTGTTAAACTTTGCTATGTTAGATATAAATATTTAATGTAAATAGGTAAGAGAAAACTCAAAGGTTGTCTTTCAATTATTCTTTCATTTATGGAATAAAAATGTATACACTATCTGTGTTAGACCCTGGTAAAACCTCTGAGAATGAAATGGTGAACAAAGGAGCTTCAGGTCCCTGTTTCAGGAGTTGGGAACCAGACATGGAACATATGATGCATGTAAGATAACTATGTAAGTAGTAGTAAGGAAAAAATGAGGAAACCATAAAAGTACATAGCACTCTAAATCCGATGAAGGGACAAAAGGCTGGGTCAAGAAGCTACCTTTAAACTGCAGCTAAAGAATTAGTAGAAAGTAAACAGAAGAATGACAGGTAAGTGTTGAGGAGAGTAGGAAAAATGTTTATAGAGACTTGGAGTGGAAAGACAAACTGAAAAGAGACATTTTTGGTGAGAGGCAAGGGTTCCCAAATCCATTTCTAGTTCAACCATTAACTTTGGTAAGCCTCTTCACTTTTCTGGGCCTCAGTTTCCTCCCTAGCTCTTAGAGGGTTCCCTGAAATAGTAATATGCCCCAAGCTTTACCACAAGGGTAGTTCAGGTGCCAAAGGTTTGGTCTTATGTTTCTAAGAGTCATGGCATTGGTAACCATGACCAATTTCCCCAGCAGCAAGGCCTGCAGCACCCTACTCCTCAATTCATGCCAGGCTGCTTCACTGAAAGGCCAGCCTAGACGAGTGGCAGCCCTCCTCCTTCCTGGGAAATTTGCCTGCAGAATCCTGGACCTGGAAACTTATGTATGACATGTCAAGACTGCCCAAGAAGAGGCCAGTTAATTGACATAGGGAATAGATTATGTCAGTGGATAAAATGACTGGGCTTCATCTGACTTCCAACAGTCCACATACTAGAGGCCTAAAGACAAGGCAAGGCTGAAAGATTGTTCTCAATAGGAGATGAAAAACTAGCCAGCCAAGTTGCTACCTGTCAGCACCAACTCTGTGAGACACTAGAAATCGTAGGAAATGCAAAATACATCCTAATAGAAGGAAGCTGCTTGAAATTCCCAAAGGACATTCTTGAGTAATAAAAGATGGTCCCTACAGTGGTTTCTAAAAAGGGTTAATTGCAGGACCTTGATGTGCTATATGGCATGATGCAAATTTGGGGCTGAGCCAAATTGCTCAGGGATACAGAAGAGAGGTTGCCAGGCCCTGGCACCTCCTACCCCTTTGCACTAAGTCCAACCACAGGTTGAAAACAGATTTAACACTGGTGTGAAAATGCACCCAAATGTCCGTCTACATCTGAACCCCACAGGCCTCAACTGGCCACAGATTCCTGTCCTCTTTTCTCCCATTAACACTATTTAGTAGGGTAACACCTTAACCAGATATGTCTCCTCCCCCTCATCATGTCCTTGAGAGAAGAAATTGTGCCATGTTTATTACTGTATCCCAGTTGATGGCTTGGTGTAACATGCAATAAATTAGTTCTATTTTCTATAGCTAAAATATTATTCAGGCTATACAAAAAGCTTAAAATTCAGGTCTACCCACATCATTTAGACTTCAGGCAACCGTTAATATCCATATGTAAAGTTACTTTAGCTCTTCAAGGTTTCAATATAAAATGTTTGTGGAAAAAAAGTTTAAAATGCAGTAAAATCTTATACACCTACAGACCAACTCTGCACATTCAAAGAGAAATGTAATCAACTACATATATGAAATAATCAAATGAATTGCAATCATGGGTGGGGCAACTAATTCAGTTTCAGAACCTGGAAGGTCCTTTAAAATTATCTAACCCACTAGCGTTTTCTAAAGAAAGAAAAGGTTTGAGCTCAGTATGGTAAGCATTATTATTTGTCCCTACCTAAGGACAAAGCTATGACTTAACCTCCAAATTAATTTTTAGACCATTGCTTTCCCTCCATTGAACTGGGCTGCTACTTGAATTAATCAGATGTTACTCCTTTAGCTGGAAATCTATTATTTTGCACTTTATATATCAGGTTTCTCATATAAGAGAAACCATGTGACATTTAAGTTTACTGTCTGACTTACTTCATTGAACATTTCGGTCTCAAAGTACATCAGTTTTCCTACATCAAACTAAAAATCTGGACAGGATACACAACCATTCATAGTGAATAGAGGACCAAGTCTTTACAAACCCCCACAGGATCTGCCTCTGCCCAGCTCTCATTTCTCCCCTGACCCCATCTGCCATTCCCATTCCTTCCCACTTTGCTCAGCTGGTCCACTGAGCAGTTGTCAAGGATAGCACAACCCCATCCAGTGACAATGTACTTAACCTGGTCTCAGTCATCTGTGCTTTCCCCCAGACACCACCATGACCCACTCATATCTCCTTCAGGCCCTCCCTCAAATGACATTTTCCAAGCAATGCCTTTCTTATTCACGCAGTTGCAATTTACAATTCATTCCAAATATATCCATTCTTTATCTTTCTCTCTAGCCCTTTCAGCACCTAAGTGCTTTGCTCATTTATGTATTTATTTCCACCCACATATACCCCATGTAAGCTCTACAAGCACCAAGATTTTTAAAGGTTTGCTTTGCTAGAGGAGTGCCTGGCCCATAGTAAAGTTTCAATAAACATTAGTTCAATGACTATTTCCATGGATTGATGGATAGAGTTTAAAAGTGGCCTGCATCCAGAGAATTCAAGAGCTGTGAAATGTCTGATAGTGTCTGGCAGCTCCTAGGACACAGCATGTGGCATGGGTGTCATCTACTATCACTATGTGCCCACTCCTGAACTGACACTCACTGATACCCTGCAGAAAAATCAGTAACTAAGAATGAAGTGACACAGACTTGATGGGGGTGTATGACACTTGGACTGCAGAGCAAATCTGCAAGCCAATACATTGTTTATCAGAAACAAGAAGTTCATACATGTGCAGAAGCATAATCACTTCTGAAAAGCTTCCCTGTGCCCTTCAGTTGAAGCTAGGTTGCACAGACTTGATATAACCAAAAAGAAGCCAGCTTTCAAAATCTTTCTGGTGTGAGCCAACATTCGCCATTAAGCCTGAATGGCTGGCACAGCTGAACCTCCATGCATCATTCTAAATATAAAATATGAAACTTCAATTATGACTTAATGACAGATATATAAAGGAAGATATTAACAGTGTCCAAAAACAAGGCAGTAGGAACCAAGTGTAGATATTAAAACTATATAATAATTGGCCAACCCATCAAGGGGAAAAAATTAATAACATTTAGCTAGACCCAAACTTACATAAGCAGTTTATGCTCTTTCATGTTTAAGAACCCAATAAAAGTTTGAATCCAGGCTCTATCTCACCCCTCTAGTACCTGAAATAGCAAAAACATCCACAATGAATAACCTGTCCAAGTTTGAGAAGCACATGCCAATCCTAACTGACCAAAAAGAAATATGATAGATCACTGAATAATTTGCTTATTTCCAGTCCAATTCAGTGCTTTATAGTGCAATATACATAAAAGTTAAAAAGTGGAAAAGTTTCTTATGCCCAGTTTTAGCAGCCCCACTCATGCACAGAGACAGCTACCCAACCCAATTGCCCACACTACATCTCTTCATCAACACGAACACCCTATCACACTTTCATTTACGTGCTAGAGAAAGTGGGATGGTCTCAAAAAATTGTAAAAGCCAGGGACTTTTTTGAAATGCATTAATTTCACATGGTACCTTTAAAAAAAAAAGAAAAGAAAAAGTCATAGAGATGAATTGTTGAAAACATTACTGCAATGGTAACTTACTTAACAGTATTCTAAGTTTTCATGGCTAACTCTAAGATGAGTATAGCTCCACTCTCAAGCAGCTGTGTGTGTGTTGCTTTCCATCTGGACAACCTTCCAGTTTACTAATGGTACACTGCTGGAGAATCACTTGGACCATTCAAAACCATTAAAACTATTAACCGACTTGAGCCAACTCGAATAAACAAGTGTCATCCCAACAGGAAATAAATTAACTAGTTTTCAAAGTCATTTAAGCAAATACTCAAAGTCAAGGGTGCCTCACAAGAGGTTTCTCATAGAATTCTTCTGCTGACTCTGCCCCTATTTTTATCAGACATCACTAGAAATATCAGGAAAAAAAATCATATTTAAATGGAGTAACTTTCAGTTGGTTCAAGAAACCAACTAAAAGAGTCCCTAAATGTTGGCCAAGTCTCTGGCTGCCTCACACATAGCAACAGCAGGTGCATGATAAATATTTGGAAAACTAACATGGAATAAATCCAGCTCCACCTACATAAAGGCAAGTTTCTGATCTGGAAATTCTACACCATAAACACTGACACATCAAAGAAAAGGGCACAGAGAGTTACCATGATGTTGTATATGTTTTTGCCAAGTCCAAGAACATACTCATTTCAAAATGTGGCCAATTCCAGGTATTTTCTAATGATAAGAGTACATCTTAAACATTTCATTTCCCAAATGAAATCATTCTCATCTTTGAATAGTTCTCTCCAATATTACCCTGAAAGAAGTCACTTTTAATACAATCCATTCTTATTCTACTTGGCCTCCAGATTTAATTACTTTCTACATTCAACCATCTGGGACCTGGCTTTAGTTGCCTTCAACCCTGACCATATATATATATATCAACAATCAAACTTTGGACCTCACATTTGCCAGGTTGGTGCTTATGCCACTGAGCTAAATCCCCAGCCCAGCCCTGACCTTACTGTTTCTTTCTTTTGCCACAATTGTTTCTTGCCCTGATTCTTCATTAAATAATTAGGTTTTGGAGGGCAGGGAGTACATTTTAAATGCCTCTCTGCCATAGGTACAGTAGATGCTTAATAAATAATGAATTGAAAGAATCTGTTTTGGACGTAATTTTTTCAAACCCTCCAACTAGTCTAGAAGCTTAAACACCAAACATACTGAAAAATAAATCATATGTACAATGAAATCACTGCATGTTATTAATGCGACCACTCAGTGCTTTTATTTTCCCACTTAGACCAGGCTAACCAAAGGAAATGAGCTTTCCTGAATAGGTGACTCTAAGAGCATAATGAGGTAATTTCCTTCAAAGATGATGAGGATTTCAGGATTCTCTGGAATGCACACCTACCTATTAATGTGTCATTATTAATAGTCCCCTTTACGTAGAAACAACACTGAACATTTCAAAACATCAAGCAACACCACACTATGTACTCAGGTGTCAATATAATCTCAACCTGATGGTCTCAGTGCTTATTTAATTATATTGAAATAGGAAACTGAGCACAACAGATAAAGAGATATTTCTTCATATTTAACTATTCTTATAATCTCAAAGTCTTATGCAATATTCACACAAGCATCTAGATAGACAGACAGACAGATAAAATGAATGAGAGAATAAAAGGGTAAGTTTTACTCCCAAACTAGTGTTGCTGAATTTAGAAAATAAAGATTTAGGATTACTGGTTAAATTTAAATTTCAGCCAATAATATTTTTGTCTAAATATGCCGTGAAACACTTGCAATGTATAATAGAAATGATTCTATATCAGAAATTCAAATTTAACTAGATATTTAACACTTTTTTTCTGGAAAACTCATCCTCAGGTCAGAAATTCTAGCACTGTTTGCAGTTTTTAAAAAATAAACACAAAGCAACAAATATTTTATAAAAGATATACCTTTCAGGAAGAACAGACAGTAAGAAAATAACATTAAAGAAAATTGTATAAAGCTAAACATAATGCTGGTGAGAAAAACAGCTGAGTAAGATACCTGAGAACTAACTAGGTGCTGTGCCAAACTCTTTGAGTGCAAAATCTCATTTAATTCTTAACCCATTCTTATGAGGCAGGCACCACCACCACCACCATCATCATCATCACCTACAAGAAGTCAATATACTCATAGAACAAGTTGCTCAATCTCACAGTATTAGTAGGGCAAAGAAACAAACCCAGGCAAGGTGAACAAAGGTCTTAAATGCTTAATCACTACCTCATTTTATAGGTGAAGAAAAAGTAAACCTTAGTAATCTACCCAAACTCACAGCTACTAATCAGTGTAGCTGGGATTCAAACCTAGGACATTCTGATCCAGAGTATTAGGCCCAACCATCTCCTGCCTCTCTCACTCATGCAAAATGAGCTGCCATCACTGTGATAAGTTAGAGTGCTTCATTTTATAGAAAAATGCCTGAATCTAGAATGGTTTCCTAGGAATTTTTATCAGATTTATTCAGCTAAATTTTGACTCTATATTTTTATAGATGATTCTGGGTTGGAGAACATGGGAAAGTTTTCTATTTAGGGGAGGAACTGGTTGTTACTGCCATTTTTGCACCAAAACTTGTCTTTCCAATATGCTACGTATCTAATATCTATCAGCAAATTCTTGCTCCTGGACATGAATTCCAAACACTGGCAATAACCTGGCACATAGAAATGAAGGTTGATTTGAATTCTTCTTGGATTTGGAATTATATACCCAAGATTAAACCATGTAAAACATCAGAGTTCACAAAACAAGTGAAAATACCTGGAACTTTACCTGGAGCTGACTGACCTACAGGAATGCTCAAATCCCTTATTTTAGGTGCTTGCCTATCTCTGGAATGAAGATGGACATATTTAATTGTGTGTCAATGCACACACGTGTATGCAAATGCATAAGCATGTTTAATACAAAGCAAAGGCCTTAAGGCTTATCTGTTTTTTTAACTTTATCCTCTAAAACTTACCAGAGGGAGCAGAGAGTGTGTTAGCAGACTATAAAGTAGCTGTAACTTGAGGGTTTGTAGATATGATGGACCCTTTGAATTTGTCTCATTTACCTCATAAAGAATGCAGTCAAGTACTGTATAATTATCTACTTGTATCTACACTGCAGAGTAGGGTTCCCCAAGAACAAAGTCTGGGTCGGCTTTACTCACCACGTGTTTCCCAGGTGTATGCTTCAGAATAGGTACCTTTGTGATAAATTAATGAATAAATAAGCAATCACTTAACTATCACCCAGAAGCAATGTGAAAACAGCCTTACCTTTGCTCTCACTGCCCTTGAAATCTGTGGCCAAGATTTTTACTCTTTTACAATAGCAAACTATCTTCAGGGCTGCAAAGTGCCTGTGTATCATTTCTCACAAAGACAGTTCAGCTAGAATCATCCTAACTGGCCTCTGGGACACCAGATTTGGCCACCCTCCAAACCTCTCTTCATCTGGCAACCAGAAAGCTATTCCTCTGTGTAAAGTAGTCATGATCCCTGGTGCCTCGCCCATGTTCACAGATGCCACACTATGCTGGGTTCCACCTGGAATATTTTCCTCTCATTTGCATGGCAGTGATCTTACTACTTTTTCCTTGTCCCTTCAGAACTGGCCTTTCCATCTTTTGGCCTTAATGAAAATATTACAGATCTAGCATGGTATTTATGTCACTTTGAGTTATAAGAAGGCATAGCTCATGACTTTGGGGCCAATCATGTTATCATTAGCATAGTGCCTGGCATGCTGTAGATAATTCAATAATCACATGCTAGATTTATATCATTAGCATAGTGCCTGGCATGCTGTAGATAATTCAATAATCACATGCTAGATTTATAAATAGGCTACAAACAGTAAAAGCAAACCATTGTTGATCTAGTCCCTTCTTGATATGTCACTCCACTGGAGGAATACTGTCTAGACCCATTCATTAAGTTTTATCTATATAGGCTCAATCTACCAGAAAAAAATTGAAGGTCAATGGTATATTCAGCTATCACTGCTGCTGTTTAAGTGAACACCTGCTGACCAAGAAACATCACATAATATTCCTGACTTGTAATTGGGCTTGAGGTATCAAAAACCAAATGACCCAAAATCAAAGAACCAAAGAAAAGGACCTCAGGGAGAAGTACTTCTGAGATAGAAAATAAGTTTCCTCTTGTGTCTCTATGATGAGAAAGGCCCAAAGCTCCTCCTAGATTCATGGAAAAGGGAGCAGGGACAATTCATGTTATTTAGCAAAGCAAAGGAGCAGCAGAGTCCCACGGTCACCCCTGATCTAGTCCTTACTCTTCACTGTACACAGAAACAGAGTCTTCATAAATAGTGAGGCTGGGGTCATGAAATGAGTCAGTGGTATAGCCGTGCCCAAAAACAATGCCAATGCATTAATTCATTCATTCATTTCTTCAACATTTACTGAGCAATTACTAGCTGCAGTATATGCTATTTGCCAGGACAAGATACTATTCAGTTATCAGCCTTGTGAAAGTTAGTTTTTAATGCCTATTCTATAATTCCTCTTATAACTTCATAGTATGTTTCCCAATCCTACCTCCCCTTAACTAATAAACACCTATTTTCTTATATTTAGTGACAATTCCTAGATAACTGTAAAACTTAACCCTTATGCAAACAATTCGACCAGTTTATAACTCTTCTTTCTTTCCCCCTCCTTATTCTATTTATCAAAACATTAAAATCTCATTCAATTTTTAAAAATGCCACAATGATATCTGAAATATTTTCTAGATAGCTATATCATCCCAAAGCCTCAATTCAAATGACTTGTTATAATGATGTTAGGAGAAAATGTTAGGTCTGCAAGAGTATACCAATATTATAATGCAAACGTTTCAGAGGTTAAACAATCTCAACTCATAGTTGGAAATTTGAATCAGTGCTTAATATTTTTTCTATAATAAGAAAATTCTACGTTTATCTCTAATCTTAACTCTACAACTAAAAGTTAAACTAAATTCACTGCATCATGAAAGACAACAAAGAATCTGTCACCACCTTATACCAAATATTCGAGTATATATGATTTTGGTCTGTAATTCTTCTGTTTAATCTTGTTTTTCTTTTTAAAAATGAGAAATTAATTAGCAAGAAAATTAACCAAGAGAAATGATAGCTCAAATTAACCAGGAAAAGTTATTGCTCTGAAATCTTAAAATACTTTAATCAAAAGTTTTTCAGAGAAAATAAATGACCCATGATGGAAATATTTGCATATCTATAATTTTCACTAAAGAGTTTCTATTTTCATTCTGTGTGGTAAACATATGATTTTTCAAATTCACGTTGGTTTGCAAAATTCCAAGGCACTAAGAGTAGCACTTATTTACATAAAATAAAAAGATACATTCTGGTCTTATTCTAAAACAGGACACCAGAAAACAAAACTAATACTGTGAACAAATAAATCTTAGCTAAAACTCACTGAAATAATCCAAATGGTTTCCATTCCAGGGAAAAGAGTAACTCAGCAGTCTGCATATGGTTGCTTTTTCTAAATACACAAAATAAGCAAAAACACCACCAGAGGAAAGTGCAAATGCTGAACCCTTTCTATTTCTATTTTCAAAGGACTGCAATTCAATCAATAGCACCAAACAGGGCTTTGCCATCCTTTATGCCCACTTCCAGGTGGCTTCCAGTGACCCACCCAGGAGACCAGAGAACACAGGATAAAGTTTATAGAACCAATGCTCAAACCACAAGACAAGAGACAAGAAAGTCTGAGCCCCAGCCTCTGACTGTTGCAATAAGGAGTAGAAAGTTAGCAACCTAAAATTTGGAAGGTGTCTAGCATTCAAAATGATCACAAATAGCACCTATATTCTAAACAAGAAGGGCAAAGCTAAGCATTCTTAAAGAATAAAAAGATCTGAAAAAATTAGTAAATAAATCAGAAACCTTCACCTAATAGCAGTAACAGTCTAGAGTTGGCAAGACTGTTGAGAAAAATATTCTAAATTAGGAAACATACTTAAGGGAAGTATTCAAAACTATTCACCCAGGGTAGTAGACAGTCCAAAGTGCAAAACCATGAGTGAGGAAAGTCTGTCTGGGGTTACTACAGGGCACATGCGAGCATCCTCAGCACTAAATTAACTTTAAAGAATAACAGAAAAAGAAAAATGAAAATTCTCTTTTGAAGTTCAAGACAAGAGAATTTATTTCCAAATCCTAACCCTAATCCTTTCCTCCTAAAAGGAAAATAATTATTCAAGAAAAACAGCAAAATGAGGAAGTGGCATTCTTTTACAATTTATGTTAATCCCCACCAGCTGTAATTTAAGAAATCTGGTGACATCAGCATTTTCATCTGAGCCAGCAAGAATGACAGAAGTTCAACTGCAGAATCATCTGACAGGAGGAAAAGAAACCTGGGGGTGACTGGAAAACACATTGGGAAACATGGAAAACTAATTCACTTTGCAGTGAATCACTTCTACAGCTTCAAACACCAACAAC
This sequence comes from Hydrochoerus hydrochaeris, assembly GCA_004027455.1. Classification (NCBI taxonomy): domain Eukaryota; kingdom Metazoa; phylum Chordata; class Mammalia; order Rodentia; family Hydrochaeridae; genus Hydrochoerus; species Hydrochoerus hydrochaeris. Next base: position 117,246 of record PVLA01001572.1, on the reverse strand, counting down.
CCCAAAAATAACAGTAAAAAGTGGAAAAGGAAGCATAAGCACTCTAACCTAATCAAATGATCTAGTGGAAGTTCTGAAAAATTGTCCAGTGAAACAAGTGAACTGAACATTTCTGAAAGCAAAGAGCAGCCCAGCCATTTATGAAGAAGAGTCAGAGTTTAAATATTAAACAAATAATAACAACAAAAAAAGATTAACACCTTTTTTTAAAAAAGTGTCATACAAAAAGCTGTAATCTGAGTTACACTGGCTGCCATTTATCTTACCTTCTTGAAGACAGCACAGAGTCAATTCCATGGTCTCCTTTTCACAAGAAGAGAAAACAGCTCATGGGAAAAACACTTACGTATGTTCAAGGTGTCCCATTTGAGTTCATGGATGGATGACAAATAGGTCTGAATTCCCGGCAGGAAGGCCAACCATTAGCTTGTATTCATATCAGAATCAAAGCCAGAAGAAAACCACACTGAACTTCACTGACCAAGCCACATAGAGAAGAGAGATGAAAACACTCACCAGGGCCACCTCGGCCCTTTGGGGAAACATTGAGTCCACTCAACCAGCTCAGAAAGGAGATTATTACGGAGATGTGATTGCAGCCACTCTGCCACACTCTGCCACACGCTTACATGCCCCTTCTCTCAACACGAGGAAGACCAAATTAGAGATACAGTGATAATTAATAGGATCCTTGGCAGCAGGAGCTGGCTTCCTTAGCAAACCAGTAATTGCTGCCTACTTAAAATGACAGAGAATTCAGCCAGGCAGGAGGGAGGTGCCAATGATGGTAATCATAAAGGTAAAACAGACTTTACATCAACAGGTTACTTGGCTCCCATTCAAAACTACCTCCATACCTAGACTCAGTGAATAGTGACAGCAAACAAATTCAACACCTTTTAGAGGAGGAAAGACATCAATACTCCCCCCAAGGAAAGGATACACAGAAACTTCATGACAATACATGGAACTTCCCTTCACAAATTCTCTAACCCCAAAAATATCAATTACTAATTAGATAATAAAAATAATAATCAAAATGTACAAGATACTACATTGGAAAAGAAAATGATTACTGTGGTAGATTAGAACATACCACTGTTGTGTGAAATGTCATTAACAGCACCCATAGATATTCTTTATGCCCTTATTCTGAAACTAAAATAATTTTGTTTGTAAACCCTCCAGAAAAGAAAAGGCAGGGAGCTGAGAAGTTGTTTACAAAAACAACTGAAGATTGTTGGCAAGAGCAGAGCATGGTGCCTCCAGTTTATACCTCCAATCCCAGGAAATAAGGCAGCACAACTTATTAAATTGGTCACCTAACCCTCATCTAGACAATACTGCCAGGAGGTCAATGCCCACAACCCACTGGCAGCAAGAAGCAAGCCAATGTACCTCTAGCATCTTTAGATGCCCAAAGACACAGAGGGATGAAGTTTCAAATCTTCTGCCATGAAGAGATATCTGTAATAGATAAACCAGGGCAGGAGGCACATAGTTTCTTAGTGAGTTATACTAACCCCAAACTCTTCATAAAACCAACTCCATAGGTAAAGACTTGTTTTTTGTTTTTCCTGAGGAAACCCCTGGCTCACTGATAGTTCTGCAAAGAATTCCCTGATGGTTCTCCAATAAGGATCATGACAAGGCTATGGGGATTTGATCTGGCTTACAACACACACTAACTGTCCCCACTGATAGTCTTACAGAAATCTTCAACATTTCTCATGCGGGTTAAACATACACTAGAGATAATGAATCAGGAACAGAAGCAATGGAAGCACAGAGAGTCTTTGCTTCTCTTGGTATGTATGAGAATGAAGTGCTTTCTTTTAAAGTTGTCAGTGTTTTTCTTGTTCTTCTAATTAAGAATAAGAATGCTTCTACATTTATTCTATGGATCTCTAACTCATCACTGATGGAACCCACTAAGTATATGGCTCACCATTAAAACCATCAACTAGGATTTTTATACCTTCTTCCTCTGTTAGGTCATTATATCCTTTTATTGAAAATAGTTAACTCAATACGTTGCAGTGACTAATGCTCTTAACACCCACATGTCAAGGCAGAAGTTATGCTCATTACACAACATTATGGTGTTTCAAGAACTCTGGCATGTCAAAGATAAACATCCCAGAATGGAACAGCCTGGCTACAACTTTATGAAGATACACAAGAAAAGCAATTAACAAGTCAGGTTAGGAGGAGAAAGAAACAGAAAAAGAGAAGAGATGAGTTGAAAACATCAAGGTGCTAGAAGCTACATGTTCAGTGGTAGAACACATGGGTGGGGATGTAGACAAGACTTCTTAACGTCACCAGGTAGCAACATTCAAATATATGATATCTGAACCAGGCATTGTGGTACATGCCTACAGTCCCTGCTACTGGGGCAGCTGAGGGGCTGAGGTAGGAGGATCACCTGAACCTACGAAATCATGACCAAGTTTGCTGAGCGACAGAGTGATATCTTGTCGCAAATTTAAAAAGAGACAGAGACAGAGAGAGATCTTTAATAAGGAATAACAAAAACATACAACTTACACACCATGCCCTTGGGAAAGAGCCCATGTATTGCTACCTTTCTTGGAGCCTTCACAGTCTATCTCCTTCCCTTCTTCTGAAACAGCTTTGAAAACAAAGGACTATGCAGACAGGCATGCTGTGAGCACCTTTAATAGATGTATCTATTTACTTTGGATTCAAATATTCAGCCACACCCTGAGTTCTTTGTCTTTACTTAATCAGAAACCTAGTCCTCTTGCCATTCCAAAATCAACATGACTTGTCATCCACGACCACTTCCTATCCTGCCTCTGCCTCTGAACCCCGATATACCTGGTAGCCACCACATCTTGGGGAAGAAAAGAGTGAGCTCTTAAACTGGACAGTCTTTGTTTCACATCTTGATTTCATTCTATTTTGAATAATTTAAAATACTGAAGTGACAGAACACAAGCAAGTTCAACTCTTCACCTATAAAAGGGACCCTACAAACCTCACATTAGAATTACATTATATAAGGAATTTTAAATGTTTCACCTCACATCTGGTGGATAGTAGGCGCCTTAGTATGTTTAACATGCACCTATCTCTGAATTATTCATTGCTGCTCTTTTGGCTTCTTGACATTTCTAACACTGAAAAAAATTACACAAGTACTTTCCTTATTTCAGGATTAAGACAGACACATACACATGTGTGTGCATACTGCATCACAAATCATTCTTTTTATAGTATTCAAGGAAACTGTACATACACACAAAAGCACAATATAAGACAATGTGTAAGGAGAGCTTAAAAATGCTTCATGCAGCTGATGTTAGTATAACTGCTTCTCTGTGTTTTCTGTCTTTTATTAAATTATGTGGTCTGTTCGTTCTACAACTTGAAGTGGTCACAGAACACATTTCCCTCCCTCTTTTGAAAAGAATTGTAAGTACTCCTAATAGGTACTCAGGTGTTTACAAGGACAACTACGCTGCTGACTATAATATGGTAATTTCTGATACACAAAGAAACCAAAATTATCACCTTTAAACTCTAGAACCTTACATATACACCTCAAAACTGCCTGCACCACAATTTCTAAGCCACGCATCTGTTTTCTGTTGGGAGTCTTCATGACTTCTGGGTCTCTTTTCTCAGGTTCTCATACTCACACTCCATCTTCCTAAATAAAACACAACAGAAATCATAATCAAAATAAAAAATAAAACAAATCAAAATAAAAATTACTAAATATAAACAGTGAAGTCCCAGTCAACTTCAAAAATCTGAAAAGGAGACAATTTTTATTGGCAAACAAATGAGTAAAAACAGATCAGACTCCCAGAAAGCTTTTTATTAATGTGGCTTCATACGTAATCTATCATATTTTGATCATACCATGTTCAAAATGTTCTCCCCAGTAAATAAGTTTTTATACAGAAAAACAACTGCTAGAGAAATATAGCTGCAAGAAAACAATTTTTAAAGCAGGCAACTCCCAATATCCATAGATTTGTCCATTTTCAAATTTACTTACTTGCCAACATCTATTTGCAATTCCAAACATCAACAGTGGAAGCCTTTTCACAGTCAAATGTGGACACTCACAGAATAGTCAGAAATTTGAGCAGCCCACTGTGTACATTTCCAACTGATGCCAAGCAAGGAGGTGATGGTCTGCCTTTTGATTTCAGTGTTCAGAGCACACTGTAAACAAGTGTCCTTTTTTGTGGTTTCTTTCAAGACGCATTTTCTGCATTTCTTTGTGTTTTGTTGGCAACTCCACCATTTAAAGAGTGCCTATGCACAGTGCTGAAGTGATTTCTAGAGAGTGCAAGTGTAACAAGACTGTGATGTGTCCTATGCAGAAAATACTGTGCTAAGATAAACATCATTCAAATGGATAGATCTTGAGACCATAATACCAAGTGAAAAAAATGAGACACAGAAGGGTGAATATTACATAATTTCTCTTGAGAGGTCCAAAATATAAATAACATAAAAGGCAAAATAAAAGAGAAATGATAGGAAACAGGACTTTGTGGAATGGAAGGGGACCTAGAAAAGCAGGAAAAGGGGAGGGGAAGTCAAAATTATTAAGATGTGCTATGTGCATGCACCAATTCCTCAAAATGAAAGTCATCATCATGTATCACAAACATATAATACACACAATAAAAACATAAGCATCATTCACACCCAGAGTGCTTCAATTTTAATAAATCAATAATATAGTGTATTAAATAAACTGTTTAAGCAGAACAGTTATCCACTGATTAGTTGACAAAAATGCTGTCATCAGAAGCTCCCAGAAACCTAGCTACTATTTCTCCAGTAGCAGTGGTTCAGTATGCACTAATTTAATGACCACAGAACATTAGTAACCAGAACTGACTGTTGTTTTATGACATTACTTACTACCACTAGTAGTAACAACCATCAACTTACTATATCAAGGACTTAAGTACACCATTCATTACTATATGTTGTCTTCTTAGAATTTTCACAACTGTGCCAAAAATGAAATTCTATGACAGGCCACATTTTTTAGGTAAGGATACTGAGGCTCAGAAAAATTAACAAGAACCCATAGCTAGTAAGAGGAAAGGTTGAGATCATTTTTGTACATCCTCCTGAAAGGGTTTAAAAGAGTCCCCCAAAGTTGCTGGCCCATTTCACACACTACAGACTGCGTCCATCCTCTTCATTCTTTAGTCAACAAAAATTTACTGGACACTCAGCATCCTGGATAGTCACGATACACAGAGAGCTAACAAATTCCCTGTTCCCATGGGGACTGACAGTAAAATAAGTATTATCAGTTGGTCTATTTATAACTAGAAGATGCTTGATTTCTTAAAATATACATTATTTTTTAAGTAAGGCTTTCAAATTAAGTGGCAGCTCAAGCCATTTTTCAATGAACACCATTTAAAACATGTTCGTTTTCTAGAGTGGCTCACACAATCATCAAATGAGCTCTTTACTCCCCCAGAAAGAACTCATCTGGTCCTTGATCATCACTAAGCAGTCACCCAGTTGCCATGGGAGGCAGTAGGTCCACTGGGATACTTTTTGCTCAAGTTTTGTCTCCTGGCTCTAAAGTAGGCTCAGTAAATACTTATCAAACATCATGTCACTTTGAAAGCCAAGTAAATTTGCCCTAGAATGCTACAAATCATACCCTAACCATGACTGTGGGAGAATAAGATGAATAAGCAAATCTTATCATCCCCACAAATAAATGCCCAAGGAATCTAACACTGAAGACACTGGCTGGCTCCACCCCTAGATCTGAGCTCAGTTTCTCCATTCCAGCCTACACAGCCATTTCACTCCATTGTCTCAATGAGAGTCAGAGTTCATTAACCCATGAGACCAGAGCTCTTCTCAGTCTCCACTCTTCTGTGCTCAGAACACCTTCAAACACAGCAGCTCCACAGGAAAGCACCTACCTCTACACACCTTAGCTTCAGTGTACCTGTTTCCTCTAATCTCATGGGAAGAGGGAAACTTTGTGTTTTGTTTTGTTTTGTTTTGTTTTGTTTCTGTTTCCTTATAAAACTCAGAACTGGAACTACTTCACCAAGAGACAAGTTTGGATTAGTCCTAATACCAGAGAGAAGATGAAATTATCTGAACAATGCTGCCTTGAGAATCCTGTATGTCTGTCTAAATGTATGCATGGATTCTAGTAGAAGCTCCATCCCATTAAGTGGCAATGAAATTCACCCTCATTCATACCCACACACCACTGATAATTGGAACTGGTCTGGAAGATTCTTGAGCTGCTCCTATGTTAGGATCTGTTTGAAAGCTTGATGCATAAACTACCAAGAATTTGAGAGCTGTCTGTTCAGTTGGTGTGTTTTAAACTCTGGAGAATCCAGTGGTTACCTATGTATTTAACAGCGACAAAGAAATGGGATAGTCAACAGCATCTGTGCACAGAAATGCTACTGTGATTAACCATATCTTCAATTCTTATGCAAACTCTAATTCTAATAGAAGTAGCACCAGTAGTAGCACAAAACTGCAGTGGTCAGCAAAGATGGGCAACAAATGCAGTATAGCAAGAAGAGTCCCAGATGTGGTCATACCTGCAGCAGCTGGCATCCACTCTATCTCTAGAACAAATTTATTACTTCACAGTATCTTCACAGAAAGAGGATGAGGCAGGCACCTGGCTGTCCTGGTAACAGGACTCAGCTACAACTGACAAAGGCATCCACACACAGGCGAGCTACAATGAAATCTGTTCCCTACAAAGATAGTTACATCCAGGCTAATCCTTTTCTGTTTTCTAGTGACTAGTTCAGCTACAGGTTTTAGGAGCAACACTTCATGATGATGAAGACAAGACAACAATCATGTAGGTGAGGATGAGGGGGATCTTAAAACTTAAAACTCTAGTCTCCTAAATAGCCAATACCACTGGGAAATACCAGAAGAATAGAACGATCTAATAACCCTGAGGTTCAAGAATGCAGGGCCTTGTGAGTTGTACAGGATAAAGGTGCCTGCATTTAAAGCCTGTGGTGTTTAAAGCATAAATACAAAGATGAGGCTGCAGCATGACAGTTAGCAGTCACACTTCTCTGCCTGGAGAAGACAGTGGTGCTGAGCTGCTTTATGCCATGGCATTGGGCAATGCCAATTAGTGCATCTTATTATTCATTTCTCCACCCAGCTACAGTCTATTATTATGATGAAAGGAAACATAGTGATAAAGACAAAGATTGTGCTGGACACAAAAGTTAATGCCTTGCATGCAAATAACTCCTGCTGTCCTTAAATACCTCCCTCTTTGCAGTCCCATCATTCCCCACTGTTTGACCTGCAACAACTCTAAAAGACCCTGATGCTGATTATCCACCTTAACCACTTCTGAGTCTTCGTGTCTTCCTGTTGATTGCCTCTGAGTTATTCCCTCTCTTTTATGATGGTGTATAAAACTAAAAATTCACTTCAGGTCAAAAGCCTCATTGATACCATGGATATGAAGGTAACCAGAATAAGTCAACTAAAAAGCAGATTTTGGGCTGAGCCTTCCACTTATATATCTCTTTTAATTTTCACACTCTATAATGAACAACATATTATTATCCACTACCTCCTTTTAGTCTTGTGTTGAAACAGGGGCCCCAAGCATAACTTGGCCAAAGATATACAGCTACTAGGTGGCCAAATTGCAATTTAAATTCAAATTGGTCTTACTCCAAAGTTTAGACTTGTTAGAACTTTTAACCAATTTACAGCAAGAACAGATCAGAGCTCTTTTTCTGCAGAAGCAACAACAACAAGAAAAAAAAAAACATTTCAAAATACGTGGGTCTCAGTGGATTAAGCACAGGGACAGGCTTCACTTCTGGTAAAAGAGGAGTCTGGAAATTTTCAATAGACTTTATTTGTCTGACCCAGCCTTGGCCCTGCCCTTGTTTCTCAGCCTCTACACTTCACCATAAGAGAAGTAAGCAGCTTGGTGAGATTCAAACAAAGCGAGAGACTGTTATGTCAAGACACCCTTATGTGTGACGAAATGGGTGCTGACTGGTCACAGTCATCCAGCCCCTCTGTTTTGGAAGCTCCCACACTCTACAAACTGTCTGGAATTCATTAAAGATGGGAAAACAGGCTGAAAGTCATATTTCAAGTTTTATTCAGCAGAAGTTTTGTGAAAAACAATCTGGTCATGTGGACATCCCCTGAAGCATCATCACTATGTTTTTTAACCAATGCTTTGTGTCAAGTAACTGCTGTCTACTTCATGCTTCACACTCTCAGAATCTGGAGTGAACTGCCACCCCCTCTTGGTTTGGGTCAGGGTTCCTCATGGTAGTAAAAATGGGTTAAATGCAAGTCACTCAGAGATCACACTTACAGAAACAAAGAGTCTTGCCTTTGGTAAACCTAGTTATCCCTATCCGTATCCTTGAACTTTTTGTTATTTAACCAACAAATGACATTATGAGCCAAATGTAATCTGAGTATTTTGCCTCCTGACAGGGGAACCCGTTTATATTATTTATATTTCATATCTTTCAGTGTTTTCTATTTCCTTGTGTCAAATGACCTACCAACACCACCCTAGAACAATGGTTTGCAAGGTGTATACCCAACCCAACAGAGAAACATTACTCCAGATGAAGTCTTACACATAATCCCAGCACCTCAATCAGAAATTGCTATGCTATTCCCCAGAAATCCTCCAGGGGGTGCTCATGCATACTCAGGATTGGGAAACTGTACTGAGGCTTTTTCAAAGGTCTCCATATTGAATTACTCTTGTACTGAAATGAAACATTCCCTGAGTTAAAACACATTTAGTAAAAGTAAGGGAGTGCTTTTTATATGGTGCTGACAATTACCTACTGGTTTAAGAAATAACAGTTCATTTCTCTCAAGAAAGGTAGTTACCAGATTTACATTGGTGATGTTTCACTTTGACAAATGGATGTTCACCTCCCTGAAACCAATCCCAGTGATAAGGCCACCTAGTCAGGTTTGTATTGAACCTTCTTCAACTGCTGGAGCCATGAAACTGAAAAACATAGTCTGAGCATGTGAAAGGAGTAGATATGAGAATTTGGAAATGAAAATATTAATAGGCAAAAGTGTCCACTCAAAGAAACATACAAGAAAAAGGAAATTGACTGCCAGTGAGAACTAATTAGAAAGATGCCAGGCATATATACAAGAGTGAGAAAAGGGGGTACACAATACACAACTCCAAAACCAACCGAGGGGCATATAGTATCACTGATCCCCAAAATAAACCATAATTAATTGTCCTTGTCATTCAACTCCTGTTAAATCATGTATGTTAGTGACTTCAACACTATACCAAGTAAGCATCATCAAACCCTCTCATTTATTTCTGAATCAACAGAGATTTAAAGTTTCCATCCATAATCAGTGTCATTAGAACTGCATTCCAAGATCCCATCATTTGGCATTTACTCATCTAGCGTTTAGCCAGATAAAAATATTATTAGTAGAATGACCAGGGGGAAATTAGTATGCTATGATGATGCAAGGCATGGTTCCAAAAAGTCTACACTCTGATTGTCCAGTATATCATGTGTCAGGAGCCAACCTCTTACAAGTTACTTTCCACACACACTTCCTTGCAGCAAATGGACAAACTTACCTGAAATGTGACCAGGAATTATGCCAGCTGGTTGTATTTGCAGGGATTGCTTCACATAAACTACCATATAATCTTCTTTTAAAAATAAATAACTAGACTTTCAGGAATGCATAGGTAGCATCATCTTCTTCCCTTACAAATAAATGACCCTAACTGGTCAAAATTATTTTAATGTTTATTCTTGGTTTTCTTGGCCAAAAAAGCAATAAAAATCAGCTGCAAAAGCTTCTACTGGTCAAGGGGCCAATCCCCTAACTTTAGATGGTGCTGCTACACAAGCTCAGGAATACAACTGAGCAAAGCTAAGACTAAAGTGATGCTTTTTCACTTTTGATAAAATTTTTCAAATAAACGCTAAAAAAGAAAAACAACAATATACTCAGGTTTTTTTTTTTAATGGAGGGGTGACTGTTACAGTCTGAGCACTGACTTATGTACTTGTTTGTTCATGACTCGTTTTTGAGAAACGTCTCCACCAGTTTAGGTGAAACTGCATTCATACAAGGGGAACACTGGAGCACTTCTCACTGAGGGCCTCTGGCAGATTTTACTAGGATTACACTAAGCCCTGAGTTAAATAAGAAAATCATCTTTATGATTTTTTTTTTTTTTTTTGGTACCGGGGATCAAACTCATGACCTCGAGCTTGCAAGGCAGGTGCTTAAGCCACTGAGCTAAATCCCCAACCCCATCTTTATGATTTTCATGTGCATTTTCTTCAACAAAAATTTCAAATCCTAAGTAATAAAAATAAAACCTATATTTTGACAAAACATGCTTCTTAGAACCAGTTAGTATTGAGGAACATTTTGCAGCCAAAGTACCAAAGTAAATATAGCATTCCTAACCATCTATCATTTCAGAATTTCAAATATAACCCCAGCCTCCACACTAAATGAATCTTGTCTGCCTCACATCTTCTCCCCATTGTAGCAAATTAAGCTTCCCAGAAGGAAAAAAGTTTCCTACAAATACAAGCCATGCATTCTCCCAAAAGTGTGAACCACTACTTTTCCACTGCTGTCCACGATCATATGGGAAAAGAAAAGAGTAAGTGTGAATGATTCAGCAAGTTATCCCACTACGGGGAAGGAGAAGGGCAGGAAGGGCAAAGATCACAGATGTCTTCCCTAAATTGCTCAATAAGCCAGTTTCTAATAAGACAGAATCCTACCATTGCCCATAACTCACTGCATTCGAATTTAGAAACTTGTTCTCACACAACCTAGGATCTTTCCTTTTGAAAGTTACCATTCTACAGGTACCTGAATCAAGCAACACAGCTACTGAAATCCAGATGCTTCAAAAATTTCAAGACATTCATTAAAAGCACAGCATTGCCTCTGCAACTCAAGGCTGGTAGACGCTGGCATCCTGTGTGGGAGGAGAGCTTTGCCTTGTCATTTCTGCACCAACAGTGACATTTTGCACCAGTGTAGACAGGAAGTGTGATCCAGGGCTGAGACACAGGACTGAGAGTCAGGAGTTCTCCGCTGCTTATGTGTTCGTGGTAGGCCTGAACATTTTGTGACATCAATCAAATCAAGGCACTGCTGAATCTTTGTATACTTGTACATCCCCTTTACACCTAAAATCAAAATCCAACCTAAAGCCCCATTACTAAGCTAAGCATCTTCAGATATGAACTCAATGCAGCCACAGTAGGAAGAGCAAGGGGACAGCACGGACCAAGATGATTCTGAAAGAAAGAAGGGATAAGAAAAATAACAAAACACATTTCCATATTTAGTCCAGAGCTGGTTTTATACAGGCAAGCATAAAATCTGACCACTAGATGTTACGGAAACACATAATTCCCATTATAAACAAAACAAAGATCAGTATCTTCATCTCTTTCTGCACTATTCATACCTTACCTAAAACCAGTCCCACGATCTTCCTAAGCACCCACTACAATCTAACATTAGCTGGTCCATATATATTCCCTCTTCTCTTCATCATAGTCTTACAAGGCAACTACTGCCTCATTTTACAGAGGAGGAAACTGAAGTTCAGAGAGGTTATGTGACTTGTCCAAAGTCACAAAGCCAATGACTGATAGTGTCAAGACTTGTAACTTTGGGTCAGGTGGTCAGTCTTACTTCAAAATCACTCCCTCCATGATATCCTTCCTGGTCATCCAAACTAATAAACCTTGATTCTTTCCTCGTCACATTCTACCAATAACGCCGTGTTTTGTTTCCACTGCAATTACCAAAAACTATCTTGCTCACTTATGTGTTTGGTACCTATATTAACTTGGAGGTCCTTACCTCCAATATGGAAGCATGCTGCTAACAGAAACTCTATATATTTGAATCCCCATGGCCAGCGCAAAGCCAGACACACAACCAGTGCCTAATAAATAACTGGGAGAGTAGGAAAGATAGAAGAGAAGGATAAGGAGAAAAACAAATACACCTGGATCCTTTTGATCTCAGTTATCCTTCTGCTGAAACTGTTTGAGGGATGCGTAAAAGCAGCTTGGGGAGGACAATAAGGACTTTTGCTTACCTCATATTGAGGTACCATTTACAGCCCTTTCGGTCTTTTTCTCACCATTACCCTGACTCTTGCAAAGCACAGCATCCCTTCCAGCCTACCAAGATTCAACTTTCAGCCCCTGTGGAAAAGAGCCAATCTGCAACACCCTATGGGAACCATGCCCAGCACCTGGGAAACTACTGAACGCAGGAGCTTCACACTCCTGAATCTCAGGACAGATGGCTCATGTGAACATCCTGAAGGTATACTTTTCTATTCTTCGTGGCATGCATGAAAGGCCAAAGGAAGAAAAAATGAAACAGAGAAGTAAGGAAGCCACCTGGATGTGGGAGCACATGCCTATAGTCTCAGAACTCTGAGAGACTGAGGCAAGAGGACTGTAAATTTGAGCCTAGCTTGTGCAACACAGTGATTTAGTGGGACCTGTCTTAAAGTTAAAAATAAAGGTCTGGGAATGCAGCTTATTGTGGAGGCTATGAGTTCAATCCTCAGTACAAAAAAAAAAAAAAATGAAAGGACAAGAAACAAAGAAGTCATGTTTAAGAAACCACCTAGACAAATGGGCTTACCACTGAAAAGCCAAACCAGGCCTTTTCTGAACTTCTTAATAGAGTGGGAGCGGAAATATGGGGATCCCAGACCTCCATACAGGTCTGTTCACCTCTTTGGTCTCAGTAAAGATGCAAGTATCATGTCTTTGTACAATTCTTTTCCTCATGCTGCACAGTGCTCACTAGACTCAGTCTAGTGGCTCCTTTATAATATAAAAAGCTTGTGACTATAGCATTTAATATCTCAGACTTGCCTTCTTTATTATTTTCTCCAAATAGTGCATACTTGGAGTATAGTCAACATTTTTATAATTTACTCCAATTAGATAAATATGTTATATTTAATACCAACACACACACACATACACACACATGTAGCTCTTGTTTGTTGTTCTTAACAAACAAAAAAGTAGCCAAGTCATTTTCTTTTCTTATTATTTATCCTAATACTGCCAGTTCTGAAACAAAGCAGTTGGAGGGAGAAATTTAGTAACTTTGATTTGTCCCAAGATACATTTTTTTACACTGAGGTCCTATTCCTGACAGTAAGCACATGTGACCTGTTCTAAAAAAAGGATATTTTCCACTTCTTGCACAACTGGAGCAGATATAAACATCAGCCTGTGCAGACTGCACTGCAGAACTTAGAGGGAATGAAACATACTTACACTTAAAGAAATCCTATAAATAGTGATAACTGAGAAAAAGGAAATCTCCAATAATACACAAGGCTAACACTTAGAACACTTAGAATCCCACTTTAATCAAATGTTCCATCCAATCATATAACAAAACTAATCTGCACAGTACAATGTGACCATTTGCAAGGTTAGAGCACCGTAGTCTTATCTATTTTACTTCAAATATGATTCTATATATGCTTTAGTTATTATGAGGAAGAGGGAAAAATTGTGATGGTAAAGTTCTACCAGAACAGAGTTGTCATCATTTACTAAAAATACAAGGTGCTATCTAAACACATTGACATGGTTTTGACCTCACTTTGGAAACTTGTACCAACTCTAAGAGGATGGGTTCTACTGACCCTAATTTATAGGTAAAGAAAACGAGACCCTAAAGCCAGCAATGGAGGCTCACAGCAATAATCCCAGAATTTAGGAAGCTGAGGCAGGAGAATTGTCTCAAGTTCCAGGCCAACCTGGGCTCAAGACCAGTCCAAACTATACAATGATACCCTGTGTCTCCATAAACAATAAAAAGAAAAAAGAGAGAAAGACAAAAGAAAAAATAGAAAAGAGAAAGAAACTAGATAATTGAGACTCTAAGAGGTTCAGTCTTGAACACAAATGGAATGGCTAAGTGGCAAAGCCAGGACAATAACATTTAGCCAGGGTCCCTCTACACCTGGCATGTGCATCAAGTCTCTCTTCTAGGATTCAGAACACATAGAGAATCACGTTTGGATACTGCTTACTCTAGAAGGCAGTCACCACCACCACCACCATTCTCCCTGCTCTGGAGAATTCCCACTGCTGGTACCCATCTTCCCATGGGGACCACACTTTGCCTTATATGATTAGCTGGACCCACGTCTCCTCTTTCTGCTACCCCACTGTAGGTTCTGGAGAATGTACAGTGTAATATAGAATAGCATTTTGCCCCATTATGCACACTACTTTATCCACTAGTAGACAAGAGCATGGGGCTCAAACAGACTTAGTTCAGACCAGGGTGCTTTCTAGAACATGGTACCTCTCAGTTTCCTTTTCTGTAGAATGAAGATAATAAAACTACATATGCCCATGACTGAAGTGAGAATTAACTGAGTTAATAATGCAAATAAAATATTTAAGATAACTCGCTCACAATAAGCACTAGCTAAGCATTATCTATTTTTAAAATTAAAATTATTGTTGTTTTCATTTCATATTATGCAAGTTTTGCAAAATTAAGTACATTTTCTGCAAGTAAAAACACACCAGGGGCTGACACACAACATACACTAAATAAACCTTAGTCATCACTACTGATATTAATTTTTAAGTACTAGCACAAGAAATATGTGCTAAAAATGAAGCTGCACGTATGTGCTGATGGCATGGGTGCTAGCTTTTTTTTTAACTAGCATAAAGGAATTCTTACAGATTAGATGATAAATATAAAATGTAAAAAGAAAGTTATCAGAACACTTTATTAGAAAAGAAACAAAAAAAGATTTTAGTAATATTGAGGAAACCTTATTGTGCAACACTTGCCTTAGAGAACCTAGCAACAATCAACTGAGTATACACACATTCCAGAATGTCAAGTAAGGAAGAAAATAACAAGAACCACATCTGCTAATATTTTCTCTGCACTTCCTACATGCCAGGCACCATTACCAAAGTCAATGACAGAGTTAATGCTCTTAAGCTCCCTAGGAAACAGGCCCCCATTTAGCAGATATGAAAAAATAGAGGTTACCCCACCTGCCCACCTGTCACTGCTACCTATGGGAAAACATACCAGAACAAGGCTTTTAGTCTCTATGGCAATGGTCTTCTCCATACTGGACAGACCCAAAAAAAAATCAAGAAATTTTCAAAAACCAACAAAAGATTGATATTTTTAAAAAGAATAGATTATTTCATGAAGAAAAGACATCTTTAATACAAAGACAAAAGGAAAAAAATCTCAGTATAAATCCAAGAAATGGCATTGGCCTTCTACTCAGTGTGTGTGAGTATGCTTGTAACACAGCAGTCCTTGTCTTTCTCATCTCATTGTGTATTTGTGCAAAATTCCTGCAGCTCTCTTTGAATCAACCTTTGGGGACCAGTGTCCTATCCCTTCACTTGCATTCTCATAATTTGAAGAAAGTTTAATTTAGTAACAGCTATCTAAAACACTACTAAAATTTTAGAAACTGTAATTCAATTAAGTCCATTTTGAAATCCACCTGGGAAAAGAGAATTATCAACTACAAAATCCAAAAATCTTGAACTGAGTTAATCAAACAAAAAGACTAAGTGGCTGCTACTGTGCTCTAAGATCCAGAGCCCTACAGAGTTCCTTTGCTCCTAGCAGTACATTCCACAGCTCCACATTCACTTTCCCCAATATGGTAATGCCAGTGTATAAATTCTGGATTCACTCTGACATCTTCCTCTGCCACATACAGAGATTTCAAAAACCTTGTTGGAGGAGTCAAAATGCAAACAATTGCTCATTGGAAACTTTCCTGTTAATACTGCTATTCCTATGATACGGTCTCCCCAATTAACATGAACAAAATAGGGATAAGGCTAACGCTAAGAGACTGGAAATGCAATGTGCCTGTTCTCATTGAAACACCTGAGTACCTGACCTGAACACCAATGAAGAATACATACATTTCCCATTAAAGACAGGCTGGAGGCTATCTAATTGAAAAGGAATACAATGCCAAATGCCAAAACAAAAGCTCTTTACTCTAAGTGGGATATTAAGGGAGAAAGCCACATACAGTCAACAAATATTTACTGCTAGACATAGTTTTAAGCCGGTGGTTGAGAACTCAAGGTGATTTTGCCCACTGAGGGACGCATAACAATGTCTGAAGACACTTTTGGTGGAAGGTGCAGTGCTGGCCTCTAGCAAGAAGAAACTGGAGGTGGTGCTAAACACCCTGCAATGTATAAGAGAGCAGCACGCTGCAGAGAGTTATCTAGCACAAAATATCAGGAGCACTGAGGCTGACAAAGTGTGTTCCAGGCTTTGAGGAAGCAACAGTGAACAAAAAAGAGAGAGAAGTCCCTGCCCCCTCAGAGCTGCAATCTAGCGTGGAGACACACATAACAAACACAACCTACCAGCAAATTACAGAGTAGGTTATAAGTACTCTGGAAAAAAACAGCTGGACAGGGAAGACAGTGTAGAGTCAGAGCAACTGTGAATACTGTGGTCAAAGAAAGCCGCACTCATCATGTCCAATGACATTTAAAGTACGATCTTATTGGCCCACAGAGAGTAAGTGCTGTGGCTGTCTGGACAAAGGCTGCGCCAGACAGAAGCAAGTGCAATATACAAATGCCCAAAGGTGGACGGATGTGAGCCTTCCAGGAACAGCAAGGACACAGGCCTGGCTGGAGCACAGGGAGTCACAAGAGATGGGGTCAAGCTGACAGACAATCTGACCATGTGGCCCGCCTTACGCCATTTTAAGGACTCTGAGTTTACTGCAACAAACTAGGTGCCATACAAAGCTTTGAGCAGAGAAAGACATGATCTGACTTGAGTTTTAACACAGGATTTCTCCATGTCAGCTCAATCCACAGTTTGAGGTCACATGTTTTTGTGGGGACTGCCTTGTGTACTTCAGACTGGCAAGCAGTGGCCCTGGAATCTATTAGAGGCTAGTAACAAGCCCTTTCCACCATAATGATCAAAAATGTCTCCAGACATTGCCAAATGACGGGGGAAAGAGGAGTCTGGGCAAAAATGGACCCTAGCCGAAAATCAGTTTTAACAAGAACACTGGGGCTAAGCTGACAATCCACTCTCAGTGGATAAGGGTAAAAGAATAACCCAAGGACGGCTGATAGCAGTTTGGATCAGAGTGGTGGCAGAACAGCTGGCAAGAAACAGGTGAATTCTGGACACATTTTCAACTCCAGATGACAACACAAAGAATACAACTGAGAGATGATCCCACTGTAGGAGCCTTAATCTCTGAACTACAATTTTCCCCAATCAGGACTTATAAGAGGTGAGATGGCTAAGCAAAGACTTAAGAAACAATGAGAAGGCCTCAAACAACGTGTATTCTTTTTAAAGTCATACAACAGATGTCGATGGCAATACCTGAGACAACTGCAGAAAACACTATAGGGAAACGCTGCCAACTCCCTACATTTATTCACAGATTTTATTTAACTAGTTTATTTCAAAGAACATGTTTCTGCTCCACATACAAGTTTTACAACAACTTTTTAAATTTAGTCTTCCTTTTCCATACTGCTGCTGTCCCACACCTGCTTCCAGTATCAACGTGTGAAGCCATCTCTTCCCACATACCCACTTTTTTCCTTACACGTGCTTGCAAG
This sequence comes from Hydrochoerus hydrochaeris, assembly GCA_004027455.1. Taxonomy (NCBI): domain Eukaryota; kingdom Metazoa; phylum Chordata; class Mammalia; order Rodentia; family Hydrochaeridae; genus Hydrochoerus; species Hydrochoerus hydrochaeris. The sequence continues at coordinate 99,520 of PVLA01001572.1, read as the reverse complement.
CCAGCTACCAAGGATGTGCAACCTCGCAAATAATTTCTGCTGACTCTGAGAAAGACCAGGCCCAAATCCTTCAACATGAATGCAGTGGCACTCATCTGGAATTTTCCAGATGGTATTTTTCTCCACTCCCTCAAACTCATTTAATGTTATGTATCAGCTACCATCAAAAATGTTCCAAACAGTCCAGTTAATTCACTTCTTTCAGGACTCCACACACATACCCGCTCCCTCATTCTGGCCATGTAAGCATTTGCTTATAGAAGCAAAAGCAGAGACTGCTCAGTAAAACACTAGTCCCTTCAGCCAAATGCAGATAAAGTCCCAATGAGCATAACCAACAATACCCCTTACACAATATTACTCAAAACCCCCAGCCTCCAACACACACAATCTATGTTCACACACAAAATAGCCATTATGAAGAAAAGCCACCAGCTAAACGCTGGTTTTTCCCATCCTTCCAATCTGCACTTAGCATCTGCAAAAAAGGCTGCTTCAGTAAGTGCTGCCCAGGGTTCACTCTTCTCAGATTTTCTTCCTCAACTTAGTTTGGCCACAGCACTGAAAGAATCACGCTTGGCTCCACTTCCTGTTAGAGCAAGAACCAGACCGGTTTTCTCCAGAAGAAAGGATTCTACCACCTTGCTCCTGATTCAGTTGTCCTTTTGCACTCTCCCTGATTTCTGAAACCCCTCCTCCTCTGCCGGCCAGGCCCATCCACACAGGCCCTAGTCAAACAGAGAGGCAGCATACACTGGGAACTGCCCAGCATACACTGGGAAGCATACACCGGTGCTGCCCAGCTCAACTCTTCCATTTGTATAGTCGTATCTTACCAAGAGGGATGGAAACAAACGTTTTTCTGTTATCACAGCCTCAAGCAATCGTCTCCCTCTCATGGGAAAAAGAAGTGCGGGGTGGGGGGAGGACCACAGGGCAAGAAGGAGACAGTCAACCCCTTGGGCGCACAGGGCGATGCAAGTGGAAATAGAGGTGGTAAGGAAAGTGGTACTGGGAGTGGGGGGCGCCAGATCAGCGGATGTCTTCAAGCGCTCCTAAAGTTTCTGAAGCGCCTAGTGAATTATAACTCCTGCCGCTGCCAAACGGGGCACTCCCAATAATACCGCAGCTTTCTCCCCTCCAGAGAGAGGCCTGGGTTGGCCCCTAGTTTAGATGACCAAAACTGCGCCCGCAAGCGGAGCCACGCCCCCGAAGGCCCCGCCCCGCACTCCCCTGTGTGGTCGGGCAGGTGGAAGGCGGAGCCCTGGAGTCTCACCTGGTGGCCGCCAGGAGTTGGTCTTCCCAGGGGGCTGGACAGCAGGCGGGCTAACTGTTCCCCTCTAACTTCGCATCTCGATCCATCCCCAAGCTCTCGCTCTCCCGCAGTCTGCTGCAATCTTGCCAAAAGGTTCAGCAGAAACTCTCCCGCATCCCACCTGGCCTCTGGCCCGGCGTCGCGCTCCTGCTCCTCTCTCTCCACGCACCGAGTCGTTCCCCAGCCCCCACCAAGGCTCGGCAGCTGGCAGCCCCAAGCCAGGGTCCCCGCGCCGGGACTCGCGGCTCCCAGCCTCCTGCGGCGCCCCCGAGGTGCGCGCTCTCCATGGGACAGCGAGATGCTTGCGGGCCGAGCGGGAGCGGCCCCCAGATAGCGGGGGCCCGGTCGCCCTGGCCCCGGGACAAGGGCACGGGGTCCTTGTCCCAGGGTTCTGACACCAGCTCTGCCAGCCCCAAGTGGCAAGGGCGGGGCGCGCCGGCATCTCGCCGCGCCCCCTCCCAGCTGTCCCCACTCACCTGCTCTTGAGAGGTTGACTTTTGAGTTCGTAATAGGTTTTGGGCTCTTCGTGAAACTCCTCCCCGACTTCGAAATCCGGCACGATCCCAGATTCCGACTGCATGGCTTTCGCTTCCTGACCTCCCACTGCTCAAAAGTGAGAAGAGAGATAAGCGACACGTAGAAGGTGGCCGGGCCTGGGTCCCCCAAAGGAGTGCGCCCCCACGCAGTGCCCAACCCGCTCGCCCGCGCGCTGCCGCTCGCCCCCGAGCGGTGAGTTTACACTCTTACCCGCGCGGGAGGGGCCGAGCCCCAGCTCTGTCTGGGAGTTGTAGTTCTTTCTGATCAGGCGTCCTGTCTCTCCAAGCGAGTAACTCCTAAGAAAAACTACAGCTCCCAGAGGGCCAGGCGAGGGAGAGGCAACGTGGTGGACACCGCTAGTGCAACTCCTGTTCAGATTCATTGTCAATGTCAGCAGCTCCTCTCCCTACTTGCTTCAAGGGTACGGCCGTGGCTATTTACTATTAATAAGAAGGGACTCGGCCTGCTGCCGCACGGTCAACCCGCATTCTTCAGCTTAGACATTTGCGAGGGCTCGCCGGGTCCTTATTTTAAAACTAAAATAGGGAAGAGTTTTGGCATGAGAAAGTTTTACCATTCAAGCCTGTCTTAAAATACAAGAACTTCCTATCAGCCTTCAAGTTTTCTTGGGCTGCATTAGGTATCAACTCGTCTTCAGGTTGGAAGAGTACTTCACACCGTAATGAAAACAGGATTGGAGAAGTTGTCTTGTGCGATCCTTTTCCGGATCCAGTCCAAACTGAACGTTTATAGTACTATGCATCAGCTGAGCGACTCTTTCACTTCTATCCAGTTAACTACGTCTAATCTAAAGCAGCACTCGAAAGATTTGGTTAATTTAAAACTGCACAAAATTTTAGAACGGCGTCGTCGCTGTCTGCTTTCAATTTCTCAGTTGGCTGGAAATTCAAATGAGATTCCCCTAAAGTTTCACAAGTTAGTCAACCCCTTCAGTGTTTCCCAGAACTCGGGTAACAACAGACAATTGGGCTTTAGCTCTTTTGTCCTGTCAGTCCTAGCCTCTGCTAAGTCTAATGGAGTGTCTTTTATGAGAAGTGTCTTGAACAATCTAGGAGGCAATAGAGAGTCGTAAGGTGGCATTTGAACTTAAACTCAGAGGTGAAGTCCCGAGTCTTTCCAAGAAGTACTATGCAATCATGGGTATGTCCCTTAATTCCTAGAAGCCTTGATTTCTCCATCTAGAAAAGAAGAGATTGAGAAACCTGTTTTTAAAGGTGTTGTAAAGTCAAATCTAAGAGAAAGTTGTTTGTAATGAGTTTAATTAAAGCAGCTCAATAGACATCGATCTTGAAGCTACTTTTTTTTTTGCATTTGATCTTCAATATAGGCTTTCAGACTAACTTTCAGAAGTGATCTTTTTCCTTCCAGAAGTAATAAAACTAAACAATATTTCTAACTATTTGGGGCTGTGTGCCTGAAATCCCAACACTGTGGGAGGCAGAGGCAGGAAGACGGAAAGCTAGAGTCTAGCCTAGTTACTTAGTGAAGCCTATGTCAGAATTAAAATTTTTTAAAAGCTTTGGGGATGTAGCCCAGAGCAAAGGGCCTGAGTTCAATCCCAGTATCAATAAGTTAAATAAATAATCATTCTAGCAGGAGATGCTAAGAAGCCTTCCCTGGGGATTAGGAATCTCAAGAGTTGCCCTTTTGTGCATCTTGCCTCACAGTGAAACATTTAATTTCTCATCAAGAAATATCTTCAGTAGATGAGCTGGTTTCAGAGCAGAAGATGTCAAGGAAATGTGGGAAAAGTGCAGGGGCACACTGTGTTGCAGTAACAATTACCAAAACCCCAAAATGAAGTTTAGTGCCTAAAATACTTCTGTATGGCCCTTTACTCAGAGCACTAAAATGTGACACAAAACTTGAAAACACCCCAGAGAAAGCATGATATTCATTGATAGATAAATTACTGGAATTTAAATGTTCACAATGACTACCAGAGGAAGAAGAAAAGTAAAATAGGAAGGGAACATGTAGTCCAGATTTCTAATCTCATTTAGATTCTCCACTATCAGTGCATGGTATGCTGGAAGAGGGATTGATTTGCATAATTTGAAGGTGATCTAGGCACTTAATGGATATGGGCCAGAGACACTATAAATTCTATACAATAACAGACCAAATGTCAGTAGCAACTCCCCCAAGAAACACTAGATACTTCTTAAACGTATGGCTCACCAGAACCCAACCCCTGCCCCTATAATGGGGATTGAACTCAGGAACCTTGTACATGGTTACTTAGGCAGGTACTCTACTATTGAGCCGTATCACATCCACTGTCTTCTAAATTTTGAGACAGAATCTCACTAAGCTATTTAGGTTGGCCTCAAACTTGTGATCCTTATTCCCCAGCCTCCTAACTAACTGGTATTACATGAATACATAACCATGCCTAGTATCAGAGACTTTTAAATCTGAGGAAAATAATGGATATTTTAGTGTGGACTTCTTAAGAAATGCAGATATAAACAAAATGCTGTGTACAATTTTAGTCTCTGACCTTTTGAAGGCCATTATGATAGCACTGAGGATTATGACCTCTTTAGAGCTGTAATGAAGCAGTCCATTATGTCATTCATTATATTGAACAGGCACCTCCCAAACCTGTCAGGGAAGCTGGGACCCCTAAACTATCTCTAAGGGTACCTTCCAGGGAAATCTCTGGGGTGTAAAGCTCTGAGTTAAGGTGTACATAGATTAACTGCTATTGTTTTCCCTAAACCTTCCCAGTGTTGTCCATTACAGTGCTATCTGACACCCTACAGGAGTGGATGTGTGATTTTATCCTGACCAATCAGTGGGCCCCATTTGCTTGACCCAGGGATTCCTTTGGGGAGTCCTAATATAACTTCAAGTTCTCCTTGAGATTTTCCTGCTAGAGCTGCTGGAGAAGATCTGCCTTGGGAAGCCTGATGTTGGAAGGAAGAAAACATAGAACTCCATACTCTGGCCACAAAAGGAAGTTGATGGAAGATAGAAGAGAATACAAATTGGACAGGAGAAACAGAGGCCAGCAGAACCTAGAGATTAAAAGGTACAATAATTTTGTTTCAATTCCTTATTCCAAGTATACCTTAGACTTTCAGTTCCTTTTCACTAGAACTATTTTGGGTTTTTTGTCACTTGTGGCCAAAAGGGCTTTATGACAGCACCATAAAAGTCTTTCACACCTTTAAATGGATAATTTTCTATGGGCTACCACATCATTGATCTACAGAATAAAAAGTTGACCACTTGATAGATGTCCCCTGTAAATTTCTCTTCATTATGAATTAGTAACATCTCTGGAAATAGATAGTAAATCAATAGCTTTATACATTTAAACTGAGGATTATATCTATTAAATGTACAAAAGTAGTTACTAGAGATTATAATCAATAATTTTATTTTCAGTTGCATTGCATATAGTTGTCACACAAACCTCATGTCTTAGTTACTTTTCTCTTGTTACTGAAAGAAATTACTCAATACTCAAAGTTAAAGAGGTAAAGGTTTATTTAGCTCAGTTTGTAGAGGTTTCAGTCTATAACTGGCTGGTTCCAAGGCAGGGTGGCACATAGCAGAGGGATAACCGGTCATGGAGGTAGAAGACAGCAAATGCAACAGTGGAGGGGAGGTCTCTTTCTGTCCCTTATATTATAAGCAGGCTATCCACCCTGCAGCAGATGTAGCATTCACCCCCTTAATCTCAGCATTAAACTATGACTCAGTCATAAACTAGATTTTAGCCATCTCTGAAAAGTCTGCCCCCATATCTGCATGAGGTTTTGGGGGAAAATCCAGACACAAGTCATAACACCTCCTTTTGAAACTGGCATAAATCATGCAAGGACAGATAAGCAAGAATTCCCAAGTTATATGCATTGAACAAGTACTAGGTGTGAGCATGGAGTTGTTAGGTACTTGGGCTACAAAAAAAGTATTAAGCCCTTTCCTTTTGAGCTACACAGTCCAGGAGTTTAATCAACACTTGTGTAACACAGTGAGGAAAAGGGAAAACCACATAGAGCAGAAAGCCTAAGCAGCAGATAGCTGGTTGTGATATGTACTTCCATAGCCAGCTAGCTCAGGAACTATTTATGAAGCATGTACTTTGTTCCAAGGACAGTGTGCACTAAGTATGGAGGAAAGAATAGCAATGACATATAGATGGTCCCTGTGCACATGATTTCTGCCTTTTTAGAAATAAGAATGGACATAATTTAATCCATAGGGTACATTAGTATTTTTCCATTGTTGGAACACAATATCCTTGAATACTCACAACTTAAAGGAAGAGAGGATCATATGGCTTGCAGTTGCCTGTGGATTCATTGTAAAATCTGCTGGCTCCAAGACAGAAGTACATGGTGGAAAAGCATGTCAGAGAAAAGCTACTCATCCTACGGCAGCTAGAAAGCAAATAAAGAAAGGACAAAAATACAACTTCCCAAATCACAACCCTACTGACCAATTCTAACCATGCTGGACCTCCTAACAGCTAGTGCAGCTACTGAACTCATTATGGATGAATCCACTGATAAGCATGGCACCACTATGATCCAATCACCTTACACACACATGTGACTTTTGGGAGACATTGTAATCTAAACTATAACATAAAGGGAATGGTAGCTAGGTAAAGAAAAAAGAAACACTAAGGGTAGTGGTAGTAATGAAGAATTCTTGGGGAAATTAGGACAAAGCTAGATCTTAAAAAGAAAACAAAAGAAAGGAATGGAAAAACCTAAAGTATATGAAAATAGAGTGTATTCAATCCCCTAGAACTAACCACCAATTTACAGGGAAAAAATGAGCAAAGGAACATGATAACAACATCACAAGGATATAGTCAGATGACCCAGAGATTTAGAAATTCTATAGCACATTAAGAAATTCTCCAGAAATAAGTAGTATGAAAGAAAGGGGAAGGAAGAACTCCTATAGGTTTTAATAGATTTAAGAGACATAGTAGGCTTGTGGATTTTAGCTTAATAAAAATAATTTAGGGAAAATAAAACTTATCCCTTAAATACATTGTATGGGGTATATTTGAAGCCTCATTCAAACAAACCAATTATAAAAATCCATTTTGAGGAAAACAGAGATGTTAACTAATATGTTGTTTTTAATTAGTTGTGGTAATGGTAGTGTTTATTTTTAAGTTATTATCTATTAGAAGTACATACAAAGTATGGATGAGATAATACGATATTTTGTAACCACCATTAAATTACTCCATTTCCTCTCTTTCTATTCTCAAAAAGATAAGGAAAAAGGAAAGATGAAAAACAAGTGGCAAAATCTTGGAGCTGCATGGTGAGTTATAAGAATTTACAGTAATATTCTCTCTTCTTTTGCATAAGCTTGGAAAATTCCAAAATCAAGTAAGAAAGCAAAGAAATAAGCACTTGTTCTACTAATTTGTAAATGGCTTACCATTTATGATGAAATTAGGTAAAAATTCATGCCATTCAGAAAAGAAAAATGAACATGAGGAAGATACAGAGGCATGTTTGAACATGGTATGTTTGGGGAAAGAAGCCAATAGAAATTGACCATGGCTGGTTTTAGCAAAAATGAAATTATTGAAAGTGTTCTGAGTAGCTCATGAATCTCAGTAAGGGCTACTGACGCCAGTACATTATCTGTGCAACTAGGAAAAAATCTCAACACCTAAGCCATAAACGTGGTCTATGTGAAGGCATCACCCACACCCACACTGTGACACTAAATTCATAGTTTACACTTAAGACACTGGACACAGGACACTGTTGAAATGCTGCTTCTGAGAACTGGATATGTCCACAACCACTGACTGCCAAAATGGATTCTGCAAAGTATCCACTAATCTACCTCTGTATCTTCTAGTCCCAACTCAAAGCTTGATTTAACTGGTGGATCCAAGCCCTAACTGTGAAAGATGCTAATTACATGAAGCCAATGAGTACTGTCTTTTTCTCTATTTTAAAGTCTATAAAACAAAAAAAAAAAAACATGTTGCAGTCTCCCTGGAAGTAATAAATTCAGGCATTTTTGCAAAAAAACCATAAATCTTTTCATACAGCCTCTTTTTAATATATTTCAATTTTTGTTTGTTCTATTTGAAATATATTCTAATGAGCACAGGAGTGAACAATAAGGATAGCCAGCTGCTGAAAAAGGAGGGTGAGAGAGGCCCAGATGAAAACCCATGTAAATAACATAAAATGCCAAGGGAAAAGGTTGATGAGGACAAAGGGCCAGCAGGCGCCTTTTCTGTATCTCCTCCTCACATATGTTCTTACACTTGCCGAGGCAGTAAAATCCACGCAAAGATGGGGTCATACCCCAAGAAAACAATTGAAGTTGCACAATGTTTAGACCTGAAGCATATCAAATGGGAAAGTAATTCGTTTTCAAAGCATAAATCTGTTTAATGGCTTTGTAGGATTCCTCTAACATTCTGGATAGTAGATGTTCTTCAATCATCAGGTGGAAGTTGTAAACCTTCTTACTGAAAAATAAGTATACACTCAAAATGTCCCTGGCATCTCCAGAGGTGGCAAGGACCACTCTGCGGTCACCTACTCTTCTAGGAGCCTGTGGCTCCAGTATACTGGCTTCTTGCCATATTGTTCTTGTAAGTGCTGTAGAGTGTAGTTTTCTAGAGCTACTAGAGAGCTAAAGGGACAGGGAGAGTGAACTATGTTGTGCAAACTAGGAGAGGAATATATTGCCCCTTCTCAACATACTGTCCATGAGCAGTAGTCATCAGAATTACTTGGAGGTGTCAGTTAAACTGCAGATTGCCACTCCCAGAACCAGAATTACTAAATCAGGATCTCCAAGAGATGGGGATTAAGAATGTGAATTTATAGCAAGGTTTCCAGCTAGGGTTTTTTTTTTTTTTTCACATGGAAACTTTAGAGCTACTATTTTAAGGGATGTCATCAAGCCAGACTGGAAGAAGCACAACCAGAGAAAGGTACTAGCATGAGGCTAGGACAAAGGTAAGAACAAGATAATTCAAAAACAATCCAAAGTAAGATTCTATGAGCTTGCATTCCAGAGGCAGGATACAGGGATTAGGAAAGCACCAGCTGAGGTCTGGAGGGTGGTTTAAATGACTTCAGAACAATACTCTGAGGAGTCTCTCTGATTGCAATGGATCAGCTGGGAAGATTCAACAGGGTTAAGGGGATGATTTACTTTCTTCAAAGCAGGTAAGTGCCTTTGGAAGCTCATGAACCCAAAAGCCCAGCAGTTGGCAATAGATATCTGTCACCAATCAAGACAGAAGAGAAAGAATGATTTGACCCTCATGTGGACTTGGTGACCCCAACCTAATGCTTAGAAGTAACCGAAGGTCCGCTTTTAATTCTTGGTCCAAAGTGTCTGAATTCACAAGAATTGGACTAAGAAGGGGAATACAGAACATGCACAAGAAAGAAATACAAATTCCAAAGCAAGCATTTCTGCTTCCCTGTCTTCCTTTTAACAGTTACTTTCATGTAAAATATTTTAAAGACATTTATTTTCATGTTAGAAAAGTAATCGCATCTATTTTTTTAAATTGTAAAATCCAGATAAGTAAAAAGAAAACAATTTAAGTACTCCTTACCCCATTATCCAGAGATATTCATACTTAGACATGTTAATATGTGTGTGTCTGAAGAAGTAACCAAAAGGAGATCACATAGAAAATATTATTTTGCCACTTACTTTTCCCTTCCATATATTTACTATGAGTTTCCTTGTCAACAAAACTCTTTTAATATTTTTAAATGTATACTTTGCATCATAGAAATTTGTTAATATTTATTTATTTATTTTTAATTTTATTTAAAGAGAAAAAAAGCAAAACAGAAAAAAGGGTAGAAACAATACAGAATTTCAAAAAAAATAAATAGTAAAAAATCACTAGTTGATAAATTACATATTGTCTTCTAAGCTATAGTTGTTCAAGTTACAAAATTAAAGCATACAGAGTGGACATTCAAACAGTGAGGCTCCAAACAGTTCTGTTCAATGATCCAACAAAAACTTAGCAACATGGTTATCAATCCTACACACTTAAATATACATGCAGTTACATCCTTTAGAGCACTTTCTTTTTCTCCTTTTGCTTTTTAAGTTCATTATCTGTTTAGTTATATCATGTTTCAGCTTGCTCAGTACCTTACTGATCTGTTTTGTTGTTGTTATTCACTTTTTTATTTTTTATTTTATTTATTTATTTTGTTTTGAAGGTAGTAAAATACAGCAGAACAAGACAGAACAAAGCCAATTGAGACAGTGTAGTGAAATTGGTACAGAACTTCACAGCAGGTTACTGGGATAACAGTGATAAGTACAATAGTATATCTCGTTTTCCTCACAATAGTTTTTCTTTCAATCAGGTACAGCAAAATTAAAGGAAATATCGAACTTATAAAAACAGAATATTCAATAGAGCAATACCATTAATCAGAGCAGAGCAAAACAGTGATAAAAATATTTGCCTTCAAAGAGATGGTAGAAGGAAATCCCTCTTATTTGCTATATTACATATAGTCAAACTTGCCAGAGATGTTCAGATCTCTGGCTCCCACTTGCTAAGGGTTGGGGGAGGGGATGGATAGATGTTTGATTCTTGGCTCGTGTGCTAGTAGGCTCAAAGCAGCCTACTAGAGTGGTGAGCTGGCTGCTTGTTTTCGCAGTGCCCCAAGTTCCAACATGGCACGGATCTCAGGAAACGCTGATGGTTCTTGCCCTGGAGCAGTCGCAGCTTGCCAGGCCGCAGCCACTTACCAGAGAGGCGAGCTGGCTGCTTATTACTGATATTTATTTTTCAAATCTCTGCCTTGTTATACCTAATTTAGACTGTCTCCAAGTTTTCACTGTAACAGATAAAGATAATTTCACTATTTTTCTAGCAGATAAATATTTTCTTTCATCCACTATAATTTCCTGGAAATCATATTGCTAGACCAAAAAGAATTCATGCACTTATTACTTTTTGCCAAGAGAGATCTTTCTATAATACAAATCTTGCCTTGCTTTTTCCTTGTTTTAAGTACTTTCTAAACTCCTATTGCTACAAAAATAAAGGCCAAGCTTGCTTAAGCCTGAGTACCCAGCTCTCTATGTCATGAGTCCACCTACCCACCCTCTCAAATTATCCTCTCAAATTATCCTCTGAGTTTCATATTATGCAACTTCAATTACCCAGATCTACTTGAAGCTCTAAGAAAAAGCAAGCTGTTTCTGTTTGTCCTTTCCTTTCTCACCCCATTAAGCTCAACACAATTATTTGGAATTTTCAACTCAGCTCAATTTTCCTCTTTCAGGAAGATTTGCCCAGCACATTCACCTCATTTACCATATCTCCAGATGGATTCAAGAGCTCAGTTATAAATTCCCACATATACTGCCTGCAATACACTGTCTTTAATTGTCTGCTTGCTTTTCCATTCTCACTCGCCATCATTACCACCATGGCCTACACATATGTAAATAGCCCCTCCCTAGAGCTCATTGACATCTGGCACCATGTCTGTAATAAATAGTCAACAGATATCTGTTGAATAAATGAATAGATTACTCATATGTAAAAGAAGTTAGTCAGCTTTTCTTGATCATAGTGAGATTCCTAACATAAGCAACTTATGAGGAGGAAAGGTTGTGTTGACTCACAGTTTCAGAGGTTTCAGTCCAGAATCACTTGGCCCTGTTGCTTTGGACCTGTGGTGATGCAGTACAAAATGGTAAAAGCTACCTGACAGGCCTGTTCATCTCATAATAGTCCAGGAACAATGAAAAACAGGAAGGGCCAGGCACCCAATATTCCATTTAAGAGTATGCCCCTAGTCACCAAAATTCCTTACAAAGTCCTGTCTCCTAAAGATTCCACAACTCCCAAAAGCTCAACAGGCTAGGAACAAAGTCTCTTTGGAAGACATCCAAATCACAGCTGTCACATTTGCTCATTTTGCGTTGGTAACAAGGATAATACCAAAGAAAATGGAGTTTTTAAAACTAGGTTTCTGTTGTGTTCATGTGTATACCAGGCAAATATTGTTTGAACAAAATAACTAACTTCTCTATCAATAGATCCCTATCTTAGTCTGAATTGATTTATCAGGGTAGAATATAACCTGTGTCCCTGTAGCACTGCTGACAAGAAGGCTGAAATAAATCTCTACATTAAAACAACAAACAGGCATGTTAAGACTTGCTACTTGATGATTTGGAGAAATAGCATGCTGGAAAATAACTGAATGAAGCATTTTTAGCACTTATTAAAGGAACTAAAACCAGAAGCAGAAATAAATCAAAATGCAATGTGAATTTCCTGTTGTGAAGGTACAGGGATTAAATCTCAAAGGATTTGCTGTTCCCATCCATATTAACATAAAAACCTGTCAGAAACTTTTACAAGACAAGCACTCATTCGTTAGGTAACAGATAAAAATTGTATTTATCTTTCTTTTCCACTAGAACCCGGTAATTATGGAATCAGTGCTTAGTCTACTGCTGTTGGATTGATTTACAAAAACAGTATGCTGAACTACCAAGACCCAGATGCTAAAGGTGAAGAAAAAAAAAATAGAGCTATATCCCTGGCCCTCAGCTGTAATATTTTATGTAGCTTAACTTATTTCATTTCATTACTCTGTATCATTCCATTGTATAGATACATTTTGATTTAATTTTCATAAGCATTTCTGGTTCTAGGAGAAATTCTTAACCTACAGGGCTACAAAAGAAGTATTTGTTTTTAATTTGCAGGGAAGGAAGGATATATAGCTATTGATGATTTTTGATACAAGATTTAGCACTAGTATTTTAATAATCCAAACAATTTTAGTCATCTAAATAAGAAATTTATGAAACAATTCTTACCTGTGTTCATTGCCAACATAGTCAATTGGCATCTTGAGTATCAACCAGACTAGTTTTTCTACCTCATTAGCTTTTTTTTTTTTTTAATTTTGAGACAGGGTCTCATTAAGTTGCCCAGGTTGGCCTCAAACTGCCCATCTTCCTACTTCAGGCTTCCAAGTGAATGGGAAAGCAGGTGTGCACCACTAAGCCTGGCTCTGACTTGTCCTTTTATATTATCTCAGGCATGTTGCTTCTCTTTCTTTCATACAAAGAACAGTACAGGGACTGGAAAGGAAATAGATACTCTCTAATGGAATAGTTTTTCCTCTGATTAAAGCAAAGCACTGCTGCAGACTTAGTAATGCTCCCTTAACATTTAAGCTGGTTGGTCATATAGGAGTCTTGAGCACCCTCAATTCCCAACCAACTGGACAGCTCAGCTCTTCCCACTCTGTCCCTATTTCAGTAGGACACACAAGTTAGTTAAGAAAGTGGGACTGAAAATCAAGTAAGTGGTGAGAAATTAATTAAGAATAAGAATTCCATCTCTAGGAATCCATACCACAGAAATATTCTTGCAAAGATGCAAAAGTATACATATAAGAAGTTTCCTTGCAATATTTTTCATACTATTTTAAAACCAGGTGCATAACATGGAGGTTATAGATATATTATAATGCATCCTGAAAGTTGAGTTCTAGCAAATCTTAAAGGAAAGAATGAAACTGAGCTCTATGCCTGACATAACAAGATGTCCAGAATAAAGTTTAGACATGAAAGGACATGATGCAAAACAGTGAATGCCAATTCTATTTTCATCTTAGAAATAAAATCTCTCTGTGTGTATTCTTGTAATGTTCATAGCATAAACCACTAACATGCACCATGGGGCTGAGAAAGGAAGTGTAAAGAAATTTTACTTTCAAAGTCATACATTTTATTAATATGCCACTTAGGTCAGTGACAAGAACAACAATGATTGTGTTGACAAAAGTTATAAGTTACAGACTTAATTCTTATCCTAGATTTATATAATTGTGTTTATTGCTTAATATAGGACCCTCTTATATACCTTCTTAAATTATTTGCACTATTAGTCAAAGAGTCATGAAACTCATAAAATGGCATAAAATGGCTGATCAACAGGTATATATTTATCGTCAAATTTATCAAATCGTATACCAGAAACATACAGCTTTCTATGTGTCCATCATATTTCAGTAAAATAATTTTTTAGAAGCTGAGCAATAAATGACTAGAGAATATATTTTCTTTATTAATACTAATTGCCAACTTTTAAATTTTTCACAAATAAAATGTATTAATTTTTGAAGAATTGAAAGATAATATAATAAAGAAATAGAAAAACATTTATAATTGACCCACCAGAGGGAAATGCTTTCAGTATATTTGTACTGTAGTCCAATTCCTAGTGTTATGATACACAAAGACGCACAAGCACACAGACATACAGGCACACAAACTCACACACATTGTTCTCTTCTTAAAGGAAGAAAGCATGCTATGTACATTGTTTACCATATACATTGTTTTGTAGCTTTTTAAACATTATTTTAAATAACTTTTTATTTTAAAAATATTCCTATCATGATTATGCCTTCCCTTTAGTCCATTACATTAAGAATATGTAAAATGATTACAAAGCACCCCTAGATTCACTGGTAAACTCTTCATGGATCTGCAACTTCAAAAGTATTATGCTAAATGTACATTCATTTTTCTAGAAAGAGAGTATATTACCTCATCTCTATTTCTGCAAGGTTTCTGTCATTCAAGGAAAAAATGGTGTCACCAGGTGATATGGCTGTGATTTATCAAAACAATCCCTTCACTATTTAGTTATTACAAGTGAATTTAGGCATTTTCAATTTTGCTGCTCAGAAACACATGAAAGGCATGAAGTACTGCTACTTTGGTGTCTCCGTATATTTAAATGTTGGGAAAGATGCACCAGTTCTACCACCCCTTTAGTAGGCACTCTCACTGGTACTGCACAGGGGATCTGACACCCACTGGCACTTAGATTACATCAGCTTAGGTACATAAAGCTGGCCAGTGGCTGCTAATGTTGTACTATTTTTCAAAAACATTGATAGAAGAAAAGTAGAAGATTGAATCAATTCATAATTGAAATAAGAGAATGAGAAATACGAGACAGAAAGAGGAATTAGTCTGAATCTATTAAAAAAAAGTTATTTACTTCACTAACTCCTATCTTCCTTCTGTCCTTCATGGCCTAAAGAGCCTATCTTCACCTGTGCAAAACTGCCTGGCCCCTTCCCAGATGGTAGTGGTAAGGCAGTCAATCAACAACAGGACTGACTCCCTGTAATCAGAGAAGTAAGCTGCTGACCTAAGCTAGACCAGGAAGCCAAGTCTCCTGCTGAGAAACTTCTATCCCAGGAAGCTGAATCTCCTACTGAGAAACTTTTCTATCCCAGGAAGCTGAATCTCCTACTGAGAAACTTTTCTATCCCAGGAAGCTGAATCTCCCACTGAGAAACCCTAGGAGGGAAGGCAGTTGCAGCTGAGTTATCCTATAGCCGCTCCCTACAGAATGTACCATAGGTTCCTGTTGTAGTGATCAGCTGTGGTTCCTGCTCTACCCCAGACGTGATTCTTTGACTACTACGTCTGGACTCTGAACCACACAACATTCCTCCAATTAATTCCTTCTTGCTTAAATTAGTGAGGGATAGGGTTTGTTATTTAAAAAGAAACCAAAATTCTAGTACAGTTCTAATTGGACCCATAAAGACAATTAAAACTTAGAGTCCATCCCTTGATTTTTGTTGTTGTAAAGAAAAGCATAAATGCATAAATAATCCCAACAGCATTAAAATGCTTCATTAAATTCTCATAAGTATTTAAGAGAGGTAGGACCAGACACCAATCTCCTCTAAGTAAAATATGGAATTCTTGCAGACAGACACTTGTCTTGATTGGAAGTGGAATATTCCATTCCTAAACCGGTAAGAAGCACAAAACAGCTGTTCAGTAAATGGTTGTTATCGATGTTATGTCATTGTTGTGTTTCTGAACTGAAAAACAAGGATAGGTATTCAAGATGTTGTGTTAAATAAAAAAGCAAGGTGTTAAGTGCTTTATGATTTGTGATCCAATTTTTATAATTTTAAAATGTCCTATAAAATTTATAATTTATTATATAAAAAATGACCCAGAGTTATGTTACCCACCCCACTTGATAGGAGCATTCGTCTGTCAGGAGAGGAAAAATGAGTAATTTTTTAAAAAATATTTTAATGTTATTTGAATTTTTTGCAGTTTAAATATATCATTTTTTATAGTTACCAGTAGCTGGAGTGAGATGTTATCTCAGTGGTTTTGATTTACATTATGGTGATAAAAATGTTGAGTATTAAAGTATTTTCTAATCACAAAAATGTAGGTAAATGTAACAATATGTTTACCACCTATTTTAATCAGTATATGTCTGTGATATATAATGATTACATTCATTTTGATGAAGTGGTACACATACGTATTAAAGCTCATCACATTTATTCTTCCCATTTATTTTTAAAATATTTAAAATTAAATTTATTTTAACCAATACAGAAAAAATTTATTTTTATGGGGTGCCATGTGATGTTTTGATACATGCATATCTTATTTAATGCTTAAATCATGATAAACACATTTATTTCCTCAAACATTATAATTTCTTTGTGGTGAAAACATTCAGAATCCTTTCTTCTAATCCTGTGAGATATACAGTACATAACTGTCACCTTATTTTGTAGTAGCCTACCAGTATATTTTGTGCCTTTCAACTATAACTTAGTACCCACTGAAGAACATCCTTACAGACTTCTGAAACAAATAGACCCCACATCAACATAACTGAATTGATTCCACCAGAAATACAAGGAAGAAAAATTATTTTTCAACCTCAGGAAACAGCTATATGAAATGAAGCTAGTTATGTTACTGACAATGAAGTTCACAGCTACATGAACCTAGGTTCCATACATGTCTAGGGATATTTTCACCCCAATATCCAGTGAGTCTTTGATTCGTTTGCCAGGAATGTGATACTTCTTGCAAAGATTGGGTTAAAAATAAATACACCATTAAGTGAACTCTTTCAGCAAAGCAAGAACACCGAGCAAGGGTCAGGAGGAGTTAATGCTAGGCTTGGAAGGATCCCTTCAGGGTTTTCATATGTTCAAGCCTGGCTCACTTTACCAGCGGCATCCGGCATTAGAAGGATGTTAATAGCCAGTCATGTTGAAATTCACCTCTCTTCCATGAAGCAATAGAAGTGGCAAAACCTGTGTCACCCAGTAACATTCTGTAAGTGGATACAATTTCTGATGCTGCAAAAATGAACTAAAATTAACCTTTACAATATCAGAGCTGTCTGATCTTCAATTACTTTGATATTTTAATTAAGAGGCAGTTGCAAACATGCAAAGACATACATCCCAGAGTGGACAGGGAGCTAATAAAGCGATTTCATAAAATGTCAAAATTTAGAATACATCACCAACTGGGGATTACATGCAAACATTTATTTGAATGATATTTAAGATATCCTTGAGATTAAGGATATAAAACGAATCTCTTTCAAGTGCAAAGTTATCTAGATCAGTTCACAAGTAACCTCTTTCTAATCATTCCCTCCAGATCCTAGAGAGAACTGATAATGTTGATAATCAAGATTTGATGAAACGAAAATAAAAATTTTAAAAAAAACCTTCTGAATCATTGAGTTGTAGCTGGAAAATATTAGCCAAGAGTTGCATAATTCTATGAGTTTAAAATTTTTTTACTTTTCGGCTTGTTCTCTTGAATTTGACTGTGGAACTACAGTGCACCTCATCTTAAAGTTCTTATGTTTATTTTTTAAATTTTTTAAAAAAAATTTTGGTACTGAGAATGGAACTCAGGACCTTGTGCTTGCCGGGCAGGTCCTTGTGCCACTGAGCTAAATTCCTGGCCCTAAACTTCTTATTTTTAAAGAGAGAATCACACTTCAAAAAGAGGCAGTGGTAACAGGTTTATCACAAAAATCATGCTTGTATCATCTATAGAGAGAACACCCAGCAGATGACAGGGCTTAGTACCCTGTATCAGTTTACTGAGTGTGAATCTAAAACTACTGCCAATTATTCAGTTTTTAAAATGTTTAAAGTAGAAGACCCATTGCAATTAACCTCCCTCAAAATATTCCTGCCTTCTTTGAGTACACTTGTCTCATCATTCTGGCCATATTAAGGAGTAGTTCTGAATGTCTGCTTTCATGAGCATCATTAGTTGAATGGTAGTGGCTGCTTTGATATCCTGAATCCATTCAAAATGTTTACCTTTCATGGTCAATTTGACTTTGGGGAAGAGTCAGAAGTCATATAGCTCCAGATTCAGTGAATAAGGTGGATGAGGACACATCATGATGTTTTTATGTGCCAGCTTTTCTGCTGGATGATACTTGGCAGCAGCATTCATCATATTTTTGATCGTATCTCAGAAAGGCACTCCTGAAAAGGACATCCAGACCCGCTTCAGAAAGTGAAGATGATGGAAATGATGAGGGGCTTAATAGCAATGTGGCTTTTATTGTAATAATTTTTAAATTTGCACATTCACTGTATATTTTGACCACCCCTTGTATACGGTAAGGCCTTGCTAAGCATGTGCCTCATTTCCATGCTCTAGAGCAATGGTGACAAACCTATGGCACATTTGTCTCAGGGAATGGATTGCTAGCCTTCAAAGCTCTAAAAGGTTCACCTATCACTGTCCTACGGAATACCATTCCGCAGGCTCTTTGGCTTTTAGGGATTTGGCCATTGAGAGATGCTGGTGCAAAAACCAAAGGACAAGCCAAGGACAAAAGCCAGAGGTCTTCACTCTGTTTCAGGGTGCCTTTGGCCATAGGTGCATTCCTTTCTGCAGGAAAGACACCACTGAAGTTCCGTTTCTGTAGGCCAGATATCACTTCCTCAGACTAGTTTCTGCCTAGTGACCTATTATGATCCCCACTTCCAACAGTCCTG
Organism: Hydrochoerus hydrochaeris; assembly: GCA_004027455.1. Classification (NCBI taxonomy): domain Eukaryota; kingdom Metazoa; phylum Chordata; class Mammalia; order Rodentia; family Hydrochaeridae; genus Hydrochoerus; species Hydrochoerus hydrochaeris. Next base: position 80,776 of record PVLA01001572.1, on the reverse strand, counting down.
AATCCTGGGCCATGATACCTTCTACCTTCTCTAGTTCCAGTTCTAGCTTCCTGCTATTGCTAATTTCATATTCCTGCTTTGCTTTTCAGCTCTTTTTTCATCTGCAGAAATGGTTCCCTATTTTCAGTCATTTCTGAGATATCTGGAGCCCTTGCAATGGCTTTGTTTAAATCTTAAATGATACAGGGACACAAAAGCAACACTCTCACTGAAAAAGTCAAAACTAATAAAATTGTACACATAAGTGGGTATATTGGATAGTCTAAACAGTGTTCACACAAAGCAGGGGTCAGAGAGTTTTAGAATTTAAGCTTGCCTCTGGATCATCATTTTCCAGCATGACCTTTTTTCTGTCTTTACCTTTCATCTTCAGCTTCTTTAAGAAATAATCTTTTATTCTTTCATCGTCAATTTTCTGAGAAAACTCATTCAGTTAAGCTATCCTTAACACAGTTTGCTTGGTTAGTTTATTCTTCGCTTTCTTTCACTCATGAACTAGTTAACCCTGGCTAAGAAAGGACTGAATCAAACATAATCATAGTTGACATTAACTGAACATTAACTGTGGTGAAGGGCCTTTCATCTAGTATCTCATTTAATGTGCAAAACAACTTCATGGTGTATGTGTTGCTATCATCTCCATTTAAATATTCTTCTTCCAGACACAGTTGCCTACTACTTCATCTTCTGTGGGAACTGCACCTCCTGGTGTCCTTGTCCCTCTTAGAAAGGAGAGGAGCAGCTAGCCCCGAGATTGACAACTCTAGTAAATAGTGAGGCTAGTTGTAGTTATGTAGGAGTGAGCCAGGCCTTGGAAGGCCTTGTAAACTTGGACCAGGAGGTACATTTAAACATTCATTAGATTCTCCATGAATGGAATGATATTAACATAAAGCATAATCTTTTGGAATTAGTGAAAGTTGATTCAATTTGGATTCATTTTTATAGGACAAAGCTTGACCAACTTGTAGAAAGATCTGAAAGGCCTTTTCTTGTTTGAAGTAAGCACAACATCCATACTGTGCTAGTCATACCTACCAAAAGAGCTCTATTATTATTTGAGGGTCATTTGTAATTCCTATGATTAAAAAAAAGCAGACTTGCTAGATTTAGAAACTGAAATTAGCACACCCATCTGAAGTAAACATCATTACCACTGACCTCCACCTCCATATAAAATCTATAGAAAAACAATATTGTTTGTTTTTATTGGGTGGCCTAACCACAGTTCAACACAGTTTGATGATCTTGCCTGCATATTATGTTGAAAAGAGAAAATATCCAATTCTCACAGACAATGCTGAGTAAAACCATCTTCCTATATAAATATCTACTAAGAGTTGTTCTATTTAGGGTTTAGGTTCTTTATTTTAATTGCACCTGCTCAAAGTTAGAACCGCTGAGGTTTTTAAATGTGTCAGAAAAGAAAAATTGATTCCCCAATTCACAATCCCTCACAGATATAAAACCACACACACACACACATGCACAGGTGCGTGCCCAGACTTGACTCCTTTGATGGAAGTCATAAAATGCCAACTTGTACCTCCACCCAGGGATCTACTCTGGGGAATGAATTATGAAACAAAAGAATTTAAAAATACTACACAATGAGAACAGCAGCTTCTGTGGGCCCAAGGTGCGAGGGATAAGGGCAGCAGAAGAGGGAAAAGAAGCCATGGACTCACTTTGCCACTGCCTCAGAGAAGAGCACTCCTGCAGAAGGACAGAGTCTTAGGTTAGAAAATAGAAAACTGCATTTTTGTATTTCATGTTTGTCAAAATTTACAAGAAAAATGTCTTTGCTTCCCTCATAAACAGAAAGCCTTATTGAAGTGCTGTGAGTCAATCTGAGCATCCTTGTCTTAGAACTCAAGTACAAAAATGTACCACTTCCACCACAAGGAGTTCTGAGAAAAGTTCCAACAAACGGTGCTTCTGAATCTGGTTTGGGTTAAAAAACAAATCCTTTTCCTTAATTTCCAGTTTTTATGTGTAATGAACAACATTCTATGTCTGGAAAACTCAACCTTGTCCTAATTCTGCCACTTTCAATACATTGGGCTGAATTTATAAAACAGATATAAAAATACTTGCCTTATAGAAAGGAAATATTTTGAGTCAATATGTGCTGGACGAACAGGGATGCCTCCTCTCACTGCCCTTTCACCTATTCTCAAGTCCCTCTGGATCTGCACGTCTACAGTCATTGAGGAACTGGACCTGACCTGGCAGGGGGTCCCTGGGACCTTGCTCCACTGACAAGACTAACTCGGGTTCTGAAGTGTTGGTGGTGCTCAGTTCAATACTGCTTATTTTAAACATCACTTTATGGGGGTCATGGAGATAAAACAGCATCATATAAGAGGATGGGCTTCATAAATTACTGAACATTCTACAAATGTGAAGTACTATCCTAGAGAAAAGTTGCTCCCTGTACAATCCCACACTTGAGTATTTGCTTAGGCAGAAACACAGTTTGAACTTTGTTTTAGCTTCCAACCCAGTGATATCTACAGAAAAGATATTTTCCATTCTACAAAGGTAAGGAAGGCATGGCCCCTGCATCCTAAATTCATCTGGAGCTGAATCTAGAGGGGAGACAGGAGCCAGCCAGAAAGATCTGGAACAATGTGAGCTGCAAAGTGAACAACTGCAGCACTCGCTGGATTGTAACCCAAAGGATAAAATATGTATTTATGCTTCTATAATGCCTTAAATAAATTATGGTATAAACAAATAAATGGGATAAAAGGGGTTTGTTTTCTCATTTGAATAATGCAAATTATATTTATTTATAGAGATTTCCCCAACCTATCTCCTAACATCATTTGACAGGATGTTCCACTTTGGAAACAATTTTACTAAAGGATATGGGACACTTGAGGGCTTGTGGGTGCATGTGAGTGGGTAAACGCCTGAGGATGTCTGAGAAATCTACATGTGGGAGAATGCGTATGCTAGGGGTGTGAATGCATGATAATGGCTGATAGGGAATGTTAGGGTGTGTGCACACTGGACTTTGCCAATATACTTTTTAAAGCAAAATTGAAATGTGCCATTTTTCCCTCATGCTATTCCCTAAAGTAAACTGTTATTTGATTTCTTTATTTCCTCATGAAAACTACCCTCTTCAATGAATGCTTTAAATTTCTCACATTTTTTTCTTAAAGAAGAACCATGAAACAACTGCCTAGGTGAAGTAAAATTTCAGCATAATTTTCTTCCTGCTTTTGTAGCTGTAGTAATATTAATACAGCTAAGGTTAATGGAGGAAATATCAAGAGTTACTCACTTGACAAAAATAATAATTAAAAAGTGAACATTAAACTCCTTCACATTCAATGGTTAGAATGATATGACATATTTAAGAGTTGGGGTTCTGCCAAATTTTCCTTCTTATTTTTCGGATTTAAACTGAAAATCCAAGGCACCACTACCTTTCAGATAAATTCTGAATCACCCTCCAAAATACAACATGTTATTACACAATTGTTTTTATTATAATAAAGTTAGGAATACACTGCAAAGGAAGCATGATGAGACAGATCCCAGAAGAGGAAGAGGCTTTGAATTTCCAACGTGGTGTATGTCCTCAACGTGGTCTATAGGATGGGAATGTAGCCAAACAGGTCCCTGAGGTGCTCATTAGTACTAATGGGAGGGAGGTGGCCAACATGCCTAATAAATGTATACAGCGCTTGAAGTGTTAGGTTATTTGGAAAGGCCAATTAATATCTCAGTAATCAACATTTCAGTGTTTGTCTTTTGAAAAACCCTTCTTTTTCAGTGTCTTCCTGTCATTTTTAGTTGGTCTTCATGCCACTGTTTGAAAGCAGAATTCTTCTCTACAAAACGATAAAATTGTAGGTTAACTATTTTACAATGAGTACCCAGTGGGAAGAAAGAACTGAAAGATTCTTAACCCCTTTCCATGTTGTTTTTATATTCAAGAGTAGGTATGTTTAAACAAACAAACAAGCATGTGATATTGTTTAATAATCAATGGCAGACTCATTTGGACTTCGCTGTAGAAATCTGATACAAAGATGACTCTTCTGCCAAATACTCTGATTGATCAGCAGAGTTTGGATTTGGTGCAGGCCACTGTTGGCAGTATGATGTTGGACCACATGAAACATATGATCCAACCCAAAAGCACAGATGAAGCCAAGCGTTCATGTTCTGATGTGACCACATGACTCATGGTGTGACCTTAGCCTCTTTAGCTCCACTTCCTTAGCTGTTCAATGGACAACAAATTCATGCCACAGAGTATTGAAGCTTAACTAGTTAATGCACATAAACCAATACTGGAACAATCTGTGTTATTTATCACTCAGATAATCGGAATTGGAAGCAGGGAGAGCACAGCTCACAGGACACGAAACCAGAAGACAGAGACTCTTCAGTACTTTGTAAGTACCACAAATAAATTTGCTGTCTACAGTTTTCTGTGTTTTGACAGCTGTGTCGGTGGCACTAGCCTTCAGTGGGAAGCCACTTCCACTGATGTGCCTAAATGACCAGTGCTTACCCCAACTGGCACAATGATGTTTTTCATTAATCTAAGTGATCAGAGCTATGCAGTTCTTAGACATGATACCACCAAGGAGTTCAAAATAGGAGAACATCTATGTCATGAATTTAGTGAAAAGAGTAACTAGACTCTAAAATATGCTTTCTAACACTAGGTATCTAACATTAGCATTTTTGTTGTTGTCGTCATTGTTTTTGTTTTGTTTTGTTTTGTTTTGATACATTGTTTCTATATAGTTGAGCCTTGTCTTAAACTTGCAGCGATTCTCCTGCCTCAACCTTCCAAGTGCTAGGATTGCAGGTGTGCACCACCATGTCCAACCTAGATAGTATATAATGAAAAAATACCAGATGGAAAAATTTACTTTAACTGGCTGGTTCATACAAATTTCCAAGGTGAATCAGACTTCTCATTTTTAGGGTGTGTGGGGGGGTATGTCTATATGTGTGTGTTGTCACATACATTGGTTGAATTTGCAAAGGCTAAAACTCTTCCATAAGCACCAGAAAAGTCAAGAAGTATGCTTTTAATGTTCACTGAATAAGAACAAGTTTTTAGTGGGTGCTTATTAATAGTTTTTGTTTGTGTAATAAATAATTGCAGCTTCTAAAGTAATTACTAATTAAAACTGGTATATCTGAGGCAAACATGTGTTGGCTCAGTGCCCCGGAGTCCTTGACAAATACATAGGAAGATTCTTAAGCACTTAATTAGCTTTTGATTCATTATTCTGAATCAAAGCATAATGGTGTTCCTACCCTACTCTGACTATCCAGATCAGGTCATGAGTCACCTATTGGGAAGCAGATAATCAATAGTGCCAACTCTGTCAGCTGCTGCCTAATGTCTGGCCCTGTCTCAGCCTCTAGTTCCTCAATCTTCCCTTATGGACTCTCTGGTCATACTGGAGGTTTCAGCTTTCCAGTTTCACCGGCCCATCTGGAACCTGGTCAACTCTTGATTTCCCTAGGTGGGATGTGGTGACCCAAGACCTCCAATCACAAGGAATATTGTTAACAAAGGTCCCCAGTTGCTATATTCTGCAACATGCCACTGTACTAGGGCCAAGGTTTCCATCACTGTGAGTGAGTATGGCTGATAATACTGAGGCACACCCAATCCCATGAGATATAAGACACCTCTGATGGTCGATCTGAGCTTGAAGACTCACCAGTGGCTTCGCCCAACTTTCCTTGTAACTTCTCTAATAAATTCCCTTTCTCTATCATTGGCAGAAGATTTCCCCTCTATTTCTCTTAACAAATGAATGCACATTACATCTTTTTCTTAGCATCTGTTTCTCAAAGAAACTACACATATGTAGAGAAAGTGGCCTTTTATCCTAGTGATATAGGAGGTAGGGCATGACAAAACTAGATGGAGGAGCGAATGGAACCTGTCAATTGCTAAATCCCAGGGTGGTGCCAGATGATTCTCAGGGACTTGGTATGTAGAACTTCTTGAGGGCTCCCAGGAGATGTGGATAGCATAAAGGAGACCAGATGCCAGAAGAAACCTGCTATTGTGACTCTTTGAGGTAGCCTACCCAGAGTCCCCCAGGGTGTACTTTTATTTTTGTTCTTTTTCTCTTGTGTTCAGCTCAAGTTTGCTCTGCAGAGCCAGTTTTTCCCTTACCCCTTCATGCCTCATTTTTCAAATAAACTTTTGGCATCATTTTTGGCTTGTCTCATCCAATTCTTTGTTTGAGGCAAGAAGGACCTGGAATACTTTTGATTGGCAAGCCATTTTCAAAGGAACTACCTAACAGTTCTAGGAATGGAAATTCTCCTATAGGGATGTCAATCCTGTTAGTTTAGGAACTGGAAAGGTGCTGCAGAATCATCCCACTACCCCAGTGATATGATTGTCAAGTCTTCTTTTGAGAAGGTCTGTGAGGTCATTAAGGTTGTGGCGAACACACTGCCCTTCCTCCTCTTTGTGCTCATGATGGATATTGCTAACCAATCATACCTGTGTAGGAGACACAGCTGTGCCAGTTAGAATGTTTGCCATGGGTGCAAGTGGTTTTGATAGAACAGATGGCAGGTACTTGAACCATAGTTCAAACCTATCAGCAGGATCAAAGAGTAAAACTGGGAAGTCATAATAGTGTGACCTGTGGGAAGTTCTTCCTTCCCCAGGAGCCCTTTGTCCTGGGAATGTGTGCATGTTCCGTGAGCTGGTGCTAGTTACTGTCTACATGAGCCCTCCAGCTCAGTGTCTTGGCATTCTTACCACTAGCATCATGTAGCAGAACATCTTCTGCCACTTCTAAATTTTTTCTTATATAAGTTTTAATTTTTTAATTAAGTAACGTGTAGGTATGTTTTCCTTTTTTCCAGTATTAGAGACTGAAGCCAGGTTCTCTCCGTGGAGCTACATCTCCAACACTTACTTTTTATTTTATTTTGAGATGGTGTCCAGGCTAGGATCAAGCTTGTGAGACTCCTGCCTCAGCTTTCCAGAGTACAGGAATTACAGGCCCATCTTGTGCATTTTCTTTAAAGGTCTAACAAGCAGTCTTTGAAGGTTTTAAAGAAAACCAGGTATTCTCTGCACGCTCTTATTTTTTACTCCTCCCAAATCATTGTCTACTAAATCTTCCTCTGCTATTCACTTTCATATTTTGAAAATTTTACATACATTGCCATTTCATGGTTCATCAATTTAAATCAGCCACTGACTTCACTATGTTATACACAAGGATTTAGTTCTTCACACTATCATATCTGCCATTTCCCTTTTTCTTACACACCAACAAAGCCTTTTGTTTCATGAAGCAAATAGTTAACATTTATATTATTGTGACTATGTAGCTATTGCTCAGTTTAGTAGACTCATGCCTCCTTTTGTGTGTAAGCATGTATTTCTGAGGGAGTTCACAGCTGTTTTATCTGTTATTATCACTCTTATTATCATTAATTTTCTTGGTTCCTAGAACCCTCCTTACTGGAACTCTCAGTCCTCCTATGCTATGTGGGCTGCTTTTTCTCTTAGCTTGCTGGTAAGCTTCATTCCTAGGGATGTTTCTAGAGTAACACCCTCTATTTTCCTACATTTCATGTCTCCCTTTGCCTTGGTTAGTGCTTCATTCTACTCACTCTGTGTACATAATCTGCTGCTGTTTCTCCATTTCCCACTTTGCTCCAATGACTCCCAAAGAAAGATTGAGCCAGATGTAGACTTACTGAGAACTTGCCTATAGGAAAAAGCCTTCATGCCATCCTCACATTTGTTCTGGCAGTGTGTTAGCCAGATTTCCATCACTGCAATAAATACAGCTTACATGGAGAAAAGGTTTATTTTGACTCATGGCCTTGGAGGTTTTCATCCGTGATCAATTGGCCTTGTTGCTTTGGGGCTTGTGGAAGGAAACACTTGTGTGTGACTGAGCAAAACTTCTCACCTCATGGCCAGAAGCAACAGAGACAAGGAGAAAGGGGCTGAAGTTCCCCTATCCCCTTTGAGGGCAGGCTTCCCCTCCCAGAAGCTTCTCCACTTCCAGGCAGCCTTTAACGCCAAGGTCTGTGGTAGACATTCCAAATCCCAACTCTAACAGGCAGTAATACATTTCTGAGATGGATGAAACATATATTTGAGGATAAAATCTAAATCTAGAGAGGAAGTATTATCTCCTTGTTATTTAAAATGTACTTTTCTGGATTCTAATGCCACTGCTGAGAACTCTAATGTCATTTTATTTCCTGTTCCTTTGTTCTACTGTTTTTTTCCTCCATGGAAGGTCTTAGGATACGTTTACTACCCTCTGAGTGCTGAGTGCTGAAGTTTCAACCCCAGTACGCTATGGTATGGTTTTAGTTTGGGCTCAGAAGCAGATTGTTGTGCAAGAAGTTTACCAGGACCTGCTCTTGAAAACATTTGTCAGGAACGGGCAGAGTCAGAAGATGAACTGCGATCCAGGTGCTGCAGAGACTCCAGCCATTCCTAAGGTGAGCTCTAGAACTGGAAAAACCCTTCAGAGTGAGATGAACTGAGCTGAGTTGAGTTTTTATGCCCTCTTCCTTTGTTATCCAATCATGAATTCAGGGAGTCCCTCAAAAAAGACTGAGCCTGGATTAGCCAGCAGCCTTGGATCAAGAGCAATTGCCCAAGAAACAATCATCAGAAAACCAGCAATTAGCAACATACTCCTGAGATGAGGGAGTATGTGCCTTGGTTCTGAAGCAAAATCTGTGAGGCACACAACAATATTCCAATATGGTTCTTTTAATCATTATGCCAAGCTTTGGCTAAACTCATTTATTATAAACAGTTACGTCCTTCAAATTTGTGAGGAAGTTCCTTGAGTTCTTTGATAATTTCTTCTCCTTTTTCTTCTTTCTCCCCCTTTGGGTCATATTTTGTTCCTTCAGAACTGATCTCCTCTTCTGCTACTGACCATCTTTTGATCACTTCAGTTTACATCCTACAATGTTTCTTTCTCTTTATTTTGCAGTATGCTAGCTATGACCACCTAATGATGGGACAATTCCCCAAAAATATAAATGGGCATCAGCCACATCTGCTGTGTGCATTAATAATTTATGTATCCTGTGCTATTATTTTGGAGAATTTGGAGAGGAAGAATACGTAGATGGTATGTGATCTATCAAACTTTTGACTCAGAAATTATCAAGCACAGACTGTTTTACTCAGCCTGTCACTGATTCTCTTCAAGACCCTTCACTTGATGCATAATCAAAAAGAATCTACTCAACTCAAAGGGAAAGCACAGAATAAGCTGGGCTGCTTTTGGAACCAAAGACCTCAGAGTAATGAAAACACATCATCACACAGAGAAATCTAAAATTAGCCATTAAACTTGGTTGCTGTCAGAGGCTACAGATCTAATTTATTTCCAGAGGCATCATTTGCATGTTTCATTAGTCCCCACTTTGCCTCATGTTTCAGGGAATAGCTCATATATTCTCATTTAGGATTACTTGAGTATGTCTCCCCTACCTGTTCCTACAAGAACCAAAGCAAAGAAAAAGTTTTGCTTCTATTTCTAAAATCTCAGGTTTTCCAAGAAAGTCCTTATTTTTAACCCAGGACTGGCCTCTTTCTAGGATGACTGGTAACTGGAATTTCCATTCTCTCTGCACCTCCAAGATCTTCAATTAAGTTGTATATTCCAGAGTTGATTTCATGAAATCTTTCTCAGAACCACTGTCAGATACTAACAGTTCGACATAGTCCAGGAAAGCACAAACAGCCGTATACTTTGATTTGAACACTTTGTCCCTCCTAAAAACGTAAGTTGAAACTTAATCCACAATGTACCTGTATTAAGAGGTGGAACAGCTGGGAGATGATTAAGTCATGAGGGCTACACTGTTATGAGAGGTATTAGTGCCCTTACAAAAGAGATTTGAGAAACACTTCAAAGAATCAACAAATGGGATCTCACATTACTGAAAAGTTTCTGCACTTCAAAGGAAATCACCAACAGAGTGAAAAGGAAACCAACAGAGTGGGAAAGAATTTTAACCAGCAACCCCTCAGACAAAGGACTTGTGTCCAGAATATATAAAGAATTGAAAAACGTCAAGCCCCCTAAATTCAAAGACCCTCTCCAAAAATGGGCACCTGAGATGAACACACAGTTCTCAGAGGAAGATATACAAATGGCAAATAAATACATCAAGAAATGTTCACCATCACTGGTCCTTTGAGAAATGAAAATTAAAACAACATTGAGATTTCATCTTATTCCAGAAAGAATAGCTGCCATCAAGAAATCAACTGATAACAAATGTTGGCGAGGCTACGGGCAAAAAGGAGCATTGTTCCACTGTTGGTGGGAGTGCAGACTGGTGCAACCACTATGGAAATCATTATGGAGAATTCTCAGAAGGCTAAGATTGGAAGCTCCATTCAATCCAGCTATTCTCCCCCTTGGGTGTTTTCCCAGAAAAACTAAAAAGTTCATATCACAGTGATATATGTGCACCCATGTTCATAGTGGCACAATTTGTAATAGCTAAATCTTGGAAACAACCAAGATGATCATCAACCACAGAGTGGATGAAAAAGGTGTGGCATTTTTTATACAATGGAATATTACTCAGCTATAAAAAAGGATGATCTTGAGGCCTTCATAAGTAAATGGAGACAACTTGAGACTATTCTCATTAGTGAAATAAATAAAAATCATATTTATAAATATCACATTGTGTCTCTAGTGTAAAAAGTAATAAGAAATGTAGGAGTAATACAACCCAAAATGCGTAATTGCTATTGTAAAAAAGAGAGGAAAAGAAAGTGCTCTAAAGGATATAACTGCATGTATATTTAAGAGTGTAAGATAGATGACTATATTACTAAGTTTTTGTTAGATCATTGAGCAGAACTGTTTGCAATCTCACTGTTTGAATGTCTACTTTGCATGCTTTAATTTTGTAACTTGAACTATTTCCAAGATGACAGTATGTAATTTATCAACTAGTGATTTCTTAGTGTTTTTTTTTCTTTTTTTCCTTTGGAATTCTGTATTGTTGCTACTCCTTTTGCTTTTTTTTCCTCTTTAAATAAAATTTTTAAAAAAGAGGCTCAAGGGAGCTTAGCTGCCCTTTCTGCTATATAAGGACATACAATGAATCATTTACGAGAAAACCTGGTCCTCATCAGACAATGAATCTGCTAGTGCCTTGACCTTGGCTTTTCCAGCCTCCAGAACTGTGAGCCACAATTTTTCAATTGTTTATAAATTACTCATACTAAGATTTTTTTTTGTTAAGCACAGACTCATACTAAGGTATTTTGCTAAGCAGTACGAATTGGCATAATAAAGAAGACATCATCTGCTTCATTTTGACAGCCAAGTCTTCACATTCCTCTTGCCATTTTGTATTCTTGACTCTCTTTCTCCAGTGGGTAACCATTATGGGAATGATATGAAAGTCAAAATTTAGGACTTCATAATCTACATATTTGTAACAAACATATACAAATGTACACATGTACCCATCAAAAAAAAGCCAGGCAATAATATAGAAAGACTGTAAAAATTATAGTTTGCAGAGATGAAAATTTTCATTGAGCAACATAGTTTTATGCTCTGCAGAATAGTTAAACTCTTAAAACCATAATTCCTCCAGAAAAGAATTTTCTATCTTATTTGTATAATCAATGCTTTTTTCATACTGAGAAATACTTGGCTACAAAATTACATCATCAATCACCTCCTGCAAACAGAAAATTGTTCCATTTGGGAGAGCTGTAAAAGCAGGATTTATTTTTCTGGGCATGAGCACTTCATATATACAGTCAGTATCAAGACAATAATGGATTCACATCCCAGGCTTTCCTAATACTGTGTTCCGGAAACAGCTATTTAATTTTCTTGTGCTTCAATTTTCTCATCTGTAAAATGGACATAGTGAACTTACCTCAAAGATCTGTTGCTTAACTTATGTAAGGAAATCCATGTAAAAGATCTTCACACATCTTTTGCTTAATGAAAAAGAAAATACCCAGTAAATATTAACTACCATTGTTATTCATTCAAGTGTGGCTGATTTTTCTCCTTCACAATTGTAATATGCTAAGTCACTTGCTATGTTTAAAGACAGAACACAAATGATGTAACTGGAAAAATCCAGATTGTTATGTGGAGATTACTGATTCTTAAGCCTTAGAGTTTAAAGAAAATTTTTAGCCCCAGGTCTTATGTTGCCTCCTTATTTGGCCTGAATCCCTTATTTCAGTTATTTGAGAGATGAGCCCTGAATTTTGCATCTCTGTTCTCCCCCTGACCCGAACGACTAGGCTTCAGGAACCCTCCACCAACTTAAAGTTGACAATTGCCTGCCAGTCTGCACTGTTCAAAAGATAAGTAGTAATAAGCAGCCTCCTAATTACCAGGGTTTCAGCCTTGTCAGATTATACATCTCTTCATGAGATGTAGCTAATTGGTACTGCCAAAGAAAGAAATTTACAAAGACCTAGATAATAAGCAGATAGTGAATTCAGTTAGGGTGGCTATTTTCTATTGTTTTCACTCCCAGAACTCTTACATAATAAAACTTTCATCGCTCTGTTCACATGCTGGAAGGAAGGGAAATGTGTCTTTCTGAAGATGTGTTGGTGAGATGGGAGCTTAGTGGAAGGTTATTCTTGCTCCTCACTGCTGGTGGGTGTTTAATACCTCAACCTGAACTGCGTAGATAACATTCAATTAGGTAAATTCTTAAGACTTCAGTATCAGGTCACGAGAAAAGAACTTGGCTTTTTCAAATGTAAACTGAGGCTTCACATCCAAATCTGTTACTTATAATGTTTGGAAATGTGTCTTCTGTCACTTTTCGGAGTCTCAAGTTTCTTAATCAGTAAAAGAAAACACACTGACTTCACTGAGGTTTAAATATTAATTAGATGAAGCCATAAGTATGGTGGCCGTGCATAGTAGATGGTCAGTAATTTTTCTCCTTTCTTCCTCTGACCCTTCCTCTCTCTTACTTTCTCCTGTCTTTCCTCCCTCCCTCCCTTCTTTCTTTCTTTCTTTCTTTCTTTCTTTCTTTCTTTCTTTCTTCTTTCTTTCTTTCTTTCTTTCTTTCTTTCTCCCTTTCTTCTTTTCCTCCTTCCCTCCCTCCCTCACCCTTCCTTCTTTCCTTCTTCCTTCCTTCCTTTTCAACAAAATAATTACAATTCTTCTTAGGTATATTTTTAATTGTTTTGTTTTGTTCTGGATTTCATTTGGAAGATTTGTATGTGTACATAACACATTTTGTTTGTTTTCACAATCATATCCCCCTTCTCAACACACCCTTTCCCATAGTTTCACATTTGGGGGGTTCAATGTTTATAATATATTTTGCTCCTATTCATCCCTCTAGTACCCATTCTTACACATTTTCTCCTCTTCCTTTTCCTCTTCTTGTTGTCTAATAGTCTCCCTTCACTTTCTTCTCATCTTTTTTAAATTCCACATATTATGGAGAACATGCAATTATCTTTCTGTTTCTGGCTTGTTTTACTCAATATGATGGTCTCCAGAACTATCTATTTTCTTAGGTAGAGTTTTTAAAATAAAAACATCAAGCACTACATTACTAGACCTTCTTACTACTATAAAGCCAAACAATTATATTTGAAAAAAATATATACCTGGAAAGGGTGCTATTTCAAGTTCCCATCTGTGACATAAGAAAAGAAATTTGAAATGCACTTCTCAGGTATAAATGCATATGTAAGTAAACGATTATGATCAAGTATACTTCTGTGACACACAAATATGCATACATAGCTCAGAACAGACCTTTCCTAGAGAGGCAGTGACACCAGTGATATAGCTACCCACTACAAAACCTCACAAGAATCATCAGAGAAAACAAAATAAAAACGTTTTGAAATAGAAAAAGACAAAATGAAGAAACAAAATGCAACCTCAGACCTTGAGCCCACCCAGAACAAGTCTAGATGATGTAGATGCAGAAGAACTTGGAAGACACACACCTGAAATCCTTAAAATGATAGCAACCAAAGTAAAGAAACAAATCCACAAAGCTACAGAGGAAGTCATATCAGATATAATCTTTCAGGTAAAAAAAGAAAAGTCAACATTTATAAAGGAAATTCTCAACAAATTTAGAGTAAAGATAAATAAAAAATAGATGATGATAGGAAGAGGATAAAACTGAGAATGACCAATATAGGAAAAAATAGAATGTATGAAACAGATTCTAACAGATATTCAGGAAAATAAAAATTCCTTTGAAAGCTGGAAAACTTCTTCAATGAAACTGAAGACAGACTTTCAGACTTTGGAGACAGAATTGTGGCTAGTGATCATGAAAGGAAAGATCTCCTGAAAATAATGAAAGGGCAAGAAGTAAAAATTCAACAGCTGCAAGATGATGCAAAGAAAAAAAATATAAGAATAATTGGTATAAATGAAAAAGCAGGAGTCAACACAAATGATATAAAAAACTATATGTAGAAATAGTGGCAGAAGTTTTCCCAAGTATGGGAAAATAATCTAACATAGAGAAAAGAGAGACATACAGAACTCCAATTAGCCATAACCAAAATAAGCCTTCACCTAGACATATAATAAAGGTCCCAGAAATTCAGCATAAAAACATAATATTAAAGCTGCCAGAGAAAACAAACACAGCATCCTAAAAAGGAAAACCCATCAGAATCACTGCATACTTCTCAATACAAACCCTTGAGTCAAAAACAGCTTGGAGTGAAGTATTTCAAGATGTGAAAGAAAACAACTTTCAACCTAGACTGATGAACCCAGAAAAACTATCTCTCAAAGTTAATGGAGAAATAAGATACTTCTATGACAAAGAACAACTGAAGAAATTCATGACCACTAAACCAACACTATAAAGGGTACTAGAAGATATTCTAGACAGAGACAAAAATGACCACAATTCCAACAACAAGAGAAAGAAAGCAGAGCAAACAATTAGAGTGGAAAAGTAGAGAACTAACAGCAAGAAAATGTCATGACAAAGACAAGCTAATACATATCCATTATAATCATCAATGTAAATGATCTCAATTCATCAGTCAAAAGAAACAGACTGGCAGAGTGGATCAAGAAATAATATCCAACAATATGCTGTATATGAGAAACACATTTAACTCAAAAAGAAATCCATAAACTAAAAGTCAGAGGATGGAAAACAGTACTCCATGCAACTCCATGCAACTATGAAAAAAGTAGGGGTAGGGGTGGGTATTTAGCAGTGTAAGCACCTGTCCGGCAAGTGCAAAGTCATAAGTTTGATCCCTGGTACAAAAAAAAAAAAAAGCAGGGGTAGTTATTCTGTCTGCAGACAAAGTGAACTTCAAGCCAAGAATGATCAAAAGACGGGGAGAAGTCAAGGCGGCTGATCAGTGAGCAACAAAATACAAGCTTCCCAGGAGAAACAATTCATATGCCAGAATAAAAAAACCTGGAGACCCAGACAGAGGGAGATGGGTCCTCTTGACACAGGAAGAAATTAAAATGTAAAAAAGCTCATCAAATACGTCGGGACTACAACTGAAACAGCTAAAAACTACGGGACACAACATTTTCAGGGGAACCTGTCAAGTTTGGGCTGGCCTGAATTTGTGCCAGCTTGAATCTGTGCTGGCCGGCAGAGCCACCCAAACTCATTCCTGACGCCACTCACAGGAACCACAGCAGTGCTGAAGTCGGTGGTTGGTGAGCCCAACAGAGAGCAGAGATGGTGAATGGACCTTCATTAATCCACGTTCAGTGCTGGAAATGAGACCCCCCCCATGGGAAGGGCGTGACCAATGGGCCACATGTTGGAATTGGGCAGGAGGAGCCTGGACTGGGAGCGACAGTGACTTCAGTTGGTTGCTCCCTCCCCAGAGAAGATTCCTGGGATTTGCTTGGACTGGGCCATGCCCCTGGCCGGGACCCAATGAGCCATCCCAAATTGATTCCCTGCACCTAGCATACTCTAACTGGGTGAAGGCCCCTGAAGTTTGGCTGGCCTGGTGGGGAGGGGCAGGCATATGCAGCCGCTGCTTACACCTCAGTGACAAGAGCAGTCAGGAGAGGGCAGAGGTACCTCACCAGCATGCTACGGAGGAAACGTGGCCAACAGGGAAGGGGGCTGGGACCTGCACTGTAACCTGTGTGGAGGAAGCCAGGGCCACGACAAGAGAGAGAGAGGCAGGAGGAGGCCCCCAGCCCAGAACCCTGAGAACACTGATCCAGGAGAGGGAAAAACAAGGGAGCCTGAGGGCAACAAACACACAACATCAGACATGGCTTCAATGGACCTTAAGAGATATCTTCGGGACCTTGTAGACGAGCTCAAAACTGAAGTGTTAAATCAGGTAAAGCAAGATATGAGTAGAGTAATAAAAGAAATGCTCTCAGGAAGCATCTCTCAGGAAGATACAGACTGAAGAAGGGAGGAATACAAAAAAAGGAGAGAAACATTCGATAAAGAATATAAAGAAAATATAGAATATATGAAGCAGCCTCAGAGACTAAAATTAAAAACTCCATTGAAGCTGGCAAAATGTCTTAAATGAAACTAAGGATAGACTATCAGAACTTGAAGACAAGTTTGCAATGTGTGATTATGAAAGGAAAGATCTCTTAAAAATAACAAGGAAACAGTCAGTAACAATACAAAGGCTAGAAGATGACATGAGAATCTACAATTTAAAAATAAGAATAAGAAATAAGAAATGTGAATGAAGAAGCAGGAATACATACAGGTGAATTACAACACTATTCACAAAAATAACTAAGGAAAACTTCCCAAGCATGGGAAAAGAAAATGACATTCAGTTATGTGAGGCATACAGAACTCCAGCCATCTACAGCCAAAACAGATCTACACCCAGACATATAATAATCAAGATACCAGAAATTCAATATAAAAACAGAATATTAAAACTGTCAGAGAAAAGAAACAGATTATCTATAAAGGTAAGCCCATCAGAATCACAGCTGACTTCTCGACATAGACCATCAGATCAAGAAGAGCTTGGAGTGAAGTATTCCAAGCCCTGAAAGAAAATAATCTACAGCCCAGATTGATGTACCCTGCAAAGCTGTCACTAGAAATTAATGGAGAAGCAAGATGCTTCCATGACAAAGAGAAGCTGGGGGAGTTTGTGACCACCAATCCAACCCTGCAGAGAATACTGAAGAACATTCTAGAGAGAGAGGAAAAAAATACCAGGATTTTAGGAACAGTGGCAGAAAGGCCTCAAACAGTGGGGCAGGCAGTAGAATGAAGGAGAAAACTAGACAAACAGGCAGAAAAATAGCATAGCAGAAATGAAGCAGAGAAGGATAACTAGAATCTCTAACATAGATGGCCTTGATCCACTATATTGTTAATAGTGCACCAGGATTTAAAACACACATTACTCACACTACTCTGCTTAGATGTATTATATTCAATACCAGTCATTCTACCTGTACTAGATTTGAGGGCACAGATAGTAATCCCAAAAATAACAGGATATAGTAAGTTAATCATCCTTAATTTCCTATTAACTTAATCTAAAGCTCTGTATAACCTACACAGTTTTACCATGACTGATCATAATCGAATCTGGTTTGTTGGATCGCTGTTTTGTATTGATAGATTTTATTCAAAGCTATTATGATTGATAGTATCAAGTCTGAGAGTATAGGCAACTGCACTTAAGATGACAAGATCCACTAAAATATCCACTCTGGTTTGATTATTACCTGTCTTTGAAGTTTTATACTGTCTACAATGTTTTATTTTACTAATATTGTTATTTAGTGCTATACTCAATTATACTGTTATATTCAATTATTCCTGATGATATAGACATTCTATTGAAGATAATAAGAAACAACACAGTAATCATTGTAGATCACCTTGTACTGTGGTTTTATATGACTTTTTGGTTTCATGTTTTTATAGGAATTTGTTTTGTTTGTCTTGCTGAGTTTTATTTTTCCCTCTAATACAGAAAGGATAGAAATACATGTAGAGATTCATGCATGCATAGCTGTTCACACTCTCACTGTTTGACTATCTACTTTGTATGCTTTAATTTTGTAACTTGAACAACTATTTTTAAGAGGATAATATGTAATTTATTAACTAGTGATTTCTTATTATCTTTTTTTTTTTTGGAATTCTGTATTATCTCTACCCTTTACAAGCTTTTGTTTCTCTTTAAATAAAACCTTAATAAAAAAAAAACAGAAAACTAGGGTTAGAGGTCCCATTCAACTCAGCTATTCTCCTTTTAGGAATTTTCCTGAAAGAATTAAAAACATCATACCACTATAATTTATGTCTACTGTGTGTATAGTAGCACAATTTGTAATAGCTGAATCTTGGAAACAACCAGTCCTTTCTTGTAAGCGTCTTTAGTCACTGTCACAGATGTCTCAATGTCTCAAATCAGTTTAACTTTCATGATTATATTACTATTGGGAAAACCCAGAATTTGTAAAGTACCAGATCTGGTAAATATGGTTGATAAGGACACACTGTAATGTATTTACAAGCCTGCCATTCTGTTGGATGGTACATAACAGCACCATTCACCATATTTTTTTGTCATACCCCATAAAGACACTCAGGAAATAATTTCCAAAACTGCTTCCAAAGGGGGCAATAACAATGGAATAAGTAGGTCTGATGCAAGAGGTAGTACTTTGAGGGGGATTAAAGCCAATGCCTTTTACTGCTATCAATTAAAATTTAACATTGACCATACTTTTTGATCACTCCTTATACATTTCCTCCTTTCAGTAAATCTATTTGAAACTGAATGCCTAACCACAGAAAGTTTAAACCATTTCCTTATCGTACGAGGCACTCACCTAACATTATAATGGGTTAAACAATCCCATCTTATATGGTCCTTATTTAGGATACATCTGGGTCATCCACAATAGTCTCATCTTTTTCTTCAAATATTTTCCTAGTAACACTCCTGGACCAATGTCTGAGATTTGATAAACACACAAAACTACAAGATATAAACTGTATTATTAAGTATAGCAGTATTGACTTGTCTCATTCTTGGAAATTTGCCCTTTTTTACTCATTAAAATGGGCACTGTCTTGGTTCTTTTTCTGTCATGCCAGTTGAACTCATTCTTTCTCTCCTGTTCTCTCTCTCTCTCTGAATTGTTTTCTTTTTTCTACTCTCTGTCTTGGTGATATATTGAAAGTCACAAAGCCAGCTGAGACAGATGAAGTTCAAGTTTAACCTTTCTGACTTGAAAGTGCATTTCCACAATACTTCAGAGTGTTTATTCATTGTTTCATTATACTTTTCAGCATGGATCTCTTGAACTCAACTTTGATCCAGGTATAATGTATTAAGAATAAAATGATATTTAGTCCCCATGTTTAAAGATCTCACAGTCTGGTGAAGTACACAATCAATTTAATTACAGTATAACTGCTATGCCTTTTAGTCCATTCTGGGTTGCTGTAACAAAATACACACAAGATTGGATACTTTATAAAGAAAAGAGGTTTATTCAGCTCATAGTTCTGGCATCTGGTTTGCTCTCTTGAGAGCTTATGGTAGATGGCATAACAGTGGGGGTCAGGGGAGAGGTATCACAGGATAAAACAAAAGGCAAAAGACCAGGAGGCACCAGGCCTGCTCTTGAGGGATTAAACCCACTCCTGCCAGATTTGGCTCAGTCTCAAAGGGCAACATTAATCCCACGTTTGAAGTCTCTTCCACCTCAGCACCACCACACTGGGTACCAAGCCTCCAGCACATGCAATTTGAGGGAGCACTCTCAAAACATTTCAAGCCAGAGCACATGAATGTGTTGCAAAATTATACCTAAGGCCCAGATCTCTCATCTGAACTCCAGGGCCCCGCTCTTAGATCACCAGGACCCACTAAGCATTTTTACTTACACGTTGTTTGCCTTATCTATTGCTGTCTAACAAAACACCCAAGGTGTATTGGCTTTAAACAACATTGATTTATTTTGCATCAGATTTTGGATGAATTGAGCTCAGCTGGGTGGTTCTTCTGCTGAGGTGACTCCAGTGTTAACCTCCAGGAGCTGGGCTGGAGTTGTCCTTTCATATGCTGCCTCTTTGCCCACAGCCTCACAGCACTCCAGGGGTACAACCCGAGCTTCCTGAGAGCATGGTGGCTGTTTCCAAGTGAGCAAACCCAAATGCAAGACCACTTTTTGCGCCTCTCTATGCTTATAGCATGTGAATGTCTAATTGCCAAACAAGTCATATAACTAAGCCAGTGCAGGAAGGAACTACACAATAGCATGAGGACCAAGGCTGTGGGTCAATGAAGTAGATCACTAGAGTTCAGCCTTTCCATCAATGTCTTTGACTGAAATAACCATAACACTTCAAAATAACATCTCATTGGTATTTTTATTTCTGGTATTACCACTTTCAAACTTAGGAGTGATCAACTATTATACCTACTCCAACCATCTCTAATTAGTTCCTGATCCCTTTTAATACCTTCTAAAGTAATTTCCTCTCTTCCCTTTCCTTTTTCATATATACCAATGCACTCAGAGTGTCCTGAGTGTGTGCTGGTGCCCACTACCATGCTGTAGAAATGTTCTAAGTGGAGGAGATTATGATCCTTGTGTGAGGATTCGGGGGAATGTGGTACCCAGAACAGCTGGAGTCTGAGCTGCTCAGCACTGTCCATTGGCTCTAGCGAGCAATGCATACACCATTTTCCAGATGTGCTATAATATGAAAAATACCGTCTTAACTCGTTTTCTATTCATCTTTTTTTTCATCATGCCTAAGTTCCAGTTCATGTCTCACCCTTCTTTTAATAAGAGTTGCCTATAGCTCATAGTTCAAACAGGTTGATATTCAAAAGTTACTGAGTTGAGCTTACTATTTTGGCTTTTGCTCATTTTCCCACAAAAACAAAGCAAAACAAGACAAAGAAACAAATAAACAAAAACTACTTCTGCCATCCTGCTCAGATGAGCACCTCCTAGGTAAGAATGTCTTACATTTTTCTGCTTCCATGTCTTAGGACAAGCCTATTCCCTTAGGAAAAACTTCCAATGTCAGTTCTCCTTTAAATTCTAAGTTCCTCATCCACTATGAAGGCTACCAGAATGTCCCAGTCCATAGTGATTCCTCTGACTTCCAAGAGCATATCTTCAAGAAAGTACTATATATAGTTACATACTTTCCAGTTATGGGCACTTATCTTATGTGCCTATTTAAATTTAAGTTAATTACATTTAAATAAAAATTTAAAATTTAGGTTCTTGGTCACTAACCCTGTTTCTAGTGTTCAGTAGCCATGGAAGGTTCATGCTGTACTGGGCAGCAATGCTATGGAAACATTTTCCTAACCTCAAAAAGTCTTGTTGGACATCTAGGTCTATATCACTTAATTGGCAATAAAATGTTGCTTCTGACTTCTGGTTGGCTTTGCAATAGCCAACTCTCAGCTCCTTCATTTCTTAGTTACCTCCTATTATATAACCTGAAACCTCCAGATACTTCCTTTTCCAGACTCCTTGGCCAATAGCAACCTCAAGGGATGCCCATTGGGAGGGTTTTCAGGGCAGGAGCTTTTATATGATAAGGGAGAGAATTATGTAAGGAGAACTGCCTCACCACATAACCCTTTGTCTTTGGAAACTGGTACTTTGAGAATGTTTTGTCCAAATCTACAATAGCCATCTTGTGACTGTAAGGAAAATGCCAAGACCATCTCAAACATCTATCCATAACCCTGAAACGGTTAAGCAACTGAATCAACCCAGGGACTGCCTACTCTAAGACATCCAGATACAGGGTTAATTATAGTATCTTATTCTTTAAGCCTATACCAGTTAATTTTTTGTTTATTTTCAGCCCTTAAGCATTCCTACTAATAAAACCACATTAATACAGGGAACCCATATGGAACTTCCTACATAGCCTGCTTTCCTGACCCATGTGGATGAAGAGACAATGTCCCCCAAGGATGTCTGTACAATGTGACGCTTTGTACTCAGAGCTAGGTATTTAAATCAAGCTGGGAAACTGAGCCCTAAGATTTGGAATTAAGGCTTAGAAATTCCAGGACATTCCTTGGGTCTCATTTTTTTTTTTTCTGAACAGAGGAAACATATGTTTTGGAATTCTAGGTGACTTATTATACCACATGGTATGGGAATTAGAATACAAGGAGATAAAAGCAAAGAAGAAAAGAGAGTTCTAATAGAGCTGGACTTTTAATTCAAAATAAAGCCTTTGGCACCAGTGTTTTGGATATTCCAGGGTCTACTCCCATGTTTTAAGATCTGCTCCTACAATTGTGATAAATTCCTCGGTAAGAGATCATGTGGAGCTTTAACACTTTCAGTTTGAAAATCTCTTAATTCTGATGTATGATCTGCATTGTTAGTAAATGGGCCTGTATTTATGCCTTGGCTCTTTATCCACATTGTGAATATATAAAGAACATCATGAAAACATCTCTTGGACACACCTGCAGCACAGAGTAGGTATTCAGTAAATTCAGGTGAGCTGCTTGACTCTTTCCAGTTCTAGAAAATCAGCAATGAGGGGCTCCTCGGCTGGACCACAGGCTTGTGAATTTGTTTTCTGAAATTCTCTAATCTTAGCCTATGTGAAGAAGTGTGTCATTTTAACAACAGCAACACTTCAATCTATATTTGTACCTGAAAATTACACTAGAAAGGTGAGAAAAGAGGAAATATAGTTCTTCATTATTACTTCCAACATGCACCCAAGACAGATCAATTAATATTTTTTAATCTGGTAGTGTAACATCAGTGACAATTTGAAAGGAAGTCCTTGGGTCTCATTGAAAGCTTTGCCAGGCAACCCAGTCACACTTAGATTTGAGAATCATTTGCAGTATATGGTGTATGGGGTGTGGTGTGTATGTGTGTGCATGTATGTGTGTGTGTGTTTTCTGCTTTATGGTTTGTTGTCAAAGAAGTTTGAACTAAAACAAGATATTGTTTAGTTTACTTTATCTGTTTTCATTTGCCTGCTGTTTCCAATGCTGAAGTTCTAGGTCCTGAGCCAATAGAGATTCTCATTTTATTTATTTATTTAGCATCCTTAATTAAGTCCTAAGTAAACACTAAAGAAACAAAGCTGAAGATGCTATCCATTCTGCTTCATTAACATTTTCATGGTGCTACTATCATTTAAAGAATCACCTTCAGTCCACAAACAAGAACTGGAATATGGGACTTGTCCACAGCTTTTGTTATATGGGCCTTTCTAAGGCTAGTAGTGACTGTCCCACAGTGAAGACCACAGAATAAGTCTCGAAGTGAGCACCTGATTTCAAATGCTGGTTCTCTCCACCTGCCATCTTGGGAGGCATTACAGCACAAGTTTGCAAGACCTTGTCTCTAGCTTTGGGGCCAAGATCCCAGATCAGCCATAGAAGAGTTCTATAGCAAGAATATATTTCACAATTGGTCTAAGCTTTCATTCCTCGCTCTATAAAATGGGACAGTAATAGTACCTAGCCCACAGAGTTGGTGGGATTGCACAAAATATCATCTTTTGGGTGAGCATACAGTATGAACTCACTAAATAATATACAGTTGCTACGGCTTTAGTCAATGTGACCCCAGATGTGTGGGCCAAGACACAAAAATGTCTGGAGGTGGCCCTTGCCTTCAGCCCAGATGAAGTGGACAACAAGCGAGTTGGCCTCAGGCCAGAAGTATGTTTTTCCTCTACAACGAGATGTACTTGAGCTCAGATTTCAGTGGCCCCGAGCCTTCTTTTCCCATATCAGAGAGGAAGTAATATCCCACCGGTTCCCAGGTCTCCTGGCATGGGGCAGCTGGCACTGCAGATGACCCTTCCTGAAGTTCTCTCTGAATCCAGATGCCTGGTACTGAGAAACCCAAGGCATCCCTGCATGGAAGGCAGCATGGCAGAAGGCTCTAATCTGCATTCATGTATGATTCTGAGAGAATGGGGGTGCATGTTCCTTTTGCTAAGCCTGCTCTGTGGAAATATCCTTTCCCCAATAAAGGGTATTCTCCCAACCACAGTATTTGTTCTGGACTCTAGTGCCTGACAGGGGGACACTTTGTCTAACAAGATAAATGCTAACTAACTGGTTGGTGATTGATCTGTAAGATCCTTGTGTGCCTGAAGAGAAACCAAGCAAGCACTGAGAGAAAAAACATCCAGAGAACTCTGGCAGCTCCCCAAAAAAGCTCGTCTGCTGTTTCTCATTCTGTGAATGTGTTCACTTTCATACGGAACTTTTGTGCTGGAGATTGTATATTCTTTATCTTAAAAGGGATTCCTCAGTGGCACTGGTTTTAAGCTCCACAGACCTTGATTATATGTCATTTCCAGGCAAAGGGAGAGACAATGCTTGCTCGAATGTTGCCAATACAGTGCCATGGTGCTGTCTAACCTCTTTGCTTTGCAAATGAGGAAACTGAGGTCTGGGGAGAAGAGAGTTCTTCTTTCTTGGCCCCACAACCAAGGACAATGATGGAACTTTAATATCCCCTCACTCTATAGGCAACACTAGGGAAATAACACTTCTTTTCTTTCACTCTTCCTCTTCTTTCTCTCTTCCCAATAGACAGGTAACACTTCTGAAGCAGTGTGGCTAATGATTAAATGTGAGCCCCTGGAACCAGGCTGGATTCAAATCTCAAGGTCACCACTTGACAACCAGAGACTTAATCTCTCCATGCCTTAGTTTCCTCAGCTGCAAAAACGGGGACTGGTCATAATTGTTCCTGTCTCACTCTGCTGTCATAAGGAATAAATGAATGAATGCCTGTGTATATTTAGGAGATTGGCTGCACTCAAAACACACAGGAGACAAACCAGAGCAACACGCTGCATGGGCCCATTCACCATTCTGGTTGTGGATCTGCCAGAGCTTGGTTGTTTTAGACTCCATTCCTACTTCCAAACAGTAAGGACCTCAGAGAGGTCTCTGAAGAGTCAGAACCAGAAGTTCTTCTTTCTTTCTCAATCAGAGGCAGTGAATAAAGCAATGATTCCATGAATATGATTTGGGGTTGCAGTGAGTTGCATCAGGGTGCAGACTTGAGTGATACACTTAAGAGGCCCAGAGGTGGTTGCAGATCAAGCCACATTTGTCAAACATTTTTTTACCAGATCTATGCCTGTATCTTGGCCTTCTATCTCATGTGAGTCCATTTCCCAAGCAAAGAATGCAGTGCTTCCCACTGGCCCCATTCAAATACCAGCGAAAGTCCAGCCAGTTCTGCAAGTCAAGACAACTCACTCCAAGCACTGTAACATAGTAGTGCTCTTTTAATTCACTGCCGTAGATGCCTGAGCAAGTTAAAGATAAATGTGATCTTTGCAAATTCCATGTTGTTTCTGAAAATTATGTGGCCAAGAGAATAGAAAAAGAGGGGAAGAGGAAGAGGAAAAAGAGAGGAGAATTAACTTCCGTCTGAGAAACATTCTTTGCTTCAAAGAGGATTGCAGAAAATAGAGTAGCACCTGCATCACTGCAAAACCTCCACAGCAAAAAAGGTTCATCTCCATCATGCAAAGACCAGCCAGGAGAAGTCTCAGGAAGCAATCTCTTCCTTCATCCCTTCACACCTGTATGGCAGGGATAGATGTTGAACAGATGCCACAGTTTTGTGGATAAGGAAGAGAATAGAAAAAGTGTAGGGAACTGTTTTACATTTCTGGTTTCCTAAAGCTACATTTAGCTAAAGAGAAAACCTCAGACATGATCTAAGATTGATAATATTAACAAGAATGAAAATTGGGATAGAGGAATTGGAGGGAGAGGCAGGGAAAGGGGACTAAAAAGAGAAACATGTATCTACCTGTACCTGGTCCCCAGGATGATTGTAGCAATAAAGTTTTAAAAGTTAAAACTAAAACAAAACAAAAACACTTCCTAGGGCCAGGGATTTAGCTCAGTGGCTCCAGAAGCACTTGCCTGGTGAGCTCAAGGTCGTGATTTCGATCCCAGGTACCAAAAAACAAAACAAAACTTCTTAAGATTCTCCAAGAAAATTAAAAAGAGATAAACCACACACTGTGCCCATTTCCAAATACTCAAATACACAACCCTTCTCTTCACATCCAAACACTAGATAACCATTTGTGGTAGACATCAAAAGGACTTTGATAGTGACAAAGCCTGTCTTTCTCCACCCTCTTAGTCAGAAGTTTGAGGGAACGATTGATTTTGATTTTATACCCTGGGTGAAACTGGCCAGAAGATATTCAGATCCACTGGTGTCTTTTTAAAACATATTTTTCCAGATCTTTCCATTTCTCTACAAACAGAGCTTCACTAGAAAGGGTGAAATGCAATGAAGAAATTTTTGGGGGGAAAAGAGAGACTTCAACAATGAGGTGTTCATTTAAATTCATTTCTATCAAACTGCTTCAGATTAAACTTCCCTTGCCAACCAGCAGCAGCTAATCAGTAAAGACTTAAGGTACTGTTACACTCAGATACTGTGCAAGGGAAGTAACTGTGTGGCTTAGTTTTTAAGGACTTGATTCCTGCTTCTTTTCTGCTTTCTGCAGAGGTTAAAAAAATTCTGATCTCAGGGCTGGGGATTTAGCTCAGTGGCATAAACACCTGCCCGGCAAGTGTGAGGTCATGAGTTCAATCCCCAGTACTGCAAAAAAAAAAAAAAAAAAAAATTCTGATCTCTCTGTCTTGATTTCTTTTATCTTGAAAGCAGGGATTATAACATGTTTTCCTCGTGGCTTGGGTGAGCTGTGGGTCAGTTAGGATGAGGTACATTAGAGCCTGAATGGGCTGATACAAGTGATAGCTGCAGAGGAAAAGTAAGGGGGGGCAGTTTCCACTAAGGCACAGAGTTTTGGCTTCAGTGTTTCTAAGTGTTTCATGATTCTTTATCCTCACCTTTCAAAATCCTACATGCACATTTCTCCAGTTAGATTCCTTGTGGTTTCAGTTGAGGGTGAGAATATGCAACCACAATCTGAGATGTACAAAAGTAACAAATTTCTCTTTTAAAAAGTCTGTCCCTTATTTCTCACAGAAGCAAAAGCAGATGAAACAGTATAATATATCTCCATATATTTCTCATCTGGCTTCCAAGATTACCAGCTCATAGTCAGTCCTGTTTGATTGATACTCCCATCCGACACAATTGCTCCTTCCTTTAAAAAAAATAACTAAATTCAACTGCTTACCCCCAGCAAGTCAGATTATCAGAAATTCAGTTATTCTATTTGGGTTCAAGGGTCCTGGGGTCTTGGGAGAATGAATTGTTGGAAGAGGCACCTTCAGAGTTTGTTCTGTACTGGCTACTGCAGAGCTTCTCATTTATGACAACTGAATGCTTGTCTCTTTGGAGTTGGGGCTCTCTGCTTCCCCTCCACATTGCAGAGCAGAGGAAATGTGAATGTGGTCACAGGGCCAGGACAAGTGCCTGGGTGCAGCTGTTCTGGGGGTCCTTACAGCCATTTCCTGCTGAAATCTTGTCCTCCGTACATCCCCTAGTAGAGGGCACTGTCCCCAAGTGGGTGTGGGTCCTTGAGATAATGATAAACACAGTCTTCTAGCTCTTATCTAATTTTGAAAACATTGCTTTTTTTCTCTCTCACTTTCCTAAGACATCTAACAGCAAGTGTGGTCAATAAACCACGACCTGACTATTCTTTCCTGGTCTTGCTCACTGCCTTTGCCCCCCGAGGGATTTTATTACACACCGTGAGTACCGATCTGACCTCCTTCTTGGTTTCTGGAGCATGAGCTCTGAAGAGGCAGAGAGAGCCTGGGTTAAATCCCAGGTCTATCCATCCCTTCCTGGCCGTGTGACTAAGTCAAGTTACTTAACCTCTCTGTGCTCATTCTCCCCGTTTGTGGAATACCACAGTGCAGACCTCATGAGGTTTTTTTCAAGTAGAGTGAGTTAACATATAGAAAGCACTTGGAAAAGCCTAGAATTCAGTCAGTAGCTGATTATCACACTCAGCTTTCAGCAACCCCAGGAGGTTGGCATTGTAACACTAATTTTATAGACTAAAGTAAGGATATACTGCTACTCTGGGAATTGTGTAGACATTGATTTCATTTATATTAGTAGTATTTTCCCATTGGGACTTTTAAAAACGGACTTAGGCACTATCCAGGTTTATTTATAAAGCTGGAGCAAATTAAGCACTTGGAGAGTCCAATAGGAAATGATTATTCACTACTAAATGGTAATCTTAATAATTCAAGATAATTAAAAAAGAACTTCCTCTGGCTGATCCTTGGGGAGGGACACCTTTCTCAAATAGCTGTGAGATAGTCTGTAAATCCCAGGTAATGTTATTCCTGTAATTCATTATTTATTTACGTGCAAGGAGGCACTGACTCAACAGGCCAGAGTTAGGCAACTGCTTCATTAACATCTCCTTGCTAATGTCATTACTTCTAATATCTCCATGCTGGTGACAAGTTCCTAGATTTTCTGGGACAGCTCTGATTTTAAAGATGCTACGTGTTCTCCAGCAAATCATCAAAGTCCTTCTCAAGGAAGCATTAATCTTAGTGTCATGAATCACCTTGACCCTGGATAGTGGTACTCACAAGAAGCAGAATCACCCTTTTTCGTGTACTAATTTTCACATAGAAAAGATCTTCACAAGCCCCATAGAGAGCAGAGGTGTTCCACTCGAGAATATGACTATCAGAGATGTCTCTCTGTAAGGAGAAAAGCCCGATAATCTCAGGATGACCTACAGTAAGATCCTCCGATTATTTCAATGTGAGAGGCTGGGCGAGGTGCTTAATTCCCGGAGGCTCGGTTTTGTATTTGGAAGGTAGAAGCCAATGGGTGCCTATATTTGTTCTTTTCTACTTTAAAGCAAAATTTCCAGGTTCATCTACAGATCAGCGGGGGTGGGGTGGGGGGAGGCTGAGTCTGGGTCTTAGGCTGAGTCACAAGTTCTCGGCTAAGATGGGTCTGCTAGGCATCTGGGATACACCGGTAATACCAGCTGTCTTTCTTTCTGATCAGGCTAGTCTGAGCTATTGTGTCTTCTTGTGCTCATTTTCTACTGAATTCTAAATATTTGGACCACATCCCTCCACTCCCATCACCCCACCCCCAGTTACCAAGGTTAGGGTTGCAAAGCTCTGAGGTCAGAGACCTGAGTTCAAATGTTACTCTGAGATCATAGGCAAGTCACTGAGCTCTACTGCCTCTGAATCCTGCCCAGTACAGTGGGGACAATGGTAGGGGCAGCTCAGCATTCAGAGCAGCAGTGCAGCAGGGAACCATGTGCCCACCCAGTAAATGCCCGCTGCTGTCCTTACGGTGGGGGCCGAGGAGCCTCAAAGTCCTTTGCTATGAAAAGGAAATAAAGATACTTGACTGAAAGAAGGAACAAGGGAAAATCCAGCAATTAAAACTCACAGATATAAAAAGAATATGAAGAGAAAGAAAAGCAAGAGGAAAAAGAAAGAAAATTGGAAGCAAAATTGTTTGCTTCATCAGTGAATATTTATGAAATCATATCCATGTTTGAAAAAAACCATCAATTTAACAAAATAAATTGTGACAAAACTATACTGCGAAGTGAGTATAGTGAGAAAGAAAGATTTTCAAGAATAAAATTCTCATAGATCATAAAAAATAGTTTATAAACTGAGTGTACCTGTAATGCCAGCTACTAAGAAGGCCAATGCAGGAGGATCTTTCAGTTTGATAGCTCCCTGGGCAACAAGGCAAGACTCTCTCAAAAGTTAAAAAAAAAAAATATTTATAATACTTCCGAAACTAAGAAAGAGCAGCAAGAGCCTATTATTTAGAAACATGAACACAAATGTGGGAATTGGCAGTAAAGTGTGTTATAATAGCTAGAGAACAGGATGTGGGCATGGAAACTGCTTTATTATTATTAAGTCTTTTAGAACTGCATTAATTAGAATTACAGCAGGTGGTAAAAGCACAAAATATACACAAATAAAAATCATTTTGCAGTTGTTTAAATATGTGTCATCCCTCAAAAGTTCATGTGCTGGAAAACTGGTCCCTGGTATAATATTGTTGAGTGGTGAGGACTTTCAGACCAAAGGCCTGGAGCAGTGACAGTAAACCTATTAGAGGCCAAGTGCCGAACTGCAACCCCAAACACACTTATTTATTGCCAAGTGTCAATATTGCAGTTAAACCTGAATACTGAGGTTTTGATTTAGAAAAAATAACTACTTGAACATCTTCTGTCTTAAAAGACAAACAAAATTACATGCATGCCATAGGTTTGCCAACACTGATCTAGTGGAAGAAGTTAAGTCATGGGACCTGCACATTCATGAATGGATTAATCTGGTCTGGACATGGTGGAAGCTCGTAGGATTAAGTCATTCCTTCTTAGAGTGAGTTGTTACAAGAAGAGGCTACCCTACATGCTGGGCCACTTCTATGCTCTCCAACTCCCTTCCTGCTTCACCAACATGCTGTGATGCAGCCAATATTCCCTTACCAGGGTGCTGCCATGGTGTTTGAACCCCTCCAATCACCAGAACCATAAGCCAAACAAACCTCTCCACTTACAAGATTGCCAGCCTCAAGGATTTTGTTATAGCAACACAAAACAAACAAGCTTAAGTAAGAATTTTTTCCTTATCCATGTAAATATTCATGGGGAGGAGTTCAGTGTTGGTGTGGTAGATTTGGTCCATGCAGCACTGAGGGGAATAAGACTCCTCCTCAGTTCAAAGCTACCATGGCCAGGCACTGTGGTACATTTCTGTAATCCTAGCATTTGGGAAGCTGAGGCAGAAGGATCACTGTGAGTTTGAGACCAGCCTGGGCTACAAAATGAGTTCAAGGCCAGCCTGCACTGTGTAATGAGACCCTGTCTCAAACACACACACACACACACACACACACACACGCACACGCACAAACACTAACCTGCTTTACCCCAAGTGAAGATGGGACAACAGAAGACACAGGCCACTGGCCTCCCTAAGAAGTTTCCCTGAAGCAGCTGTGTAACAGCTTGGCACACAACCTATCACCCAGAGCTCAGCCCCTGCCCACATGCCTCTGCAGGAAAGCCTGGAAGCACCGCCCTGTGCCTACTTAGAAGAACTCCAACTGTGTGGGAACAGATGAACCGGAGGTGAGGGACAGCTAGAAGCTGTTCCTCTGAGCATTGCTGATGCTTGTAATACTATTGTATCTCTTAAACTAAAGTAGATTCTAAAAGCAAAGCAAATACAAGGCCATATGTTATGGGCTGGTGATGAGCTCATGCTGTAAGGTCAGAAACCTGGGGTTTGAATCCTGAGTTTTCCCCTTGGCAGCTGTGTGCTAACATTTGCGTCTCCATTTCCTTACTTGGAAAATGAACATAAAAGTAGGACCAGACACATAACTTGTGGTGGGTTGGTAACTGGTGCTGAGTGTGGATGGCCCACCTGAGGACTGTTGCCAAGATAAAAAGCAGAACTGGAGAGGAAGAGTTGAATGTGGTTGGTTTTCCTGTTGCTGTTGCCTCTCTTGGAGGAGCTCGTCGAGCTTCTTTCCTGATGTGAACGCAGCTGTGCTCATCCTCAGAGGAGCTCTGGACATTGTTGTCACTGAGAATGGCTGTGATTCACTTTGGGGGAGCTCTGATCCTTATGTTGAACATTGCTTCCAGGCTCCGGAGGGCAAAATAGGCTTGCTGCTCAATTTCCAGGAGAAGCTTGTCATGCTTCCTGATGTGAACTCGGCTGTCCTCACTGCTGGAAGAGCTCAGAACCTCACTGGCACTGAGGACGACTGTGGCACTTTTCAGGGGAGCTCTGGTTCTTACTTTGAGCATTGCTTGCTGTTCCAGCTCAGATCCCTTAGTCTACTGGCACAGATCCCTCATCACACTGGTACAGACTTTCTAGCTGATCTTGGCCCAGCACAGATTTGTGACACAGACTTGTATGGTTCATCATTGTGGGCTCTAGGCCTCCAGTTGGACTTGTGGGAGGCATTGTCATGGGCTCTAGGTCTTCAGCTGAATTCATGCAGGACATTACCGTGGGATCCAGGCCCTCAACTGGTTCTCTAGGACTTTAGGGTGTGGACGATTTCCTGCACATTTTTTGTATTTGACTCCTTGGGTGACCATTGTAAATAAAACTATAAATTACGTGCCTTTGTTCTTGCAAGCCTTAACTGCAACGTAACTGTAATGCCAGCTACATGGGAGACTGAGGCAAAAAGATCACAAGTTCAAAACTAAACTGGGCAACTTAGCAAAATCCTGTCTCAAAATAAAATTTTAAGTAAATGTCCAAAATACAGCTCAATGGTAGCATGCAGGCACAAAGCTTTTTGTGTGTGTGTATGTGTGTGCTAGGATTCTATCCTAGCGCGCGCACACACACGAACAAAATTCTCAGGTTTGACAAATAGAGTTGATGCTAAAAGGCACTTATGGTAATTTCTGGCTCTGAGAAGCATTTGTAAAGTGTTTGTTATTGTTATCATAAATGTTCTACAATTATTAAAATAACCAAGTACCTCAACCTCAGCCATCTGAGGAAATCCAATAAAAAGATTAAAAATAAACAGACCCAAGACCCCAATAAACCTTTAAAGAATCATTCAAAGAGAGCAGAAGATTAATACATTTTAATGAACAGCTTTAATAATATTCAAGAAAAGAATTGCATGTATAAAAAAAGAAAATAATACATAATAGAGGTCAGTCAGATAGTATCGACTATAGTTATGACAAAGAACACACAACCTCAGGTTCTCTGGGCCTCATCCAATAGCTGCTGGGCCTCAGTCTTACCCATGCTGCAACAGCTGCTCTCATGCTCCTCCAACCTGAGCCAACCCCTCGCACACCCACAGCTTCTGGCTCCACCCCCAGCTACGATGCACCGCGGGTACCAGCTTCCCCAACCTGCTGTCCAAGGGATTAGATGAAAACCATGGTTTGGCATGAATTAACTCCTATTGGAGCCAACTTTGGGTCAGACACTGAACCACAGGAGATGGGATAAATTTGAGGTATGACTATAAAATACGGTGACTGCCTAAATTAAATAAAAAATTAAATTATTACAGTAAAAGATGTATTGCCATGAATCTCTCCCAGAATACTTTCCCTCACTTTAAGGACATTTCTCCGTTGTTCTTGCCACTTTCTGAAGCAGTTCTCCAAGTCCCGTTTCCTGTCTTCAGTTGTGCTGCTGTGGCTGCCTTGATGTCCTGAATCAATGCAAAACATTTACCTCTTATGATCATTTTGACTTTGAGGAAAAGCCGAAAGTCGTATGTGCCAGAGCTGGTGAATAAATTTTTACGTAGCTGCCTTTTCACTGGATGACACTCAGCAACAACATTCACTGTATTTTTGATCCCACCTCAAAAGGACACTCATGGAAGAGGTCTTCCAGAACTGCTTCAGAAAGTAGGATCCTGTGATAAGTGTGTTCAAAGCAAGGGGGAGTGTACTGAGGGGGAATGAATGGCAGTTTATCTTTTACTGTAATAATTTTTTAAATCTCAACATTCACCATAGGCTTCAATTACCCCTTTTATGTAAAGCACTCAGCATAGGGTACTGCTCTATAATCAGGGCACTTCCACCTATCTTACTGTTGGTCTTCGAGGTTCTGCCTTCCAGTTTCACTGAGGTACATCCCACCTGAATCAGTGTGCTTCACAAAACCTCTGA
Source organism: Hydrochoerus hydrochaeris (assembly GCA_004027455.1). Taxonomy (NCBI): domain Eukaryota; kingdom Metazoa; phylum Chordata; class Mammalia; order Rodentia; family Hydrochaeridae; genus Hydrochoerus; species Hydrochoerus hydrochaeris. The sequence goes on along the minus strand of PVLA01001572.1, from coordinate 47,116 downwards.
TTAGAGTCTTTCCTCCTCTGAACTCCGGGTCCAAAGATTTCCAAGACTGCTTGGTATATCCTGGTTCCCACCTTTGCTTGTGATTCAGAGCCTTACCTGAGTGCCCACCTGAGAAATGGAGACATCATTACTAGATGGGGCTCAGGATTATAAGGAGGGTCCGTGGGATAATTCATCCCACATGCAGTGCACTTGGTTCTCAAAGGCGGAAAACTAGTGTTGCCCTTGTCACTACAAAGAGCCTGGTCTCCACCTCCTCCTGCCATTTTGAATTGAGCAAAGAGAGAAAGGTTTGGATACACACTCAGGCCAGAGATTGATTCCTTGAGACTTCCCAGGGCCATCAGAAGCAAATCTGTGGTCTTCCGTGTCCTTTAAGGCAGCCAGCCTTAAAGGATGTGCTGCCTCCCTGTGGAATTTCTCGGACTAAGTCAGGACTGTGGAATTTCTCAGACTCAGGCAAGCCTTCTAGCCCAGAATTTCAAGGCCACACCATTCTCAGAACATTCCCTGGGCTTCCTAATCATTTGGTTTACACATTATTACTAGGCAAGTCACAAGTGAGCTTCGCTATGAGGCCTAGTCAGGCTACCCTATTGCACATAGCAACTCTACCCACCCACTCCCAACCCTTTTCAAGTGGGCTGGGAGTTTAGCTCAGCAGCGTGTCTGCTTGGCAAACTTTAGGTCATGAGTTAGATCCCCAGCACAAAAAACAAAACAAAACAAAACAAAAACACCCAACCTTTTTCAAACTGCTCTAGATTTTCACTTTCTCACTTTCACTACAATGATCATCTTTTAAAATACTGTACAATTATCTATTCTCAGGCTTACTGTTCCTGTTTTTCTCCATTACTTCACAAGAGCAGGAGGTTTTGGTCCAATTTCATCCCAAGTGCCTAAAATAGTGTACAATGTACAAAAGGAGCTCAATTAATGAATAAATGCTTTCTCTTGTAACATGATATAAAATAATTGGGAGCCTACTGTAGAAGATACTGGATTTTTTTTTAATTGTATTGAGCATGTGGATAGAAGACCAAAGTCCATGTTGTTCTTTTCTGACACAGTTCAAAGATAAGACAGATGTCATTTCAGCAATATTCGTTCCTGTACAGAGGACCCAAGCAAATATCTGTACTTTATTTGCAATAAAAATGCAGCAGCCTACATGCAACTTTAGTTTGCCCTGTCCAAGTATCTTGCGTGTGTGTGTGTGTGTGCATGTGAGGTGGGTGATCCACTCCAAACTTTGAAAATATAAAGTGCCCAAGTAAGAATTACATTCTTATCTAATGAGCAGAAGTTAAAAGGCAAACAAATTTGATGCATCTAAGAATCCAATATTCTATAGTTTTTGCCAACATGACAAATACTTGAAACCAGGACCTTAAAAAACACAGGCCAGAATGGGAGGGACAGATGCAAGAACTGAGTTGCTTTCTAATATCACAAAGTGAACTGCAGCATGCTTGGTGTGTAAGGCTTTGACATCAGAGCTGGGCTTAAAGCACACCTTTGAGACCTCAAACTTTAACTCCTCTGAGCCTCAGTATCCTAATTTACATATTTAGCCACTGAGAATTAAATTAGATAGTACAATTATAATCCAATCATTTAGTCTTCCCCAACCCCTAACACTCAACTCTTTAAGTAATTTTCCCTTATAAAAATTTCTGAGCCAGGCATAGTGGTGTACCCTTGCAATCCCAGTACTCTAGGAAGCTGAGGCAGAAGGATCATAAGTTCAAACCCAGCTGGGGCAATTTAAACAACTTTGCAAGACCCTGTCTCAAAAAAAGATGAAAAAGGACAGCACGTAGCTCAGTATGAAGACTCTGGCTTCAATTCCCAGTACTAAGGGGAAAAGTGCTATCTTCACCTTCTTCTATACCTTAAAAAAAAGGTCTAGAGATGTGGCAGCAGAGGAAAATTAACCCCAGTAAACACAATCATGTGAACTCACCTGTATTTAACATTTCATTAGACATCCCCAAGTTGAAATGTCACTGAACATGTCACTGCTGGAACTTTCTCCTTGCTTCCCTGTCTTTATCTCCTGAACTCACCCAATGATTCTTCCTAATTTTTTAAAACTCTTCAATCCTCACCTTAAATTAAGTTAATGCCTACCCTGCATTTCCAAAAGCAGATTGAAAGGCTGTGCTCTAGAAGTCATATAGCCAAGGACCTTCAGCCTCTAAAATGGCAAAGCAGCTACCCGGATTTAGGACATTCTGTGCATTTTTCTTGTTTATGTGTTTATTTATCTGAAGAACTACAGATGGAACCCGGAGTCCTCACAATGACCTATATCCCCAACCTCTTGAAAAATAATTTTATTTTGAGAGACTCACTAAATTGCTAAATTGCCCAGGCTGGGCTTAAAATTGTAACGCTCCTCAGCCTCCTGAAGTGGGGAATTACTCGCCTGCACCACCATACCTGGCTTGCGTTCTTTAACATAATTAAGTTCTGAAGTCTGTCTAGTTATTCCTTTTGTTCTCTGCATGAAAAGAGGTAGAAATATTTCTGCATCAGTGATATCACTTACAGCAGTATCATAAGAAGAAAGGTCTAAAATTTGTGGGTCATGTTAGGCTTGTATTAACTCTTTCCTCTTTGCACATTGCCTGACACATGGTTTGTGCCTACTAATGCAAACCTTAATTATGTGCTCATCTTGGCCTGAGGTACTTACTTATAGTCCTAAAAATGAAAGGCAGAATGCAAAGCCATGCAGAATCCTTAAGAATGACATAGTAAATGATGGGTGTTTTCATTGGATTTCTCCAAAGAGGGACTGGAAACAAGGACTTTGGTGTAGGTGATTTATTTAGAATCCAGGGAACAGGAGGAGGCAGCAGGCAGGGTAAGACAGGAAAAAAGGGTCCAAGCCAACTTCTTTTAGAGAAGTAAAAAAAGAAGGTAAATGCTTTGGATTAGGTAATATTGAGGTAATGCAGGTAATACTGAGGGTCCTCTGAGGCACCAAGACAATAAACCTGGAGTCATTTACCCAGTGACTTCCCACCTTTATTAGTGGCAGTTTGTGATATGTTAACTCCTCTCCTGCCTGCACTTTCCGTGTTTGTCCTGCTGGAAGTAGAGTCACTCCTACCCACCATGTCACAGAAAGTCCTAAAGCAAAGAGTCGCCATTGACGCCTTCAACTGTGGGACCCTCGCACACACTAAGGCTTCAGCCATGCTGCCGCTGAACACAGAGGGCTACGAGAAGATGGGGTAGGCGGAGATTAGCACCTATGCCGAAGGTAACGCTAACTTCTCTATGGAAGATAGCTTGATTGTAAGGACTCAGGTTTTCTGTGCCTTCTACCATTTCTTTTCTATCATGAAAATGGGAAAACAGCAGCAATGATTGCAAGCACATACTCTATGCTACACCATTCTGGAATTCCCAGGAGTTAGCGCCACCTTCCTAAGTACCCAGAGAAGTGATGTTTTTCTTCATCTATGGACAAGAAGACTAAAGCCAAAAGGTGTGTGCCTAGGGTCACTCAGCCACCAAGCAAAAACCAATCCAAACCAAAACAAAACCAAACCCCAAACTTTGAATCTAGCCCTTTAAGATTCTGAAACATACTTCTTCATACACAAAAGGAAGGAGGCAATCACAATCCACTCTACAATAAATGGCAACACCTCTTGCAGAATACTGCAACTCAGAGGAAGCAAAAGTTCTCTCAAAGTATCTCAAGGGTAGCTGTGTTGATTACCAGTCTATCCTTTCTTCCTCCCTCACTCATTAAACACCTGGCTCAGAGCCTCACACCACCTTGGCTACTTGCAACACCTGCAGCGAGAAGCAGCTGGTATTTACTCTCGGCCCCCATAGGCCTCCAGCCCTCAAAGCTGCAGGGGCCCAGCCAGGCAGGCAGACTGAGAACTGGGAGTTGGGGAGCCAGGGAGGCTGGGAATTAAAGAACTCCTTTGCTAAGCTGTGGGCAGCTCCACATTTATCTTGCTTAGCTACACACACACACACACACACACACACACACACAGAGGCATCTGGCTGACCTGCTCCTGCCCATGGAGCAAGGGAGCAGTCCCATGCTGGATGCAGCATTTGCAACTTGCCCCTGAGTCTGTGACTACATAGACCACAAGAAAACTTCTGCTGGCCGGGACCCCAAACTAGTAGACTTCATTTTATTTGGAAGCTTCTCTGTTTTTCTGTTACTTTCTTTTTTCAGGGGTATTTTTATGACTCATTTGCTGGCCTTTGTTCTCCTAAGTCATCTGATTTCCATTTAGAGTTTACTCCTGCTTCAAGAGGCATTTTCTTGTAGAGCCATTTCAACTAGTCTGCTACAAGCTCCCCCTGAAGTTTTATGTTGCTGCTTGTTTTATCAGTGCTGAGTGTTTGAGATACATTTGACTTAACTATTTTATCTCATGCCCTTTCTTCTTCCTCACTCCCCTATTAAGTTTGGCCATCAACTAACTTTCTTTTTTTTTTTTTCAACTAACTTTAAATATTCTTGGCAGGGCTAGGGATTTAGCTCAGTGGCATAAGTGCCTGCCTGGCAAGAATGAGGTGAAGAGTTCGATCCCCAGTACCAAAAAAAAAAAAAAAAAAGTGAAAAAAAAATTCTTGGCTACTTCACTTGGCTAGGTATTTTTTTTTCCAGTTAAATTTTACTGTTTAAGTTTTTATTTCTCAGTATGCTTTGTTCATATCTTGCTTTGGACATCACTGAAGAGTGTGGCCTTTCCGTCTCCCAATAAGAGGTTTTAAGAGTAGAATGCGTGTCCTCATTTGTTTCAACAGCCCCCATCTGGCCTGCAGTTCTGGTGTTTGGTCTAAGTATACTTTTGAAGAGGTCCCATGGCTGGGGGGGATGTGACATGGTCACCCCTCTGAAAGTGTGCTACTCCACTTTGCTGAGCACATCGGGATTTAATATACCTACTTGGATCTCCTCCGGGACAGATGACACTCCTATACCATGTTGCTTTCTGGGTTTAAACCTGGGAAAGTTCTGTTTTCCTTTCCTTTTCCTGAGGATTTATGTTAGGATAAAGTTGTTGATTTACCCTGTAGTTAAATTTAAACTTGTGATTGGGCCCCCAGGTAGAACACACTTACAGAAAACGCAGGAATGGAGCAGGGGAGGCAGTGAGACACACACGGGGGTGGGGCAGGGGAGAAGCCCAGCTTCGTGGATTTATGTAGACCAGTGGAATAAAGTGGATGTCACAAAGGGCAAGGTCCTGTTTCAGTGTTTTTCATGAAAATAGGGAACCCCCAGGGCCCCTCCTTGTTCTCCTGTATCCAAAAGTGCTTTGGATGATTGATACGGATTTGATTCCAGTTGCAACTCTTGGGAAGGATCCAGTCTTGGACGAATTATTAAAGCTCTTCACACCTCCCTTCTGCCACTTGAAAATGTGGATAAACAAATATTTGATCTCTTGGAATGTTGTGAGGCTTAAATAAAGATAACATGTGTGGAACTAGGGAGAGGTCAAGTTGCTCAACATTGTAATTATAAGATGCCGCTGCATGTGAACTTGAGAACGGTGAACCTTATGTTTCTTGAATTTCGCCTAAAAAAAGGAAAAAAGAAACCATATGTGAAAAGTTCTAATGCACAGCAGGTGCCGAGCAGGAGTTCACGGCCCTTTTGTTAGGATCAGAGGGTCAAGGCCCTTTCTGACAGTTTTCAGTTGGGCCTGATTGTCACAGGGCCAGGCCTGAACAGCTCCAGATGCTGCTGTCCCCTCCGCTGAACGAGCGAATGGCGCCCCCTGTCGTCGCGCCGTGCTTCGATCGGCTCACAAAGGAGGGTGGCTTTCTCGGGAATTCCCAGGGAACACGGAATGGAAACACAGACACAGGTTTCACTGTGGGAGAATCAGATGCAAGAACTCTGCACTGGAGCTCCTGACTTTTGTTTTTACCAGCGTCCTTGGGTGAATCCTATACATGTTCAGATGTGAGAACCATGTTAGACACTTTCATCGCCTTAGGATGTTGTGATCATTTTGAAAAATGGCAGCAAATGCTTTGGGACAGAAGATAATGCCTTGTATTTGTACAATTTATCAGGTCACTTTATAATTGCTCAGTCTTCACAGGGCCTCTCTCTGGTTGACCACACTGTTCCCATTTTACTGGTGTGGAAACTGAGAGGCAGAGTTGTCACGGTCCCAGCTCTGCAGGGACAGTCAGAGCTTGAGTCCTGATCTGCCTCCATCTGCAGAATGAGACTTTCTTCTGAAAATAAAATTATTCTCATTGTCTGACACAACTTCCTACCTGTTTTCTCCTTTTAGAGATTATTGTTATTGTTTCTATCTTTTGTTTTCTCCTTAAAGAATTGGCTTCTTCCTCAAATATCAACAGCCATTCCTCTTCACTTATAATCCATTTTCCCTAACAGAGCATGGTAGGAGGGTGAGTGGCTCTCTGAGTGACCATGCCTCCCTTTGACAGAAATTTAGAGTCATAAGGACAGAGGAGAGGGCGGCTTAATACACTGAGACTCTAAAGAAATAGGACACAGAGGAGCACGGGTATGTGTGTACAAATTTATGAAAGAACATTTACATATTGACAGAAAAGATACAAAAGAAGCTTCATGTTTGGTAGGGCGATCAGCCACCCAAGTCTGCCCACACCTGAGGGACTTGCAGGAAACAAGACTTTTGATTTACACACTGGGAAACCAGCAGCAGATAGCACTGCATTGGTCTGCGTCCCTGTGGACCGTGGTGGGAGGGCGGGGGCTGGTGGCCCTGGGGGAGGTGGAGTGGGACCAGGTCATCTCCTTCCTCCTGTACCCTCTCTAAACTTCAGGGAGTCATAAGAGTTGTCCTAAGTTGTAAACTTTGAGTCTAGCTGCCTGGTCTGGATTCAAAACCAGGCCACCTTCATAAGATTCTGACTCTGGGCATTCAAACCCAGTAAAACAGCGTTAGTGACAATAACTACCTGTGCACAATAAGACTATTAGTTAGGGAAAAAAAGAATATTAGTTAACACATTAGCTAACAGGTATTTAAATTGGTAGCTATTATCATATTTCTGTGCTTTTTGTCCTATTGATAGCACTAACTGTATCAAGATCACAAAGTTATTGCTTTTAATTTCATGGAAGTAAGATGTAAAAAAGGACTGGGAGCATAGTTCAGAGGTAGAGCGCCTGCTTAGTGTGGTTCCATCCCCAGTACTGCCAAAAACAAGAAAAAAAAAGAAAAAGAAATGAAAAAGAATAAAAGAAAGAAAGAATTTAGAAAAAGAGAGAGAAAAAGAAAGGAAAACTACCAAGATGTGGTAGCACATTTCTGTAATCTCAATACTCTGGGAGGCTGAGGCAGGAGAATCACAACTTCAGACCCAGGCTGGCAACTTAGTGAACTAGCTAGACCCTGTGTGACAAATTTATTTTAAATAATTTAAAAAGGGGCTAAGTGTATGTAACTCAGTGCATAGGCCCTGGCTTCAATTTCCAGTACTGGGGAAGAGGAAAAGGAACGAAAAAGAAAAACTCTGTGGTAACCTAACTCTGTTCGTACATCTTTTTGCTGTGACTATCTCCGCATAATCCCCTGAGCATCGTTTTTCAAATATTCTCCTCAACTTTTCTCTTCCAGGCTGTGATTAAATAAGCATCTTAAAGCAGATTTCACTATGGCATTTTCATACTTGCACGTACCCCACTCTGCTCATATCCATCCCTCATTCCCCCAGCCCCTCAATTGAGTCTGACTTCATTTTATTTCAGTTCTCAAAATACAAAGTAGCAGAGCCCCTCTTTTTGTCACTTGGAGAAACCAGTCTACTTTCCCACATTCTTCTTACTTGCTTATTTAAACAGTGTCTGTCTCCCTTATACAATAGGATGCGATGTTTGACCGAAGGGAGCAGAATTTCCCTTTACTTAACTACCAGCTGTGGCATTTTCTTTGTCCAAAAACCTGTTTCTCACCCAGGGGTGGGAGACAATAGACTCATTCATGCCTCAGGTCGTGTTTGCCCTTCCTTTGTGCAGGAAGATGACCTGTGTGCTAGCCCCAGGTCCCAGAGGAGTCAGTGGGGAAGAGCTGCCAGCGGCACCAAAGGTCAGAAATGTGGGAGAACTGCTAGTCTGGGTTCCTCAAAATTCCTGCCTCTTAGCCTCTCAGAGTTTTCAATGGGACCGAGAAACTTAGTTAGGAAAGTGTAACTATTTATTCAAGCTAACAAACATTTACTTTTTGTAATGGAACTGCAAACAGAACAGTTTTTCTTGGCTTTGCTCCTGCTTTCTACACAGCCTGGCTTGAAGGCAGAATCGGTTACATTCTTGGGCTCTCAAAAAGATATGGGTCTGTTGGTTTTATTTTAAAGCCAGTATAAATGCCACCTGTGCATACTGCCCCCCCCCGTTTGTTTTGTTTCCTCTTCATTAACTTGCTTTAACTGCTGCTAAGGAGATGGCAAATTGAAGGGTTGAGCATTCTAGTTTCAGAGAAGACTGGAATGAAGCCCCAGCCAGGCACCATTAGGCAGGCTCTGTGACCTCGCTGGCCTCTGGCTGCTATTTTATTTTAATTGAGCTATTTTATTTTACAGGGTTTCCAAAGGAACAAGTAACAAGATAAACATCAAAGTTTAAAACCATGCCTGGCACACAGTGGAGCAGGAATCTCCACTGCAAGTGTGTACGGATTTCTACCAGAGTGGAGCAGAGTCCTGGGGACGCTTGGTAGTGGCAGGAAGTGAACGCTCAGCCATCCAAGGTGCAACTGCCCAGCACCCCAACTCCCTCCTCCCGCTAACTGACCTCCTCTTTTGTGAGAGCTTCTCTGATAGGTCAGCCAAGACCACTGGGCTTAAGCAAATTCACTGACCCATGGCTGTCCAATCAAGTCATTCTCCTGAATTTTATATAAAATAAATAGAATAAATCTGTGTTTTTATATTATACCCTTTGTGACATGGGATCTTGCTGAATTTCCCAGGTTTCCCTTGACCTTGCAATCACTCTGGCTCAGCCTCCTGAGTAGCACCACACCAGGCCATCCCCCCACTACTAACAGATGATCTGATTATGACAATGACAGGGATAATGAGAAAGGTGAACTCTTACAGTACTTACCTGCCCCAGGTCTCATTTGACCCTTATGACCCCCAAGGAGGGAGATACTGTGACTATCCCCCCTTTTCAGATAAGAAACTGAGGCTCAAAGAGATGACACTGCTGGCTCATGATGGCACAGCTGCTAAGGCAGGAGCCCCTTCTTCTCAGTGCCACCTTGCCGGCTTAACACCTTCTCTCTGTTACCTCTCTGTTACCTCTGTTACTTCTGTTACCTCTCTGTTACCTCTGTTACTTTCACAGAGGCAAAGCGGGGCCAGCCTGGCACAGGGATTATATCAGAAACTCCAAACATAGGGGAAATATTTAACTTTCAGTCTTTTAGATGTCTGATAAGCTGAGTTCGTGTCCTCTAAAATGGAAGAATGAATTCTAGGAATAACAGAGGTTAAGTGTAGGAAGTGTTTATTGAAGAGAGAAAGCTCCTTGTTATAGTTGATACAGTGTGTCAGTTTGAAAACTAAAAGACTCAGCAGGGAGCCAGAATCCTTATTTTGTAAATATCCTCAGGCTATGCAAGAGGAGGGCACAGAGATTTTGTGAGTCCTGCACCTGCCCTGGGGGCAGGGGATGGCCTGCATACACTATAAGGGAGGAAAACAGGCTTGCTCCTCCCCACTTTTGCTCTGGCTGCTGCCTTGAAGTATTGCCCCTGTGCCATGCCACCCTGCCTTGGAGTCAGCTGATTATGAACTGAAACCTCCAGAAACCTTAAGCTAAATAAACCTTCCCTTTCCTAATTTCGGGCACAGGGTATTTTCTCTCAGCAATGAGAGAAAGGTAACCAACCAAGACACTCCTGTCTGAGCAGGACGGGAGGGGACACCCAGAATGTGAGTTGCCCAGGACCCTACTTCTTATGGGAAGTTTGAAAGAGCACACCCACCCACGTGGGTACAATGTGCGTTATAGCTATGGTCAACCAATAAGATTATAAGTATGGCACTTAGGCAATACTGGCCCAATAAGGAAGAAAGTCATGTAGCAAGCAGGCACGGGAAGTAGATATTGGATCCAAGGGGCCTTGGTTGCCCACTAAGATGACTGAAGCCTATTTAGATTTTATTAGACCAAGTATTATCACTTATTTGATCCCTTGGGACATATGTAGGCCTGGTCTTTTTGTTGTGATCCTGAGGCCTGGCCTCCAGTCGATGCCTCTCTAGGCCACAGCTGTGGTGTGTTTTCACCTATTGTCCTGACTGTACAGTACCCAGCCCTATCTGACCACCTATAACATTACTACCTTAGTTGTCTATAGTAAGGGGAAGGTGGCCCTTGCTGGTGACAGAAGCCTAGATCTTCTACGTGAGTGGACTCTGTGTGCTGCTTTGCTGCCCTGCTGCACAGAAAGAGGCTACCTGCCACACTAGGAGAGGGTCAGGCCAATGTACAAAGGAGAGTAAAGGGAGAGACAGGAAGGAAGACAAAGAGAAGCTGGTGACATTGTGTCTGAGTTTCTGAAAATGGTGCCTTAGGTCATCTCCGCCCTTGGGCTTCTTTGTTTTGTGAGATAATAAATTCTTTCCTTGACATCCTTTCTAAAACTGTTTTCTTTGAATAAATCCCTTGCAAACAAAGATTTCCTGATGATTTTAGGTAACAAGACAGGAGTTTTATTTTCTGTTGTGATATAATACACATAATATAAAATTTACAGTGCTGTGTAACACCACACTGTCTAGTTTCTGGACACTGATATCACCCTGGAAGGAGACTCTGTACCCATTAAACAGTAACTAGCCATAACTCACTCTCACAGCCCTAGAAGCCATTAATCTCCTCCTCAACCCTCTGGGTATTTCACATAAATAGAATTACATCACTATGTGCCTGTCTTTGGTGGGTGGCTTCTTTCACTTGGCATGTTTTTGAAGTTTATACACACGTGGTCTTTTGGTTTGATTTCTGTCATTTAGCACAGGGTTACCAAGCTTCATCCATGATCAGTATTTCACTGACCTACTGAAAAAACTACCCTATTGAATAGATATACCACATTCTGTTGATCTGTTCAGCAATTTTGTGGATATCCGGGTGGTTTATTTTTACAGATGATTGAGAATAGTGCTACAAATATTTTTGTACATGTATGTATTTGAACGGCTGTTTTCAAACCTTTTGGGTCCATATCCAGGAGAGGAATTGCTGGCTCATATGCTAACTCTTGAATACATTAAAGAACTGCCAAGCTTTTCACAGTGGTTGTACCATTTTACCCTCCCACTGGCAATATAGAGACGCAGTTATTTTTAGGCACAGGAAAAGTTTCCTTAGAGACTGGATTTGCCAGCTTGAGAGGCCACATGGAAGCACATATGTGGATGTGCAAGCTGGTGTTTCGTGTTTGAGCATAGCCTCTGAAAAGCTCTCAGCACGCTTTCCAGGTGGTATAAAGTGGAACGAGAACGTGGTGGCACAAGCTCAGCACTCTGAAATAGGAAGAGCACAAGGGCCAGCCCATGCTGGCCAAATTAGCAACTTTGCAAGACGTTAGCCCAAAGCAGAAGTTAAAAAGGACTAGGGATATAGCTCTGTGTGAAGGTCCTGGGCTCAGTCTTCATTACCACAAAAAATTAAATTGACAAGAGAAACAAGATTCAATTGAAGCTTTAAGGATCATGAGACATAATAGATGCTATCATCGAATGGTCACCTTTTAGGTAAAAAATAGGGTGAAATAGGCAATTTCATGTATTACCTGACACATAAATAGTCATATAAGGTAAACTTGTGTTCTTTAAGTCTTTAGTGGTGTGCTACCTTTGTATAATTTTGCAGGCTAATGTACAAAATGAATGAAGAATGCAATTAGCCTGAAATAAACATTTTTCCAGGAGGGTTACCCAAAACATGCTAGATGCGGTACAAAATGAATACAGACCCATAAACCTGCCTGGTCTAGTACAAAAGTCTGAGGCAGGAAGCTTAGTCCCTAAGAATGTTCATGAGAGATCACAAGAGAAGTGTGCTGAAAATTTAAAATGTCTACCTCTAGATTATTAGTTTTTGGGACAGTTTTACATGATTTTCTCCTTTTTATTCTATTAAATTTACTAAGGTTTCTAGTATATACTTGTACTACTTTAAGAAGAAAAAAAGGTATGATTCTACAACTTTCCCTCTCAGGGAACTTTGGTACCACCCAGAGACATTTTTTTATAGTCATAATTAAAGCGTGCCTTCACTCTGGCAAACAAAAATCCGAGATCAATTTGTAGTTCAGATAAATGAACATTTTATGACATTATGATCAGCTTTTATACCTATAGAAAGGATGTTTGGAATATTTTTGTTTTTGTTTGTTTTGTTCTGTTCAGCCCAATATAATCACCATATTGTTAATCTTGAATACTCTTTTAAAGTGTCTCCAAGATATCGCATCAGTATGTCCCAATTTTAAACATTTGCTTTTATTAGTCACATATATTCACATTCTTATATCTTCTAATGCTGATTTGTATGAGTTACTGTTTTGAAGAATGTGGTTGTTCCAGGTAATGTCCTTAGAATATGAAAGCCCTGCTCTGAGAAGTGTGTGCTTTATTTGGGTTCTCACATTGATGAGAAAAAAGCAAATCAGAAGTTCAGTAAGTACTTGTTGATTATTATATAAGTGCATCTGAATGCCAAGCATCCTTTGAACACCCATATTGCTACCTATGGAGGGACTACTGCCCTGGCACTGGACACCAGCTAGCTCCTCATACAGTGCAATCCCTCAGGTCAGAGCTGAACATTTGAAGTCTCCATCAACTCTTTTGGAGGGGAGAAGTAAGGTACTGGGGCCCCAAGTTGGCCTTTGAACAGAACCACATCCCCAGAACTTCCTTTATTGTTCAATTTTGAGTCTTATTAGGTTGCTAAATTGCCCATGAGGGGTTGAAATTTGAGATCTTTCTGCCTCAGCTTCCCAGAGCAGTGGGATTACAGGTGTGCCCAGCTTCACCATCTTCTTCTTCTGCTTCCGCTTCCTCTTCCACTTCCTCTTCCTCTTCCTCTTCTTCTTTTTCTTTTGCAGTATGTAAATTTTTTGTTCTTCATATAGTGCTCAAAACTTGAACAATGAGTTCTTTATAAACAAGAGGTACAACCTGACAGACAGACGGCAAAGCAGAACTGTCTGCTCCCTACCCACCCACTGCAGCTTGTGGCCACGAACGAAAACATCACACAAGAACCCTGGGCCTTTCTGAAGCCTCTTCTGAAGACTCACCTACCTGGGCATGTGACAGGCTCATTATCAAGAATGGATGGAAGATCGGGGCTGGTAAATAGCCCCTTGAAGAGTTCTTGCCTCTTCACTAGGCTAAAGGTATCCTCCTTTGGCATGCTGTCACTCCCCATCTTCTGCCAGTGCAGCATACCCAGCCTACCAGAGGATCCCTGCAGACACGATGGGGAAATTTACCATGTGTTCCACAAACAAACCAAGGGCTAGGCCAGAGGACAGATACTTCATCTCAAAGCTAAGCCAGGCAAGGGAGTCGGGCAGAAGGGACAGGCTGGTGCAACAGCTCAGTAAATGGGCAGGAGAGCAACAGAAGCTTTTTCCTAAATATGGGTATTGCCTAAGGCATAGTGCAGCCTCCCACTGCCAGGTAAGCCAACTGCTCCAGCGTGGCCTAGGCCAAGCCAGTGAGCAAGGCAGTCCCAGTCCTACAGCCCACCAGAGACTATCCTAGCTTTTTATCCTAATCTCCATCCCAGGACCCTGACGGAGCCATAGGTGTGCTCAGCAGGAGACAGCAGAGCACTGCATCTGGGGAGCAGTCTACAAACAGAGGCTCTTGACCCCACCCAGGAAAGGCACACTTTAATTGGTTTCCAAAAGTTCAAACCCTGCAAGAGCACAGAGTTTTACAGACCCGAAGTTTGATTCCCAAAACGTAAGCAGCCTGAAACCCTGACCTGGCAGGGCTCATACATCAGAGGTGAGTGGGAACTTGAAGAGTGAGAAGGAGCTTCCCTTTATCTTCACACTCACACCTGACACCCAGCAGAAAGCCCAAAGGGGGGCAGGGAGCAGCATAGACAACACCCATCACCTCCTCTGTCCACACTGTGCTGGCTCTGCAAGTGCTCAGGGCAAAAACAGACTCATTAGACTGGGCCCCGCGGGCTCCCTGCTCTCAGGGGGATGAGTGGTGCATGGCTGAGGAGCAGGCACCTGGCTTGATCACAACTTGGACAAATGGGCAGCATGGTCCCTATCTCAGTCCCAATAACACTAGATCCCCTATGGGGGCTGGAGGGAAAGGACGAAGATGAGGGATTGGTGTGGGAAAGAATGGCAGATCATCCTTGGGAGGTAAAAAAAGTCTTTGCTAGCAACAGCCTCTCCCAGACCCACCAAACCACAGACTACTCCTGCTTGTCCTGAGGACTAACTTCCTTATTCCATTCACCCGAGCCCTCAAAGCTAAAGAACAGGAAAAGATGTAGGTGAGAAAGAGCCAGGGACCCCACAGACACACAAATTGTACATAGAACCTGATACCTCTGGTAGGGGCTGCAAGGTCCTATTCAGAGCGGCAGGAATAGGGGAGTAAGGGGTGACCATGGGGATAGGTGTGACGTGCTGCCAGATGTGACTATTTTGAGCTTCTTCAGTCCACTTCTAAGAGCCATGCTCACAATGGAACAGGGACAGTGCTGAGGGGCTTCATGGGGTGGGGACTGGATCTGGGTTGTGGCTCCTCAACTGGTCGCATTGTCAAGGGCAGAAGCGCAGGTGGAAACCCTGGGGTGGCTGCAGCATTGTCCTCCCTGAATGGGACAGAGGACCCTTCAGCGTGGGGAGGGATCAAAGGTGTAAGGAGCCAGGTGGCTCCCCCAGGGGTAGAAAGGAAGCGGTCAGCGGCCAGGATCCAGGCAGGGGAAAGCACGGAGGGCCAGGACCGGCATGATGGCAGCAGGCCCAGGGCAGGAGAGGAAGTAGTGGAAAAGCAGGCTCTGAGGGGGGAGGTGGATTTTCTGGGCCAGAGTGAATGAAAGATTCCCTGGACCCTGGCAGCAGTGTAGATGAGAGGCTGGAGAGATCTCAGCTCCCTTCAGACAAATAGGGGCTCAAGGCACGCTCCTCCGAGGCTCACAGATCAGTCTGCTGGCCGGTATCTGACAGAGGCCTAAGGGCCTCTTCTACTGGCTCCTGGGTCTGGGCCTCAAAGCCTTCTCTCTTTGGAGGCCCCAGATCTGCTAACTTGAAAGAGCTGAACTTCATGAATAACATGGTAGAGGGGCAGACTCCTCAGGGCAGCTGGTGGCCACAGACAGACAGGCTCTGGACTCAAGGTTCTGGAGTCCTCCCCTGACTCTTCCAGGCCTGGCCCACCCAGCAGAGTTCCAGGAGACTGGTTGGCTGACTCCTGCACTCAGGTTTTGTGCCCTCCTCCTTGGCTTGCTGAGGGCCAACAGACAGAGCACTTGGTCGAGTGTCTTCTGCTTCCATTATCCCTCAGCCCCCTACTCCGCCCTGCCCCGCCTTCTCATCCTCTTCCTCCTCCTCTGGAGAGTTCAAGGGCATGAGGAGGCAGGGTGGCTTGGCAGGACTTGTCAAATCCCTCTGTTGGTTAGGCTCTGCCTCCAGCTCCAGCTGAGTAAGTCAGACCCTTGCTTCCTTTGGGGTTCAGAGTTTTAGGTGATTCTGGCTGTAGCTGGGGAGAAGTTATCCCATCAGACTCTCCCCAGAAGACTGGTGAGGCTATTTCAGCTGCAGGAAAAATGGTGACGGCATCACCAGGGCAGGATTCAGCAGCTGTACTGAGCAGGTGGAAAAGCTGGCTCTCCCTTTCAGTGATCCTCTATGTCTTGGCCTGTGGTGGTGTCATCCAAACCAAGAAGCTTCTCCACACACTCATCGCTTCTCAGGCGCTACAGAGACTCCCAGGTATCTGCTGGACCTTGCCTACCTCCACTTTCCAGGGCCAGCGGCTCTGTCAGGTGCTGAGGCTGAGATTTGCAGGTACAGCTCCAGGGCAGCACATAGTTCCTGCCCCGGTTAGACACTTTTGAGCTCTGCTAGTCCAGTCTGAAACCCAGAGGAGCCCTGGGCTCTAGCAACGTGATGTTCCCGCTGCTCTCTCCCTCAAGGTCTCCTTGGGGCTCAGCTGTCTTCTCTGCCACAGCTCCTGGACCTGAGTCATGCACCCAGCCACAAGCCTGCAGTCAGCAAAGATGTTGCAAGTTTTCCCCTTTGGGCAGTGCCCTCCCAGGGGAGGGCAGGGAGGCAGGGCTGACCCTCAAGGCACTGGGGAGAGAGGGAGCAGGTGAAGGAGAGTTTAGTGCTGTGTCACCTGGAGGAGGTGAGGAGCGGGTTGGTGACACTGGAGAATCCAGAGGAGTTGGCTTCAGCAGTGGCAGCAGTGGCAGAGGAGGCAGCTGAAAAAAATATTAGTGCTCAGCATAAGAGCAGCAGTGGGAGCAGAAGTGGGGAGCCGGATCCCAGGTGGAGCAGGGGAGGTGGTGAGGAGGCTGGGGCTCTGAGTTTATTCCTTGAGTTCTCTCAAGCTAAACCAGCTATTCCTGGCCTTTTCCTCCCCAACTGAATGAGCTGCTGTGGCATGGGGAGAACTTTTCTCCCATACAGAGTTGCCAAGCCCCAACTCACTCCAAATCAGCCCCTGGTGAAGAGGTCTGTCCGGGGCTTACCCTCCTTGCGCTGTGCTCCCTCCTTCTCCATCACAGCCTCAGAGGAGGCCACTGTGGGGTGGCAACCCGAATCGGCTTCCCCGCTGGGGCTGACGCCTTCTCCTTCACTACCAGCACTTAGGCCTGAACACTCAGCTCCTCCTGTCCAGGCAACACCCCGACTGCTATGGCTGCAGTGCCCAGTGGGGATTGGAGATCTTTGTTGTAAATACAACTCTCATGGACACAGAGGGAAGAGCGGGGCCAGTATCAAGGTGTTCCTGGAAGTCAAGAAGAGCCCAGGAGGGGCTGCACACGGCTGGTGGTCCTTGTCACTGTAGGTCCTCTTGTGGGTGAGCAATTTAGAGGACTATGTAGGGTCCTCACCTGCTTTGCTGGACAGCCAGGTGCTATGGTTCAGCGAGCAGGAAAGGACCTCAGCATGGGCACCCTGGTAGGCCAGGTTCCCACTGGCAGACAAAAAGGTGCTGTCCCAGGGTCAGGAATGACTTGTGCAGTTTGTTGCAGCGGAGAAGCCTTTGGCTTTGCCATCTTACCCAGGTTGCTCAGTTAGGATCCTCCAGGGCAGGAGGCAGAGTCCAGGTCATACTTCTTGCCCTTCATCTTGTGTGTCCTTGACCTTGCCGGAGGGGGACCTCGACTTGTCCTTCACAGGCAGGTCAAATATTCTGGGCTCAAGTTGTCACAAGGGAACTGACAGTGACTTGGATCACCTGCCTTCTTTCTCCTGCTCGCCTGCTCTGGAATGCAGGTTGTACCATTGTGTGTGTTCTGGGTGTGACGTGCACCAAAGACCTTGTACAGTGCCAAGGAACTGGCTGACGCCAATGAACAAGGGTGTATGGTGGTGACCACCAGCTGTCAGGCAGTGGCCAAGCCTTAGTTCTTAGTAAAGGAAAGAAGCAAGATTTAAATTCTAATCATATAGACTCCCAATCTGATGCTTTATCTATTGTATTAGACTTTCACTGAATAATGCACAACAATTTTAAGCCCATCCCACCATATTAATATTTCAACCCAGGCAGTTCTTCTCTGCAGATGGCTGTCCTGTGCTTTGTAGGATGTCTGGTGACATCCCTGCTTTCTACCTACTAGATGCCAGGAGCCCCTCTCCTCCAGTTAGGACAACACAAAATGTTTCCATGTGGTGCCAAAGTTGCCTGGGGTGGCAGGAGGGATGAAATTATACCTGGTGTAGAAGGAAAATGAGCAGTTTTGAGTTTTCATTAAGACAGACCTAATGGAATTTCACAGTTATCAAGAATTTTTATATTTTATTCACCAAGTTGCACAACTGCACAAAAAGTCAGAGGCACACAGGTTTGGATTCAGCTGACTTTGTGTGGCGGATGAGGATACGGGAGGCAGAGTTGGAGCTGCACTGCACCTTTCCCTTCGCATGTCCCATTGTCACCTATGCAGTTGGTCAGCATCAAGCAGTAGAGTCATAAAAAATATTGCTAAACCTCACACAGTAATGTTAAAGTATATCATCTTGTATGGGTACACTACCAGCCGGCCAGGGTTGCATGCAGCCCATAGGACCATGTGTTGGATGCGCCTGCTCTGCAGCTTCTCAAATGGTGACTAACTGTAAATCTAAGAATGCTAAGACTGAGCTAGAAAGCCTGCTCATGCAAAGACTGCAGAGCCCTACTTTAAGGAAGATCATCACTGTTACAAAACTTCCTTAGCCTTGGGGAACGTGCATCTGCATTCTGACTCAAAAAGTGGGAGAGGTCCAGTTCAGAAAATTCCCACCACCCCATGTGGGTGGGTGCATCCCACAGAAGGGCATTTTGCACAGTCCTTGGGCCTGGTTCTAGCTTTGCTGTCCACCTGCATACCCAGCACAGGAGCAGCCTACACTCTTGCCAGTGACCTCGACAGACCTCAGGGCCTGGGCATCAACAGTGCCCCCTCTGCTGCTGAGCTTGTCTGGACCGGGCTCACCAATGAGTAGTTACCAGTGGGCTCCAGATCAGTGCTAAACAAACGCAGGACTTGCGTTTTAGACTTGTCAGGTTTTATTATCTCCACCAAAGTGAAGAGGGAGAGTGCAGTGATGGGCACTTCACCAAGAAAATTAAACTAATTTAGTTCTAATATGTAAACCGTGGCAAGGATAGGTCTCTGGACTTTTAAATTTGCTGATATGACACCAGGTAGATGGTTAAATGATGGAAATAATCATTTTCTTAATAGGGCATTAAAAAAAATCTAGAATTGACACTTCCTCTAACTTTGGGGAAAGTGTCCAGTTGTTTTGATAGCTTGAGATGTTATTTATACATCATTAATATTCAAACATAATTCTAATCTGAATCCCAAGTTTTACTTGAATTTAAATAACTGAATTATAATTTTGATGAGCTCAAAATTGCATTTTTGGAATTTACCAGCAGATGGCAGTAGGAGACAAAGAGTTTTTGCAGTTCTGCTTCCCCTCCCCCATCGCAATAACAGTTGTTTTCAAAAGCAAATTTTAAAAAAGGCATTGCTTACTTTTTACCATTGAGTATTACAAAGTAATCAGGTGTGGTGAATTAACTAATGTTCAACTTGTGACACCCAGCCGAACTGAATCAGTGTGGTTCTGGGAGTGGAAGGCCTACATGAGGATTGTGGCAGACAGCATAAAAGAGAACTGGCCAGGAAGATGGTGCGCCATTGATTCTCGGAGAGAAGATGTCTTCCTAGTTTTCCTGATACAAACTCAGCTGTACTCATCGACAGAGGTGCTCGGGTCTTCGCGGTCACTAAGGATGACTGTGGTTCTTTTCTGGGGAGCTCAAGTCCTTACCTTGAGCTTCTTGGCTCCAGTGCAGATCCCTCAGCCCACTGGCACAGAGCCTTCATCCCACCGGCATAGACTTTCTAGCTTCCACCACTGACTTTCGAGCCTTCCCAGTGCAGATCCTTGGTACAAACTTGCATGAGAGCGTGGTGTAGGCACTAGGCCTCCTATTAGACTCATGCAGGACGTTGCCATGGGATCCAGGCCCTCAGCTGGATTTGTTGGGTCTCTAGTGTGTGGACAGATCTCACACACTCTTTTGCATTTGACTCTTTGGAAGGATGGTATAAAATAATCCTATAAATGATGTGTCCTGCATTAAATTTTTACTTTGTAAACCCTGACCACAACACCAGATGTTTGAATCCTTTGGAAAAGTAAAAATGATTATTTAAACTGTTTATTTCAAATAAGGGCTCAATTTATTTCAGTGAATTGGATTAATTATAGGTTATTACAGATACAGAGTTACACAACTATAGGTTAGTTTATGGTAACGTAAATGAATTTGCACCAGTGAAGATCATTTTTAAAAACTGACAGAGCTGTTCTCTCCTTTCTCTTTTACCTCATGGGGGCTGGGGATTAGCTCAGTGGCATAAGCTCCTGTCTTTCAAGTGTGTGGTCATGCGTTTGATCCCTGGTACCGATTAAAGAAAAAAAAAAACTCTTTTGCCTCATGAATTTCCAATAACAATACTAGATTTTACTATTATTTCAATTCAATTTATTATTACTATATGCAAGGCAATAAATTAGACTCTATTTAAAAGATTATTCCCTTTCCTGTGAAAACCAAATGCTAATAAACAGAAATAGAAAAATTGAGTTGTTAAGAAGAATGTTTTTATTCTGGCTAGAACCCCAGTTTTATGTACCCTGATTAAAAAATTAATACTACTTTCTTAATATCTGCTTTTATGTCTGTCTCATTTAACCTGTATCTCAGGAACTGCACTTACATGCATTATATCTGTAAGATACATGAATACTACAAAAGGGCACAATTTCATTAAGCAGTTCACTGAAGATCACCCAGCAAGGAAGGAACAGCCTGACATAGGCCAGGACCTCTCTCCTGTAAGTGTGCAACATGTATTCATCAAAGGCTACACTGAGAGCTGGGAACAATAAAAAGTGATGCTATCCTTGCTGTTTACTTTAAAATCCAAAGAAATGAGAGATATTCAGAAAGAAGGCACAACTTAAATAAAAATAGGCACAGATCAGTTGATACAAATGACATAAAGAGGTAACGAGAAGGGGCTGGAGGTTTAGCTCAGCGGCGTTAAAAAAAAAATAATAATAAATAAAAAATAAAGAGGTAACTAGAAGAAATCATTCATCAGATTTCGGTTCTTCCAAAGAAAACAATATATCACTCAGAATTTTAGAAAATGTACTGTAGCAGATACACCCTAAAGTGACCCATAGTGATCTACACCACATGTGATTCCCTCTCCGTTAGTCAGTCTAGGACCTGTGACTTGCTTCTAACCAATAAATAGAACACAGCATAGCTAACAGGTAGTCACTTCTGCAATGATGGTGCAGAATGAGGGGGAGCTTTCCTGCTGGCTTTGAAGAAGCAAACAGCCATGACTTCTACAGTTGCAAGGAAATGAATACAGTGGTCCCTGCTTATTGGTACAGCATAGGTTCCAAGACCATCAGTGCATGCCTGAAACCATGAATAATACCCTAAATATGTATACTTATCATACAGTTTAAATTATAGATTAGGCACAGTAAGAGACCAATAATAATCAAATAGAACAATTATAGCAGTAGACTGTAATGAAATTGCCATCATCACTATTCTTATACTTTAGGGTTATTATAATGTAAATTAAGGGATACCTGAACATTGGCATGGGATACTGTGATGTGGACACTAAATGACTAATGGGCAGTTAGCAGTACAGCATGAATACTCTGGTCAAAGGCACAATTTAAGTCTTAGGCAATGCATAATAAGATGGTGTGAGATTTCATCATGCTACTCAGAAAAACACACAAATAAAACTGGTGTATTATTTCTATAATTTTCCATTTAATATTTTGAGACCACAGCTGACCACAGAGAGCTAAAAGCATATAAAGTGAAACCATGGGTAATGGGGACCACTATACTGCCAAGAATCTACAAAGTCTGGAAGCCAACTCTTTTCTAATTGAGCCTCTGCCAGGATTCCAGCTTTGGATCGCACAAAAGCAGAGAGCCCAGTTAAGTCATGCTCAGTTTTGATACACAGAAATGATGAGAAAATGAAGTGTGTTGTTTAAAACTGTTCAGCTGGTTATATTACATAGAATTGACAACTGATACATGCACAGATTTTTCAGGAAATGCCTTGGGGTTCTGATATTTTTACCTCACATTTTCTATGACCCTTGCCACTTGACTATGACCCCATGATGTTACATTCTTCAGGTAAGAAAGTCCAGATGCCTCTAGACAAACAGGAAAACTTTGTGAAAGATTTAGCCAAAACAATTCTGGAAACCCAGGATCCAAAAGATTTTCTGCTTTAACCTGAGATCACTAAGATTTCAACTAATGCCAGATTTCCATTTCCAAAAGACTATGCAATTGAAATTATTGTTCAAAGTATAAAACAATGCTTCCCAAAGTGTACTGAGCACAGTACTAGTTCCTGAAGTATTGAGTAAAGAAAAGATAGGAAACATTTCTTATTATACCTCTTGTTGGAGATTGCCAGCACATATTAATATATTAAAGACCTACATAAAATAATCTCATTACGTTTGTTTTGTCAAGAATTTCATAGATTTAACCTGAGATCCCTTCCTTTTTTTCACGTATTTTCTGCTGACTATCGGGTCTTTGGAACTTACCCTGAGGAATGCCAGTAATAGACATGAATCAGATGGTCACGCCTGCAATCCTAGCACTCATGAAGCTAAGACAGCAGGATCCCTGCAATTCTAACAGCAGCCTGGGCTATACAAAATGAGTTTAAGGCCAGCCTACACCACATAGTGAGATTCTGCCTCAAAAAACAAAAACAAAAGACAAATCCTTAGGTAACAGGAGTGGCAGGAGGAGTTCCATAATATTTAGTAAGTAGCAAACATCTTCATTATTTGGATAACATACATAATTCACTGTGTTCTGGACCTATGCTTTACTACTTCTTCAAAAACCCAAATAATCAGTGTTGGACTACTCACTGTTATAATAATAGGTTGTTTCAAGTAAGGTAGACTCAACTTTACAAGGAAATAATTCTGTGATTATTTTTCGAATAGAGTTTACCATATGCCAGATGTCATTCTAAGTAATTTACAGGCATTAAAATCTCTGCAGTTTGTATATCATTTGCCTTTTCTTACAGATTTTAAAGAAAAACTGCAAAACAAGAGAAGCACATGTGTAATTTCCTCTCAGTTATATAGCTAGAAAGAGGGAGATCTGGGATTTGGAACCAAAAAAGATATAGAAACCCAGTGAATAATTTTTATATTGATGACATGATGAGATGATTATGTTTTATGTAATTATGAAAATTAAATGCATCCTGTTTCTTGTTACTTGGTTTACTATGGCTACTGGAACATGTGTAATGACATCTCTGGCTCACATTCTTGCTTGGTTGGGCACCCTTCTGCTTTCTGTACAGATGCACATCTCATACAGGTTCTCAGAAACTTCAGTGCTATCTCATCCTCTTCAGTAATAAAAGATGAAAGGAGAAGAATGACCCCGTTTCCTGAATTTGGGTCTCCCCATATTATTGGGACCTGGAGGTGCAGGATGTGTATGTGACTGGCCCCCCACTGGGGCTAGAAGACTTGCAGAAAGCTTTCTGCTGCCGAGTCCTAACCACATGTGAGTAAACCCTTCCAGCTGTGCATCTATGCCACACCAGGTGCTACTAGTGACCTGTGGGTAGCTCATGTGATCCCACTGCCTATATCTGGTGACTCTTTCAACCCAGGAACAGAAACGAAGGCTGTATCAAAATGTGGAGAGGTCTGGAGCTCATTTCCCCACTCCAGGGCATTATCAGGATTTGTATTTCCTGTGATTCACACCGTTTCCTATCCACACCCAACCAGCTTCCTACGGTACCTAGGGCAGCAGCATGTCTGTGAACCACTTTCCCATGATGTGTACTTGTTTCCCAGGAGCCAGAGGCAAACCCTGATATTCGCTGCTCCATCCTGAATAACATCTGTGATGGTTAGTGTTGAGAGGTTCCTCCCAAAGCCTTATGCAGCCATGGATGGGGCTTTTTCAGAGATGGCTGAATCTAGAGTATGTGACTGATTCATGGTGCAATGCTAGAATGTGGACTTTTCAGTACTGCTGGAACTGTTAGGACTTCAGCAACTTGTGGAGAAGATGGAATAGATGCCTTTTGCATAAAGGGATATCCATGAATCTTGGTGGGGGTGGGGGAAGCAAGAGCAGAATGTTATGGCTTGTGTTTAGATGTCTCCCCAAAGCCTCATGTGGTGATATGCAGGGCTTTTTCAGAGGTGGTTGGATCTAGAATGTGTGACACTGGAATTGATTCATGATGTAATGCTGCAATAAGGGCACTAGGATTCAGGGTGTGAGTACCACCTGCCTTAAGTAGCCTGCATAAGATCTAAGGGATAGAAACAACCATGGTCTCCCCTTACTAGCTTTGCTACCTTTGCTACTGCCATGAAGTGCTTCTCCTCTGAGATGCCTGTCTGCTGTGCCGCCTAGCTTTGGAACCAACTGATCACTGACTGAAACCTCTGCAAACTGTGAGCTAAGTAAACCTTTCCTCCTTTGACTTTGGGTGTCAAGTATTTTGTCTCAGCAATGAAAAAGTAACTAAGAAACCTTCCAAAAGCCTTTCCTCTGATACGTCACCTTCAGATTATGATTTCCATGCATGAATTATGAGGGACATATTCAGACCACAACAGTCAGTGAAAAGCTAATTTGTTTTGCTGCCAAAGATCAATCTAGTATAATGAAAACTCTAACATCTGGGAACATGAAGAGGTTTCCATGCCTGACTTTGCAGTGACTTTGATGGAGTGTATTCTTTCCAGGGACAGCCATTGTCCTCACAGCCTCCCAGTGGTTTGATGGTTGCCTAATGCTTGGCAAACTTCTCAGTGACAAGAATTGAACTTGAACTGCATGAGGATGTTAGGAAATCTTGCCTCAGGAGGAAATCTCTATGGATGATGTCAGAACAATTAGATAATAAAAGTTGCCAGCTTCACAATTATTAACAAGCTTAGGAAAACTAATTAAAAATGGTGAATTGATGCTCAATATTGAAATGCCTTTTTCACCCCTAAACCTGTTTTTCTTTCCAAGTTTTTTCCTCCTTGAAGTCCTAAGAGTCTTAAACATAAAATAAGTCAGGTGCCAGTGATTTAGCTCAGTGGTGCAGCCCCTGCCTAACAAGCATGAGGTCCTAAGTCCTGAGTTCTGAGTTCCGTCCCCGTACAAAAAAAAAACAAAAACCCAAAAAACAAAAAACCATAAAATAAATCAATAAGTTAGGCCTGTACTTCTTCCCCTAGAGTATTACTTCATAGATTCCACAGACTTCAACTCTAAAGGAAATGGCACTATTCATTGGGAATCACATCTTTAAACTTCAAATACACAAATGATTTGCATCTTAACCTAGCCCACTAATGAGTAACCTGACAGATGCTAAGAATACACATCCTAGATCAGTGATGGCAAACCTTTGCCTCACATGCTGCTGCAGGCTTTTTGTTACCATTGAAAGATCTAGATTTTCACCATCACTGTCCTAGATCATTATCTTGAGGACACCCCCAAGACCACATAAGTATCCCCCATCCTATACCATAATGTAGTTGTAGGAGACAACCTGGGTGACGACTCCTGAATGCAGAACAATTGCTTCAGCATTAGGTAAACTGAACCCTGTCTCTGTGCACTGATATGTACAGAGCTGGCTATACTATTTCCTTCTCCTTTCAATTGGTTCTAAGCAATGCAATAAGGCTAGCTAAGGTACTGATAGGTAATTTTTGAGGCCAGCCAACAGCTTCCAGTTTCCTTGTACCATGTTCTCCATAAATGGTTGAGCCCAGTGGGATGGCAGAGCCAAATATCTCCAGAATGTCAACTGGGTTCAAGCCACAAGATAAGAGTTTATAACTTTTTTTCTAGGGCACAAAAGTTTGCATATCAGAAACTGAAGTAACAGCCTCCTAAAACCATTCAAATGCTACCCTAATTGAATTATGCAGACTGGTCTTTCTGCATATCATTCTCCCTGCATATTGCAGAGATACTTGCTCTCCATCTGGCCAGTTCAGCTCACCTTGCTCATGTAATTCCCACCATCCTCTCTGTCACTCATCTTTAAGCCACTCCATTCTTCATGAGATAATAAATTCTAGGGAGGCCTTTGCTCATGGCCTTTATTTTGTGTATTCTTTGGTGGACCAGACTCAGGATCTCTTGGCTGCCCATAACTATAAATATGTCTTAGTGTCTTTGTTCTCACCATGAGTTGCTTTAGAGGTGGTAGATTGGAATTAATTGGACAAAATTCCAATAACATATCAATGGAATTACAGATGTAACTTTTTGGACTGTGAAGTGGGCAGGAAAAGGGATTATAATATTTGGATTACAATATTTTAAGGGATTATAATATTCAATGTTACAACAGTAGTCTCACCCTGAAGCTCCTGCTCTCATTTCTGAGTGTGCAGTTCTTTGATTCTGCCTGATAAACTGTCTGTGCCTCTCACAGATGTGTCCTGAAATGCTTTTCTTGACAAAGTTGGTGAACTTACTCTGTAGAGGGGATGGGGGAGGTGATGACCCCATCTCTTCTTTGGGAGGACCTCCTTGCACCCTATCTGATTACAACATCAGACTCCAAATATGGTGAGTGTCACAACTGATCTAGTCACAAATGCCTAGGAATCACTGGTCCCAACTGACACCAAGCGTAGCTACCATAACTTAGTGCCATGAAGTTGCTTCAGGTTTTCTCTAACAAAGACAAGCCCTTGGAATTCCTTTATGAAGTCATAAAATCTGCACAGAGTGCCCTTCTTGCCCCTACCTTATTCCCACAGATGTGTAACACAGTGCCGGGTATCTAAAGGTTCTCAGGAAACACACACAGACTTGCATAATGCTAATAACTGCTGATGCATTAAAGCCTATTCATTAGGTTGGTTTCCCTTCAAGTCTACAAAAATATAATCTCCCAGAAAAGGGAGACTCAGTGCATTGAAGAAATTAACAATGACTTTTATAACTTTTGATATGTAATAAAATATGTAACTTTTGTAACTTTTGATATGTAATAAAATAAAATAAAATATGTAACCTTTAAATATAAACTGTTTCACACCAGAAATTATTTGTATGTAAATAACAAAATACACATATAAACTAAATAGATTGCAAAACACTTTGAGGAGTTTTAGTCTATGTTTTGAACTCTTTACTGACTCTGAAGACCTAACCAAATATTTATTGGGGTCTGAAGGATGTTAGGTCCTATTGTGTGCATGGAATACATCTGGGAAGGGGTTCACCTCATAGAGGACAAAACACACAAGAAAGGACAAATGTTGACCAGGAAACATCATTAAACTGTGATAAGTTTGATGAATGAGTGTTGGTGGACTTCAATTCGGAAAACACCAAGACAAAGTACACAGGGGGTCACACTGAGGTGGAGAACTGGGGCTTCAAAACAGGGCAGATTAAGATGAACAGAATTTGTATTTGCATATTTGTCTTTTGATTGGGGACTTAGTACAAGAATAGTGGGTTATTTTGAGATTTTGGTTTTAAATCTGGATGCTTGAAAAAGCCTGCCTAGACATTGGCTAACACATCTGCGCAATATTCAGGAGGACAGGAGCCAGGACAAGCATCCAGGGGCTGCTATCCTCTGCAGTAAATGGCAATGACCAGTGGCCAGTGCCCTTGAGGAAGGGAGACACATGACCTCAGTGCAGATTGGAGCAACCAAGAAAGCTTTTATGCAAGAGAGCAACTCTGAAAAGACCTTTGGTAAGCAAAGGAGGCTGCCTGTTCTCAGAGCTCCCTTTCTGTGAAGAGGGAGCTCTGCTTTCTAGTATTTATTCAAAATTCAGACTAGCCTGCTCTTGCATGATCTAATGCACATACCAGACTTCTGAAGAAGATGGCATTTCAAAAAGTTTCTTTTTCTATTCCTCAATTTTTTTTTTTTTTGGTACCATGGATCAAACTCACAACCTCACATTTACCAGGCAAGCACATGAGTCACTGAGCTAAATCCCCAGCCCTTCTGAAATTTTTAAAGCTAAAAACCTATGGACACAGGGTAACTCATCTTGCAAGGGAAGAAACTGAGGACCTGAAGGAGGTTGTGGGTGAGTCACCCTGCCTCATGTAAAGCCGGAATTTACCATCTGAGAAAGATCCACGCCTGAGGTGAAGTTCTTTCACTCCCTAACAGACCTGATATTCTGGTCAAGATACACTTAGGTTAAAGGGTGTGAAGACACTGGGTCCAAGTAACTCTTTGGCCTGATCTTGTACCTATTTCTTTTTTCTTTTTAAATTGTTACAGTGGAGAATTTTGAATAAATGTAGAAGTTGGGAGAATAGTTTGATGTATGTGTGTGTACTCCTCCAATTGTTTCTACAAGGTATTTCATTATTCTGCAGTAAATCCCACAGACCATGTCACATCACTTCACAGATATTGCAATATTTACAATATTACAATATTTATCTCTAAGCAGTTAGGACCTTTAAAATGCAATCTCAGTGTTATTATCTTGATAATAAAATGAAAAAAAATAGTTTTTTACTATCACCAGGTATCTAAACAATGAAATTTTTCCAAAGATCCTATTAGTGACCCTTTATAAAATGTGAATTAGTATCTAAACAGAAACTACATATTAAGATTGGTTAATAAGCTTAAGTTTAAAAAAACCTGTCAATTCTCCCTATCATATGTCATATTCCTCCTGATGTATTTTGGAAAAAGTCAGGTTACTTTTGATTCTACAGGTGATGAAAATAAGTTTCCATCATAAAACATTTTCATATATGTTAATAATTATATTGATGCTTTGTGAATCCTATGTTGTGCCTCAGTGTCCAAATTAATGGCAAATTAATTTACCCTTTTTTTGACTGCTACGTATGCTTCTTTGGCCTCAGGAAAACACTGAAAAGGAAATACTGTTATCTCAACTTCATAGCTCAGGAAACCAAGCAATAGAATGGCTAAATTGTTCGTCCAACATGTAAAGGAATGAGCCAGGTGTTCTGATTTGACAGGCTGTGTCCCTAATTCTCAAGCCATAATACCTCTCAAATGCCTCCAGGGACATGCCACTGAAGACCCAAGTCATAGTTCTAAGAGTATATAGAGACTTTTCTGGCTTTCTGTTTTCATTTTGTTGATAAGTTTTACTTACCCTGGTTTTACTGAAAAAATCTAGTTTTTCTCCAATTTTAGCCTGGGGCAGAATTTACAACTTAAGTGTTATCCAATGAGCACTGTCTACAGTGATCAGGTGTGTTTCCTAAGCTGGTCCAGTGAATCCTGAGCTTTATGAGGATGCTATGAGGGGGTAGCCCTTTTCCTCTGGTTAGGAACTGCTGTCCCCATCTTGCTGTCCCTTACAGTATGAGAAGAAAAGTAATACACAGAGGACAGCTAAGCCAAGTTGGAGAGGAATGAAGACCTCGATAGTTTGAGCCCTGGACAAACCATGCCTGAAATTAGATTAATATTGGTCTTTTGGGTTGTGTGATTCAATAACTTCCTTTTGGGCTGAACACAATTTAGTTGAGTTTTTCCTTCACTCAAAGTAAAATTTACCCTAACTGACAGAGAGCACCATAAAATCGAAACAGTAGAACAACTTCATCCACTCCTTCTGCATGATCTGACTTTCAATTGGTGGGCAGCAGAATCACAGATAAAATTTTGACTTTGCGTGATATTATGACACACAAAGACTAAACAATCTGCAGGCAAATAGCCCAAAATACAGTAAGTGCACATCTGCCAAAGCACACGCACATTATTGCCTTTATCTTGTTGCCACTTTGAGATATGAGTTTAATATTTTCTTGCTGTGGACAGAATATTCTTTTTACTATGTGGCTAATCCTTTTCTACTTCATGAAGTCAGTGTAAGTACTATTTGGCCTTTGAGTAGATCTTAGGTAATAGTCTGTCCTGAATGAGTCACTGTTCATTTGCCAAGTGTGTCTTGCATTTACCTCACAAGGTATATTTTGATTACTGTTGATTTTTTAACACTTGCAGGCCTATACGATGGCTTTTGTGGGCTCTAGGTACTTCCACCTTTATGAAACTTTCCTTCATAAAAAAAAGCAATAAAGATTATATTTGATCACTAGTTGAGTATTTAGACAAACATAATTCAAGGTGGACTATATTGATTTTCTAATCTGATTTTATGAGAAATTACAACATTTCACAGGCTCCTAAATGTACCTTGGGCCATAGGCACTGTACCTGTCATGCTTGATGACAAGCCTGCCCTGCACACTTATCAAGCACTAATCACCGTAATTCAGAAATAGCTTGGTTCCTAGGCATGGAACCTAAAAATGGTCACTGTTCCCTCTGCATGTTGTACACTGCCATGATTCAGCAGACATTTCCCTTTTCTTGGTGTAAGGAGCAGGAACTTTGAAACCAGATCATACTGAGTTCCAAGTACCAGCTCCCACAGTCACCAGCTGTGAAGTTTTCATGGTGGCTTCAGGGTCTCAAGTGTACTATGGAAATCACAATGGTGCTGACCTTGCAAAGTTGAGAGTTTAGAAAATGGGATGTGTGTAGCGTAGAGTTGGCCCCCTAAAAAGTGCTTCATCATAATCTGAATAGTATAGCACCTGTGACCATTCCACATGCACTTAGTGTGGCATGGGGCTGAGAGTGCAGGCTTCAAGATCAGGCTGCCCAGATTTGAATCCAGTGTCTGCTCCTAGACAGCAAAATAACCATGGACAAGTAACTTAGTCTCTCTCAGCCTTTGTTACTCTGCTTAAAAGTACAATAGCATCTTTCCAGATGGCTCTTGTCTTGGTTACTTTTCTCATTGCTGAGACAAAATATTTGCCAACCAAAATTAAGGAAAGAAAGTTTATTTAGCTCACAGTTTGTAGAAGTTTTAGTCCATAAACAGCTGGCTCCAAGGCAGGGTGACACATGGCAGAGGGGCAACAGTTCATGGCAGCTGAAGATACCAAAAACAGTAAAAGCAAAAAGGGGAAAGCAAACCTCTCTTCCTCCCTTATATTATATGCGAACTACCCACCCTAACGCAGGTATAACACTCACACCCCCAATCTCAGCACTAGACAATGAGCCAATCATGAACTCTAGATTCAGCCATCCATGAAAATCCCACCCCCTTTGACTGTATAAGGCTTGGGGGGACATCCAGACACAAACCATAACAACTCCTCTAAGAATAAGAAATAAAGTATTGTAGTGTTTGGTATGTAAGTGGTGGAACATAACATTATTTATTTTACTATTTTTAATATTCTATTTTAAAAAGTTTTCCCATATGACTGTTTAAACTTTCTAAAAATAACTTTAAAATAGTAAGTGTAAACTTAAGGAATTTTGCCAGAAACAATTAAAAATGCCCTGAATCTCCTTCCCTTGGACTTCCTCATCACTACTATTTTACATTGAATATCTCCTGTGCTCTGTAGTGCATTTCCATTAGCATTAGTCTTGTTTTGAACCTGAAAGCAAACCATACAGAATGTCCCATTGTCCTTAAATACCCCAGTGTACAATTGAGAAAAACAATGGCATTATACAAATTTAACATCCCACTCTCCCAAATGGCTCAGTGGATCCAATACACAGATCCTTTTCAAATTTTTTCAGCTTTGCAGTATGTTTGTTTTCCTTTCTGGTTCAGGGGTTTGTTTTGCATTTAGTCTTCATGTTTTGGACTCTTCTGATCTGAAATGGTCTTTCCTCATATTTCACATATGAGCCAGTTTGAATGGAGGAAGGAATGCCTAGCAGATCAGGAAAGCACAGTCCTGGGTGTATCTGTGGATGACTCATACATTAGCCAGCAAACTGAGAGAGAAGGTTGGCATTAAAATGGACGGTAACAACCAAAACGTTTGTAGCCTGGATGGAATAAAAAGGGAAAGAAGAAGGAAGTATGCCTGTTTTGAAGAGCTCAGTCTTCTTGAGATGGTGTGTATTTTGCTGCTGCCTCCTTTGGACGTCAGTCTCCAGGTCTCCAATTTCTTAAGACTTCAAAAGCAGGCTCTCACTGGGGATCCTCTTGTGGGTTTCCAGGCCTTTGATCTTGGATTGGTGCTGAGTCCTTGATTCTCTTGTCAACTGGCTTCCATCTTCTTGATCTGAGCAGTTACTGCACTCTCCAGCTATCCTGAGTATATATGCCCATTGTGGACTCTACCATCTCTGATCCTATAAGCCCAGCTAATGAATCCCCTTGCATAATTATACATATATTTTCTACTGATTATATTTCTCTAGAGAAATACATAAGACTAATCTGCAGAAAGGATACCAAGATGCTCCATGAGGACAAACATGACCAGACTGTGCACAAGTACCCTACAGACTCCATACTCAATGCACAGCAGCTTTGCTCTTCTTTCAGCTCTTTACCCCTATTGTGTTTAGAGTGACCCTTGAAAAATCCTCAGGCAAATGTGTTTTTTAGATTCACCTTAGAGGCCTTCGGTGATATTGTTATTAAACTATGAAGCTTTAGAATGAGTTCTGGATTTAAACACTGGCCCTGCTACTTAAAAGCTGGAGTGGCTCCGGCAGTCACTTAAGCTCTGTGAGCTAGTTTCTCTCATCACACTGTGTATCACATTTCCCCTAAAGGGTTGTCAGAAGTAAATGAGGCCCCATGCAGCTCCTGGCATATACTGAAAGCTCAGTAAAGAATAACATCAATGATGATGGTGATGATGAGGAAGAGGACAGGAAAGATTATTCTGATGTCTGCATCAGAATAAGAGTTTTACTTTTTGTTATTCCTCACACATTCACTACATATTACATGTGCTTGAGGGTAGAGCCAATGTCTGCTTTCCATTTTAGTTGCTGCACTTAGCTACTAAATTACAATAGGTGTTAAATGAATTTGGTTGAATCAATGAGTTGAATAAATGAGTTGTTTGATGATAGAAAAGGACATTATTTCACATATGCATGATGCTAGCTGTGAAATTAGACAAATGTGTTTTTATATCTTGACTCAGTTAGGCTCGGTGTGAACGTGGCCAACTTGCTTGCTTTCTCTGTCTCATATTCCCTATCTGTACAGGAGGAATGATACTAGAATCTCTAGGTCCCTAGAGGGATGTGAGAGTTAAGTGACATGATGTGTTTAAAGACCTTAACATTGTACCTGAATCACAGGTGGTGCTCAGTAAACATAAAGTATTGACTTGGAAGAAAAAGTACTGCATAGAAAGCTACCCTTTGAAATAAACTCACAGGGAAAGACGGCTAATAGAACTCCACTCACTTGAACTCATGTCATGGTTCCCTAATTTCCCCTAAACACTCTCCCAAATTGGGCTGCACAAACATTTAGAAAGTCTGGCCACCTTCTTATATGACAAAGACAGCAAAAATAAATGTAAGGACCCATTACCTTTCTAAAGCACCCATAGCCTCCATTGGATAATTCTATCTCACTGTACCATTACTGTAAAGCACACAAGTAGCCAGTTTTGGATTCTTGTCATTTCTTGAAAGGGTAAGCATTTTTAATCTGCTGCTATTTGCATCCATTTAGATAATAACAGTGATGCCAACAGAGCCTTTCAATTCTACTATGCCTTCCATTCAAGAATTGGGCCTGGAGGTGCTTTTAGAGACCACATCCATAGATTAATTCTATCATTAAGAAGCTAGAGAAATCCCTGGGGCAGCCAGAAGCACATATTAACTTTTGCTAGCGACAGTACACAAACACCAGATTAGGAAAGTAAATGGCAAATAATTCACCCCATTGAAAATGCAAAGGAAATTGATGAAGCCAAAAAGAAAGGAAGGAAAAACCACACTGAGTGGCACCATAATGTAGATGCTAGCGTCAAATAGCAAAGAATCCACAAACCAAAGTTACCTCCTGTGGGCTCTGAACATCATGGAGACACTAGGGAATGACGCAACAGTAAGAGGAAAGAATATACTTTCATTGTTGACACCCACCTCTTTCTTGTCATTGGCTAAACTCTAGATTTGCATCCCATGCTACTGAGGTCCAAATTGATCTGAACATTGGGGGTACTCACATCTACTCTTACTCCTTTCAAAAGTCTCCATTCCCCTTGGTTTTGTTTTTGTCATGCAGCAAAGAGCAAATAGGACTTAGCTTTTTGAAGAGACTCAATTATATCAGAAATTTGTAACCTTAGTATTACCTCATAAAGACCTTTGGGAACATGAGTGATGCTATGAACCAGTCACCTGCATAAATGTGCTCACAAACAGACACGCTCAGACTCAATCACAGTCTCAGATTCATTTCATAGGAAATGCACGGCAACCTTGCTTCTCTCAGTACCATGCTAGCTACTGAGAAAACAAGAGAAATAAAGCTGAATTCATCCTCTAGATTTTTAAAGATGCCATTTCACTTATGGTTGATATGAAGATATAAAAGTGTACTGAACATGTGCAAGAGAAATCATGGCTAAATCTGATTCAGGACTACACCAGAAAGGATCATTGACCACAGCATTCAATATACATCAGCTCACCAGGGACCTCGAGGACCATGGCATTCCTTACAGAGGGAACAGTGATGGCAGAGGCTTGGAGCTGGGAAACACAACCAGCATAAGCCATGCAGCTCTCCCCGGGTATGCAAAAGGGACTGGGTTCAGGATGCCCTCAGGTGGATATTAATTAATATGTGCAGAGTCTGAAAACCCTTCTAGAAAAGTCATAATAGCATCCACATGTAACAGCATCTCTACATTGCTTACCATACCTAATACAATGTAACTGTTAACAATATTGTAACAATGACAAAAAATCTGTAAATATTGTATAGATGTAAGAGTTTTTAAAAATACTGTTTCTGATCTAAGTTTGGTTGAACCTGCAAGGCAGATTCCAGTGACCCAGAGGGCAGACTGTGCTGTGAGTCTGCTGTGAACAATAAAGGAGAGATACATTGGGAGGAGAAGGGAAGAACACACAGAGTTTGTAAGTTACATGTATATGTAACTTGGACCTCATTCTGTGACAAATCTTGTGGCATCAATGAACCACAAAATCAGGTTTATGTTTACAAAGATATAATGTTATGGTTCAGTGAAGGAAAAATGAACCCAAGCCCTCATATATCACAGAGACTATCCTCACACCCCATTTAAACACACACACACACACACACATTCACATGCATACATGTGTGCAATTCAACTTTCAGGTCACTCAAAAGCCTGAATGGAAAAGGAAGTGTACTTTTATAGGAATGCAATGTCTGCTTCCCAGTGGGGATGAACTGGCAGTATGAACAGACGATGAAGTGAGCTTCACAAATTTGTACCAAAAACAAAACAAAACCCCCCCCCAAAACCCAGCTGCTATCTTTACTGAGTCATGAATAATATCTAACACTAGCTGGTGGCATTTGTGGGTCCTGCAGCCATGGGTGAAAGTGCTGAAAGTAATCTGTCATAATCACAGTGGGTGGTGGTGAAGATGAGGGAGGGAAGATGCTGCCTAAACCAAAATTGGATGTAGCCAAAATTATGGTAGCAATTCCTTAAATTACCCATAAAGTGCAATTCGCATATGCAGTATAGATTTGCATTATTTTAAAAGCAATCTGTAGACAATAAGGTCTCTAAAAGGGTACACATTGAGATGACTTTTGCACTATTTACACCACACTAATGCACACTGAATTGGCATGAGTTGAGTGTACGTATGATGTGAACAGCACTGCAACAATTCAAGGGGAAAAGTGCTCAAAGAAGTGTATTTTTAAAACCTTAATTAGAATAGCTTCAAGGTTTTTCCCACTGTTACTATAACCTCATAAGCTGTCTTAAGTGGTAAAATAAGCCAGCATCACCAGAACTGGGACAAGTCCTACAAACCTGAAAAGCTTATAAACCAGACCCTGTCTTGTGCCTCAGGCTGTAATTAGTGCTTGGTATTTCTGTATGGTTAGTAACTATTATGAGGATCCCAGACTAGTGTAAGCTTTTATTTCTTTTCTAAATATTTTTGGGTTTCAGTCAGAATTTGGAAAAATACAGGGGAGCATGCATTGTACTTGAAAAGCATTTGTCATGCTTGTGCACGGTGGCATATGATTGCAATTCCAGCACTCTGGAAGGCGGAGGCAGGAGGATTGCCAGACAGGCAACTTAGCATGACCCTAATCTCAAAATAAAGAACAAAATGAGGGCTGAGGATATAACTTAAAGTGCCAGTCCTGGGTTCAATTCCCAGTACAAAAAAAGAGTCACATGTCCTAGCAACAGAAGCTGAAAATAATTAGTAACTGGGGCTTGATAACTAAGCCTGTGACAGACAGCAGGATGCCAGGGAAATTGATGGGAAATTGTGTACAGGGAATGCCGGGGTCCCAGGTAACATTAGGGCAACCTGAGCGTCTCCATCCACCTGCTCTGTGGGTCACTGACAGGTCACTCTGTGAAGCCTCCTCCCCATCGCATCCCCCAGCATCAGGCTCACAGTGGTGGAGGTTCACCCACTGCTTGGTGGAGGCCTGCAAATGCCCACTGGGCAGCCCCAGGGAGACTCTGCTGCCAGGACTGCCACGGCCGTGTCACTCAGTTTCAGGGAGTAATATCTTTTTCTGAAACTTAGGAGGTGAACTTCAAAGGCTTGCTTTTATGTAAATTTGGGTTCAGTGATAATGGGAATCTGGCTTTGAAAGTCTCTTAGGAAAAGTGTTGTTGCCTCTTACTATAATTGGTCTGTCAGCCCCAGAGAGGCTGAGTCAACCTGAAAAATACAACACCTTCTCGTGCTCAACTTTTCCCTCCTTCTTAGGCAGGGCTGCTTTCTGCACACACCCACACCGCCCAGTGGTCAGAGTCAAGTCTTGAATTTCAATGCTTTGAACTCTGACCCCTGCCAGGACCTGTACCAGGTCTTCACAGTCCACTTGCTCAGCTGTGACCTGGGAACAATAATGCTAGCCTGTACCTCCTGGGCTAGTTCTGAGCAGTTAACAAAACTATATATATATATACTGTGCCCATCACAGAGCCTGTCACAGAGGAAACAATAGATACCATGACTTCTTATTCTTCTTGCTATTTTCATTGTAGTCTGCCAATTTTTAATTAAAATACATCTGTGAACATATTTTCATATCAGGCTTATCTTCTAAGATATAAGATTGGATGGTGGCCCAAGATTCTTTTGTGTAAATAACAAAATTAACAATATGACTTAATGCCTCCTTCATTCTGTTTCTTTTTCTTAGTAAGTGAGAAGAAACCTCACTAAGACTTCAATATTCTTGGTCATATGGACTTTATAAAGATTTGGTTTCTTTCATTGCATTTAGATGAAGAAGCAAAAGTTATTTTTCCTAGATTACTTTTCACTATGGACCAGTATAGACTCATTGCAAAAGATACAGTTTTCAGCTTCCTCAAAAAACTTTAACATCTGTTTCTATTTTCTGCTGCTACCACAGAGTATCACAAACTGAATAATTCATAAATAATAGAAGTTCATTTGGCTCTGGAGACTGGGAAGTGTGGAAAAGAGACTGAAACAGTGAAACCAACCAGTCATGAAGGAAACTTCAAACTGTGAGCCAGAATAAATCTCTAAGTTGATTATCTCAGGCATTTTGTCACAGTTGTGGAATGCTGATGGACACACCTGATCTCATTTAGATTTTTCTGCCTCTGCAGCTATTGCTGCTAGTGCTGGGCAGCATATTAAATAAAGACAAACTTCTGGGATGGGAGTGTTGATCTAGGAGTTTCCACACTGCCCTGGAGCTATAGTGCCTGAGATTTGGAGCCCTCTGGAGGGCAGCACGGTGAGGGCCTTCCATGTGTGGTACTTGTGTAGAGTGGACATGGAAAGGCAGGCCCTGTCCACTGTCCAGATTGCAAGACTCCTGTTCATCACCCAGTGAGAACTCAGAACTCAGAGTTTGCATATCAGAACCCAAGCGATAGCCCCCCAAAACAATTCCATTGTTACCTAAATTGAATTATGTAAATTGATCCTTGTCTTTATCTCTGCAATCTGCAGAGATGCCAATCTTGCACCTGGCCAGCCAGCTCAAGTTACTTACATAATTCCAGCCATCCTCACTGTCACTCATCCCTGAGCCACCCCTCTTCTTCACAAGATAATAAATGCTGGGAGAGGCCTAGGATCAAGGCCTCACGGGGACTGGATTTAGGACGCCTTGGCTGCCCTTAACTTGGAATATGTCTTGGTGTCTTTACTCTCGCCGTGGGTTGCATTGATGGTAGATTGGAATTAACTTGCTGGGATTCCAATGAGGTCTCAATGGGATTATAAAAATAACTTTTTGGATTGTAAGAAAAACTAGAAAGAGGACTACAATACTTGGATGACTGAACTCGACATTGGGGTTTACAATATGGCCTTGTCCTCATAAAGCATTGTGTACGGAGTCAGGCAGCCAGCCACAGTTTTAAAGTCGTACCACCATCGCTGTTTCATTTTACAACATTCTCATCACCAGAGCACACAAACCCCAACGTCAATGAATAGTCATTGCCCAGGATCCCTGCTCCTCAGCCCCTGTCACCACTAGTATCCTTCCTGTCTCTATGCCATTCCCTCTGGCGGACATGTCACAGGAGGAGTAGATCCTACAACCCCAACAGCCATCAGCATGTGCAGTCTTTTGTGGTGGCTCTGTCACTGAGCGTGATGGTTAAGGGTCGCGGGTGATGTAGCAGAGTGGGTATTTCTTTCCTTTTTATTGAAAGCCAACTTTCCATTGTGGGGGTGGGATACATTTTATTTCTCCCACTGCAGGCCGTTGGTCGCACAGGTGTGATTCATCAGCTCCCCTCTGCCTGCGTATTCCATCACCGTGTACACTTTCTCCTCTGTTTCAATGACTTGGTGATATTTGAATGCTGCAATGATTTCATGATGTCAACCTCCAACATGCTATGGTCAGGATTCTCTGCCTTTGGCAATACTTTGACGGCTAATGTCATTCTAGTAGACAAACGCTCCCCTGTATTACCTTGGCAAAATTGCCCTGGCCGATTTTCCGCAAAAGATGGTAATGATCTTTGAATTTCTCCAAATAGGGAGAGCTGGCCGAGAAGCCCAGTGATGATGTTAGTTTACTATACTCACTTCCAAAAGTAGGCATCATGGATTACCAAATTTTGCAAGCACTCAACTATCCACTTACCACTGGATGGACTTTTGGATTGTTTTAATGGTTTTGTTTTGTTTTTATTTTTTATTTTTTTGGGACAGAGTCTTTTTTTGTAGTGCAGGCTGGCCTTGAACTCTCTGTGATCCTTCTACCTCTGCCTCCTGAGTTCTGGGATTACAGGCATGTAAACCTCATGCCATTTATTTTCAGTTTTTCACCATCATAGGTAACAATGCTGTGAACACTCAAGTTAAAGGTTCTGTGTGGGCTACATTTTTAGTTCTCTTGGGTGAAGAGCTATGAGTAAAGTGCTCACCGGCCTGTGAGCTGATGGTGTTATGTCTACACTGAGCCCATTGGGAGGAGGCAGAGGCGGGGAGATTCAACAGGAAGAACATGACAGTTCGCCTTGTTCAGGTTCACATCCTGTCTCAGTCCCTCACTGTCACATTCCTGTGAGCCAGTAGCATTTTTCTCCCTGTGTGGTACCTGCTTTGCCAGAGTGGCATTGAGTGTGGTTTCTGTGTGTGATCAAAGCTCTGCTTCCCTTTCCCTGGGGAACTAACTCCAAAGCATTCCTCTGCCACCATCTGTACCTCACTTCAGCACCCTGGTGTGGGGGGGGTTGCTTCTGTGAGACAGCAAGGCAGACAGGGTGTCAGACTCTGATGATGGTGTCACCTGAGTGGCACTCATATTGTCAGACTCTTTGAACACTGGGACCATCATCCTTCACCTGTCCCCTGGACCAGCTTTAGGCTTCTGAAGTTTCATAAAACCAAAGCATGGACTAAGGAGTCATAGGACATCAACTCCAAACATGGGCTTTTTGTTTCTGGTCCAGTTTAGCTTCCTCCCTGATAAGACCAAGGCTGAGTCAGGGCCAGGAATCTGCAACTTTTCAAAGGGCATTAATAGTTCTGATGTAGGAAGTTTCAGGGTCATATTTATTTCTAAGTAGCAGTGGCTAGGGAGAGGACCACTAAGTATTTCAATGTCCTAAGGGACATGGGAGGTACCTATAATGGTGAATACTGTGCTTGAATCTCACATTCAGGCCTGAGGACATTTCTTTTTCCACAATCCTCACCTTCTCAGAGACTGTGTACCTATCTCCTTCCTACATCTCAGATATAGAAAAAGCAGCCAAGCAGGGAACGCTATCTTGGTGTCCTGGATGAAGGGGGGATTTCCAAGCTCAAGGTTCATATCTAAGAGGGAATCTGCAAAGTGGGCCGAAGGGTGCTGGGCAGCTGAAGTGGCGTCTGGGTGCATGTTCCTGCTCAGGTTCACAGAAGCACTGAATAGGGGAAATGGCTCTGGGGCACAGTAACATGTATTTGTTGGTTTGGTTTACTTGAGCCATAAAAAATAGGACAGGCAAGTGGAGGTTCCAGAGGTTCCGATTCTCAATTTTGAGAGACTTTCCCAAGCAGCAAGATTCTCCACACGTAATTTGTTTCCAACTGGTGCCCTATCCCAATACAGGGACACGCCAAGGCAAGACTGTCAGAACATGGGGCCCCAGTGTTGCCCCTGCCATCTTCCCCTGTGCCCTAGCAGAAGCCCTGACACTAGTTACCAAATGGTCCCATATGTGGAGGGCAGGTCTCTTCCCACATCCTCTAGCCCACCCCCGCCCTCCCAGCCTCACCCAGTGTCTGAGTGATGGGAGGGATGTGTGATCATGTCCCGTTCTCACCAGGTGGGCCAAGGGAGAGACAGCCAGGAGCAGGCCTGGCCCAGGTCCCGGTTCTCTCCCAGTCCCTATGGGTGGATGTCTGCCAGTCTGAGTTTCATCTGGACCACAGCCCTGAGATCATTCTTTCATCTGCCTGATTCTAAAACACAAACAGGAGGGTCAGGGAACTTGGTCTGCTGCTGAATTTTGTGAGGCAATAGGCAAGACAAGTCCTCAGCTGACCCATCACTGTGCTTAATGGTCTAGCCAGTAAATGGAGAGTCCTGGAGGACTCATGAGACCTGTTATGTCACAAGGGCCAATCTTACAGGACTCTTCATATAGTACTGGGAGAGGTTGCCTATGTGTGGTGCTAGAGTAGGATTCCTGCCCTGATGCTGAGCTAAAAGAAACAACCATTGTCTTGCCCCTGTAAGTGGACCTACCACTCAGTCTGTTGTGCTATAAAGCACCTGCCATAGACCCCACGTTGACTGGAAGTGTTTGATATGTTATGTATTTTTTCTTCTTTTTAATGTGTCGAAGATACCACTTACCATAGCGTTAAGTGAAGAAACCTGGTAGTTTTCAGTGTTCTATTGGCTCAGAGGAGAATGCAAGGATCAGACATGTGTTGAGGCCATCAGGGCTGCTGAAGTAAAAACTTCCAATATCCACAGAACAGTGAGCGGTTGTGCCTCCACCAGGGACCGTGTGTTCGCATTTCTGCCCAGGGGCATCATCTGCAGGCATGGTGCCTGTGTGGTGCCTCACTGTGCCCACAGCAGGCATTGCTAATTAGTCCTAGTACCCTTCTTTGCTTGGTGCTGACCTGCAGTTACTAAGTGATCAGCACGGGCCCTTTAGGCAACAAATGTGTAACTGATGCTGGGAATGCTGAGGGGTTAAGGAATCCTTTAGTCCATCAGGGGAGTGTACAGTGGGTCACACTAGGGTGGCAATCTGCCCATCAGTCTGCTGGCCTTGCTCCTCATCTTTTTTATTTAGTTTTACTTTCCAAATATGTAAGTTGTTTATGTGACTCAAAATCAAACCTAGGTTAAAAGAACACTTAAAATTTGCACTTCTGTCCCTGTTCCTTCTGTTCTCCCCCACTCCCTGTGGGTATCTGTTTTGCTTAGTTTCTATCTTACTTTTTCAGTTTTCTTTTCATAGTACTTGGCAAGAATGATGATATTCCTAAGTTCTCGCTCCTTTGCAGGACACAGGGTGTGTGTAGTTTTTGTCTACCCTTGCTTCTTTTGGACCTGCACAGAATGGCCACAGTTTATATCATGCCAACCCCGTGATGAACATTAACAACACCGCTGCAGGCAATGGCTCAGGGCATCTATTTGACATGGAAAGACATCTTCAGGATCCAGTCCAATCAGAACAGTTGTTTGTACAAATAGTGACTATATCTGTAATTCTAAGAGACAAGGCCACCTTCTCTTCCACAGCAACTGCACCATTTTGCCATCTCCAGAAGACATAAGAGCACAAGTTTCTCTACAGATTCCTCAGCAGACTGTGTGGTTGGACTTAGGCATTTTTTTTTTTTTTTGTACCGGGGATCGAACTCATGACCACACGCTTGCAAGACAAGCGCTTATGCCACTGAGCTAAACCCCCAGCTTGGACTTAGGAATTTTTGTGTACTATCAGGGTACTTGGAATTTCTTTTGTCCCTTTTTGGTAAAGATTGAGACCCTGGAATAGAGACAGAAGGGAACACACTGTGCCCTTCTGGAGCCTGTGGCCTGGTCAGGGAGATGCCCAAACTGATCATTTTGCCTCAGTGTGAGGATCATCAGGAAAAGCAGGGATTGGGGAATGAGTGGTGTGTCACCAGGTGAGAAAGGTGGAAGGAAAACTGAGCCCTGTGCTGTGGCCACAGTGAAAAGGGGCAGGGGGCAGCAGGTCAGCCTCTACAAAAGCCTGGGGAGGAGAGTGTGCAGGACACGGAGGAGGGGACTGTGCATCTTGGGGAGCCTGCATCTTGAGAAGCCTCTGCTTGTATCCCAAAAGCAGAGAGCACCATGGAACAGTTTATTGCAGAAGGGCCCAGGAGGATCTGTGTCTCAGAAAGTGCCATCTGAGAGCTCTTGGAGGGGCAAGTTTGCAAGCAAGGAACTTTGTGGTCACCTCAGTGGGACTCTCTGCAGCAGGAGATGAACCAAGCCTGAGAAGGGGTCCAAAGCAGGGCTGGGAACTCTCAGG
Organism: Hydrochoerus hydrochaeris; assembly: GCA_004027455.1. Classification (NCBI taxonomy): domain Eukaryota; kingdom Metazoa; phylum Chordata; class Mammalia; order Rodentia; family Hydrochaeridae; genus Hydrochoerus; species Hydrochoerus hydrochaeris. The sequence goes on along the minus strand of PVLA01001572.1, from coordinate 4,222 downwards.
ATGACTCCTTCTTCAGCACCTGAGGTCTGTGTTGGAGGAAGGTGTCCACAGATGGAGTGGCCCACAGAGGGTGAATGGGAACACACTCTGTTCCACAGTGCCCACCACTGCCATTCGTCCATGCAATGAGCCCTTCTGGCCTTCCATAATGGTTCCCCTTGGGGGCTTTGTGTAAGGATTATTTTCATTCTTTATTTATTTATCAACAATGAAGGATTTTATGGGTTTACTGGGTGACTCACTCTTTAATTCTAAAAGTAATGATTGTGTACCTGCCATGGACCCAGCACTGTCAGGGGACTGGGCACAGAGCAGGGCCAAAGGCTCACCCTGGATGCCTGTGCAGACCTCTGAGGAAGGGAGGGAAACACAGTGGAGCGAATAGAATGATGGGGAAGGAAAGCTCTCACGGTTATGCCAGCAAGGATCCTGAAGCCTGCATTTCCCTCAGTCATCTGATATAATTATTTTTTGATTCTTTGCTGATTTTAAAGCCACAAAAGCAATGGGATCAAAGTGCGCAGTCAAGGTGTGTTCTACACTTAGAGCACTTAGTCGGTACTGCATCAGGGACCTGCCTGAGGGGCTGTCCTCTGGCTGCACTGTGTTCTAGTCAGCAGCCCCTCCTGTGGACTTCAGCTTGGTGCTGGTTATTAGCTAAGATGAGTAATTATGTGAGGAGCATGTGTCTGCATGAGCTTGTTTTTCTCTTATCTATTCTATTGTGAAGGTCAATCCAACAGGGGAGTTAAAGGGTGGAGGGTGTTTTCCAGATTGTGTTCCAAAATAGGCAAATCAGTTTAGATTCCTTACTCCAAAGAGCATAGCAAAGAGGGGGTGGATTTAATTCTTTCAAAAGTACCCTGATACCTTAGTATTGTGAAGACTTAAAGTAAGTGCTGCCAGTGAGAAGACCAACTCCTCATTCCATACTGGGTAAGGAGCTAGGGGCTGAATGTCCAGCCCTGTGCCACCACTGCTTCCTACAGAAATACTGTCTTCTCCCTTTTCCTTTTCTAGTCTGTGGACCCTTTTTGTGTTACCATGGTAACTCTGGACTCCTTAAGGAGATGCTATGGGAAGGAATCCCACCACTCTGGGTCCTGGAGGCCTCTAAGTTTTTTCAGAATGTCAACTCCAAGGACATGGGCATTATCAATATGACTCTCTTCTTGGCATTTCAGGTTATGCTAAAGTTAAGAGAGGTGTCTCTCAACAATTCCAGGTTTAATGCCATCTGCTAGGTTTGCAATCCCAGAAGAAGATAAGGTATCTTTCCAATGGATTTTATTACCAAGTCCCTGGGAGGTGCTCACTACCCTGGCAGAGATCTTGTGCCCCTTCTTGGAAAATTCCTGAATTTATGAAGCTGCAGAACTACTCAGCTAGCTTGTCCCAAAGGCCCCTTCCAGCTCAAAAATTCTAAAACTAGTCTTATGTCATTTGTTATTTCCTGGTTGAATTAAAGCAGAAGTCACAACTGGAAATAGTAGGAGCCAAAGTATTACATTAAAAAAATTAGCACATAAAATGCCCCATTTACTACAGAAAGCAGTGATATTAGTATAAGGCTCCAAAGTCACTTGGATGCAGGCTACAACAGGAGATAAAGTCAAGAGTTCTTCCAATCTTACTATGCTCATGAAAAGAAATAGTAATACTAAAAAAATCTATTGTGATAGAACTATATTGCCAATAAAAATACAGTTTATACAGGAAATCTTAATTTGCAAATTGATATTATATGCACGTTGATAACTTCTACTAGATCTAGTCAAAGGAAAATTCTAGCTTTTTAAAAACTAAGTTTATTGGTACAATTTAGATCTGTTCAATGATCACATTCATCATTTGTATCTGTACGTGATAGATCTTGGCTCCTCTTTTTCCCCATTTCCCTTCTCTCCCTTCAACTCCTCTTCCCCTTATTCACAAAATGTTGTTTTCCATTTTATCCTTTTTGTTCTCACTTTTCCTTTTCCCTTCCAACCTCCTCCCATTCCCCTTTCCCTCTGACCAATTATGTCCTATTTTACAATATCTCTTATACATTTTGGCTCTTATTTACACTTTCAGTTTCTCACATCAGAGAGGCAATATGATATTTATACACATGTGTTCAATTTATTTCACATAAGAACATAGTCTCAAGATCAATCCATTCAGCTATAAATGTCTCAAGTTTAGTCTTCTTTATGGCTGAGCCATACCTATCTTATGGGGAGAGAATAAATAGTCTTCTCTTTTGGGCAAATTCTGGCCAATTAGTAATAGTTGCCAGGACTCCCAGACTGTGAAAGATCTAGAGGCCAGAGATAAATCTGTGGCATTAGAGATGTCTGCCACAGACACAGAGAAGAGGGGTGGTATGTGTGCTGGTCATACCTTAGGTTGCTTTTGCCTTCAGCTCTAAGTGACATCTTTTAGAGTCATATAAGAAATATTAGAAGTATAAGTATTTTATAAGTCACATGGAACTACTCAGAGGGAAATTTTACAGTTCAAGCAGAAGTAAATAACAGTTACTGAAGGAACTTTCATAAAGCAAATGCCACAAATGTCTTGTTTATTCAGTACATGGTTATTAGATGCCTACCTTCATTGTATGTTATGCCAAGTCCAAGAGAAACCAAAATGTATAAAACATTTTCAATATCCTCTGATTCTGATTCTATATAGGCTAAGGTCAAAAACACTAAAGCTTTGCATATATATATATATATTTGAGAGAGAGAGAGAGAGAGAGAGAGAGAGAGAGAGAGAGAGAGAATATCCCTGGTCTTATGTAAGTTTGAAGGTCATGTTGTAATTTATTAATGGTGAGTAATAAAGCTCCAAGCTAAAGAAATAGCATGGAATTGACTAACACAAAATGCATCTAAATGGCCACAATAGCTTTCTGTTCCAAGACTTTGAACACGTTTGGCAGAAGCTCTGCAGGAAATTGCATGTACACAGTCAATTACCTTCATAGGTAAAAACTATCTTTTGCTGCACTCTCTAATGAGAATATGACTTATGTTTACTTGAGACCCATTATACCCTCTAGCAGACATGTTTCTGGATGAATTAGCATTAGCTCCTAAACTCTGACAGCTTGTATGCTTCTGTTGTGACATATCTCACTGCTGTGCATTACAAACAGAAGGAATACCCGGGGTAGTCTTCATGCCACTTGTGCCGTATGTGATGGCTGGTTTCTACACTCTAATTAATATTTTGGATCCTTGTTTGTTGGTTTGGCAAACATAAAATAGTAACCCATATTTGATAGCTGTGATTCTCACTGGCCAACTCAATTATGTTGGAAGAGAATACTAGTTTCCCAGCTGGTGACATGGTTTATGAAGTCTCTACCTCCCACATCATAGTTGTTATGCAGCATGTGTTATTTCACCTTTGCAATAGTCTTGCTGAAATCTGAACATGCACAAAAAGTGTTTCCAGAATGCTCAGCTGAGGCCAGCTGTGCTTATCTATGTCCCACTATCTGGCTATCATAGGGACAGACATATAAATAAACAGTAGGAAAGATAATAATCTTTTGGAATCTTGACCCTTAGCTGTACTGTCTATTAAATTTTTCCCAATTTTTTTTGTGTGGCTAGAAGGTGGCATGCTTTGAGGAAAGGTCACCTTTTTGCAGTCAAGCTGATATAGATTCCAACACTAGTTCCCTAATTACCAGCTGTGTGCCCTTCCACTGGATTCTTAAACGGGATGAGCCTAGTTCCTCAGTACGAAGCGTGATAGGCTTAACCTGACAGGGATTTTGGAAAGGTTCAGTTATATCTTGTGTGTTATACGTTTGGCATCATGCTGGTCTTCAGTAGACCATTTTCTCTTCCCTCTTGGATTTGTATCTTTTTTGTAATTTAAAGAGAAAAAAAACAGAAAAAGGATAGAAATATTACAGAATTTCAAAAAAAGATAAACAGTAAGAAATCACTAGTTGATAAATTACATATTGTTCTTTTAGAAATAGTTATTCAAGTTACAGAATTAAAGCACACAAAGTGGACACTCAAGCAGTGAGACTGCAAACAGATCTGTTCAACAATACAACAAGAACATAAAAATATGGCTATCAATCCTAAACACTTAAATATACATGCAGTTATATCTTTTATAGAACTTCCTATTTTCTCTTTTTTACAATAGCAATTATACATTTTTAAAATTTTATTTAAAGAAAAGAAAAAAAGCAAAACAGAAAAAAGGG